>JABBWL010000112.1:0-230804 GCA_016758765.1 Suillus cothurnatus | reverse complement strand
GACGATAGCGCGGACAGTAGCTTCTCGAATAACAGCGACTGTGTCAGTGAAACCAGTTTGCTGCGGATAAGAATGAAATGAGCTGTCCTGCAAGAGTGGATGAAGAATCATACCAAGTTTGGCCAAATTTTATCAACGACCGTTTTCTTGTCCAATTTCTCGGCGAAGTCAGGGAGACTGTCGAGAAGTGCAATACGTGTGCCACGGTCGGCACTTGCAAATAGTTTGACGAGGGGTGTCACGATGACTGCACCATAGTCGTCGGGTGCGACGTTCTTTCCGAATTGGAGGACGAGAGGAACGATGGTTGCTGCTGAGGCACCGCCGAACTCGAGTGCGGAGGCAAGGCATGGGAGAATGCGGTAAGAGACAAATTCGGGGGGAAATGAAGATGCGGATTCCTTTAGTGTGCTACCCATCCAAGTCGCTGAGTAGTTGATGGGAACATTTGAAAATAAACACGTACCGCAGTAATGATGCCTTTTCAGATTCACTACTCAGGGTGAATCCGTCCAGTCCAGCGCACACCTTGACAAGCCGGTTATGTACGAAAAATCCATGTCCTTCTCCACCTGACTCTACCATACCAATGTCTAGTAGGTTCTTGGGTGACATTCGTGATTTTGCATTCGGGTTAAGGAGCTTTTTGAAGGATGGAAAGACGGACAAGGGTATGGCACCTCTGGAAGAGACTTGAGGTGGTGGATGGGGAGGCTGGGCAGTTGGTGGTGGAGGGTGGGTAGGATTGAAGACGGCATGTAGAAGTAGACCGAGAGCGTATCCGTCTGCAGCTGATATTGGTACGCTGTACATACATTAGAAAGGCGCTTGCATGATCTTGTGAGTATCGAGAGCTGAAAACTCACTCTTTGAGGGTAGACCAACCCTCTTTCTTGACTTCTGGCGGTGCACATGCCATTGCATCTGGCATGAGGCCGCCCATGGTCTGTAAGGGAATGGTCACCGTGAAGCACACGCGACATTTGAGAAAAAAACGTACATATATAACGGAAAGATCATCTTTTGGATTACTCAACACCTCGAAGCCTCCCAACTTCCACTCTCCTGAAGGGGTGATAAAGACGGCATTTGGACGAACATTGCCATGGGTGGATGAAGCGGAATCATTGAGAAAAGCAAGCGCAACCTGGCTCAGAATTTCAGTAAGGCCTTACAGACAAGATGAAAAGTTCTGACTGAAATTCGGTGTAGTCCCCAAATCAGCCAGTCCTCTCGCTCGCGTGGAACATTGGAGGATGATTGGGATAGCGCGAGGGGTAGGGGTCGAACCCTTTCGGTCATGATGCAAATGGCTGAGTCGGATTCTACGACATCGATGAATCTAAGTACATCAGGATGTCGTATGGTGCGTAGCTTGCGGAGGGAGTTGCGGGCAAGGGGTATGGTGGACTTGTTGAGAGGATGGGTTAGATCATACTCGAAGACTGAGACCAGGCTACCATCCTCCTGCCTTGTAGATTAGCCTGAACACGACTCGGACTCGTGATATGAGAACTGGAAACCTACCCGTTTGGTAGCGTCGTACAAAGTCCAGAATGTTTCGCAGGAATAAACCTTGGCACCTAGCGAGAACGGTAGATTTAGCCCAGATTTCTGGACTAGAGTCGATACCGCAGCAGAGCCGAAGCTGCGAAGATAGTCCATAAAACCCTCGAGTTGTATGAGCTAGTCGAGTGCGAATGACAGAAAGAGCGTGTCTGAACTCTGCCACTACACCGCACCGCAGACACCGTGACAGTGCAGGGTGACTGCTACTGACTGCGGCAAACATTCATTTTGACACGTATGATACACAATCACTCCTCCATGGAGCTGCGTACTTTGAATTGGTACTACGAGTGGGGTATACACATCAACATATGTCATGTCTGTTCTATAATCACTGATTTTGTAACATCCGCTTCAGAGGTTCAAGATGCCCATGAAGTTCCAATACTATGCTCGAAACTGTCATGTTGTACCCACTCTTGCTGACATGTGCGCGTAATGACACAGTAGCCTGAAGGTTTCATCTCATCTCAAGTGAAGTGCGGGGTCCAGAATAGAGGATCGTTACCAACTACATTGAGGTTATCGCAGATGAAGATGATGAGCGAGGCCTGATACTTCTGGAAAAGGGCGGGAATAGTAGGGGCAGGGATGCAACGTAACATCAATACATGCACGTCGAAGTAGTCGCAGCATACGCAGTTAGGATTGCTTTGGTGTATCGGCTTGGAGCTCGTCAAGGGGAACGCGAACAAGCCGTTCTCCGGTAAGTGGTAGGGTGTCATCACCGGGGTCTGCCAAGTGCTGCTCCCGGCTACTCACTACAAATGATTAGATCGCTAGTTAATATGATTGTAACTTTGCTCACAGAACAAACTCAAACTCTGGAACATCAAAGGCCACTGTTCGAGCACCTGACCATGTACTGTTCGAGAAAATTAATGATAGACGAGGATCAGGACCAAAGGAAGAAACCTTGGCCGGCATCAGCCATAACCTCGCAATCATCTGCAAGACCTTCAATGCGTTTGAGGAAGAGAGCGCTAGCACGTTCAAGGGCAGCAACGGCCTCAAACTCTTTCTTTTTCTCCTGCAAACGTGACGTTGCCGCTGCATTATTGGCCTGTGATGCTAGGGATGCAGCATGTGAAATGCGACTCGGAGCAACGGACTGACGCATGGATTGTATTTGCAAAGAAGTGATTGCTGAGGACGTTGAGCTTACGGCGTCCGTCGTCGTAGGTAACGATGTCAAGACATTTTATGTAATTACAAGTCCGACGCAGCATGTCAAAATTAACCGTAACTGTAAACAAGAGACTTTAACATTTATTACAGTAATACGTACACGTACTACATGCACGATGTAAACAAGACACTTTGTGCATGTACATCAGCGGATGGCATCATGCTGTACATGAACAAAGTGTCTTGTTTACGTTCATCCGTCGATTCACTTCAAACTTTCAGATTGTGCTTGCCAGTGACTGTCACTTCTGCATTATCTGACACTTCTCAAATCTCAGCATACTCAACACTGGATTGATGGTGACGTCCTCATTCTGATTCTCTAACTCAATTCGTCTTTCAGGTCGCTGTGATGGAAGGCTTTGCCGACGGCAACTAGCTCTGGGGTCCTTTTGTTTTTGTCGTCGTACAAGACTTGATCTATCTGATCCCGCCGGGTTTGTCGTAATTCCGGTGATTTCCTTGTCCACCTCCCTTGCTCCTGCCTCACATCGAGATGACTGTCATTTTCAAGGAGGCGATGTCACTACTTATTCGACGATAGTAAACGCTTTTCCCCGTACGTATCTCTGACACTCCCATATGCAGAGTGGGGTAGCGGGGAACGGTGATGTCCGCCACTGAATGCTTAACCCCTGATGCCGCCTGAAATAATACGTTGGCACTGCCCTTGCCACTGGGCGTAGGTGGTGTTCAAACTTTAAACGACGCAAAACTCACTTTCTCTCGTACCTGTTTCGTTCAGACTTATCCACGAGTGACAATTTCGACTATTTCCACTCAGCGAAGACAATCAATCGAGGAATTCGAGGCCAGTTTCTCTTACAGAAGCGCAACTCTAGCGAAGTAATCGCTCGTGGAAGCTCGGTACGTTGCTCATGAGATCACTTGAAAACACTGATTCTGACGCGTGCTTCGTCCAGGGCCGACCCCGTGGCAATATTCGTCGGTTTCTGGGGAAGGTTGAGAATAGTGAACGAGAATTCGACAAAGATGCATAATTAGTGTCCTGCAATAAAGCCGAGATCATCCAAAAGCTTCGAAGGTCTAATCCTCTTATCCCGAACGCCAGTCATAAAGGTGACTCATCGACTCCGGGTGAAACTAGGTGGGTCTGGCGTGGAAATGGTGCTGATCCCCCATCGGCACGTTTGGTTGCCAGAGAAGCTACAGAGCGCATGAATCTACCCTGCGACATCTGTCACGTCCACAGCCAAGTTGCACCAGCGAGTCTCAGCATGCATATAATTTGAAGCACACATATCTTCAACCCCGGGGTAATCGACTTTGTTGTACGAAGGTCGCTGATGTATGCACCCTTGCTCTCGACAGAGGATGCGTTGAATTCGGTCTGAGCCGCAACACATAGATAAAAATGACGGGATTGCCGAAATGAGTGAGCTCCCAGTCTTCTCGACCACTTGCACTTAATGAATACGATACATATAGACCTGTCAGAACTATCCTTGAAGTATTGTCGTACTGCAGTATGGCCCGACACTCGACGATCTTGGCGTGACTGTAACCATGTTTGTATACGATAAGAGTCCGTGGGGGGATCGCTAGTTGTATCATCCTGTTAACTTCCATGGATAAACGACAAACGAGGTTCATTGGCCGACTGATTAGATATTAAATTTGATACTCCGACAAGCTTAACTGAGTCTGAACCTGTCTGAACTCACGACTGCAACTGCATACATCGTCAGGCGTTCAACTACCCATTTGTTTAAATGAGCAACCATGCATTCATGTGGGGCCCTCGCTCTATTTCCACTACTAGGTTTCGTTTCTCGACCAATTTCTCCGCTTTGGTACTTATTGGATGCATGGCAAACAGGTGTTCGTTAAAGTAAAACGAACGTGTTCGATGTTGTCCCCAGTTTCTTAACTTGTGACCACGCGGATGTAATACGCATTTATTACTAGACGTAAGTCTGGTGAACAAGATTCGAACGTTGAGTTTTGGCCGCCTCTCAGGTAGGTTATATTTTTGTTCAAAAGCTCGTGATTATGCGCCGGTCACTGACCTGCTGATCAAGGCGGCCCGCGCTAATCATAGGGAGGGCCCTGTTTCGGTCATTTTAAGAAGGCTTACAGCAAGTCTTGGAAGTCGACATACTTAAAGCACCTTGGAATAGAGCACTTTGTTTAAAAACATTCAATGTCGCTCAAGTGCTCTCCAGAACATCGGTTGCGACGAGTGCAATGCAGCGGAGGCGAACTGCACGAACGTGCCGGTTTGTCATTGGTTCAGGTCTGGAATAGCAGCCTCACGAGCCCAGGACGCTCTTTAATTTGGAACTGCTGGTCTCACGCGTAATGCGTAGCAGCAGCCCGGAGGTTCACCGAAACGTGTGTTGCGCATTCATAAGGGCGTCGCATACAACTCTTTACCCGACATATCGAAACTGGATCAGACGGTGAAAACTAGCCTTGCTTGGTCGCGTTTCCGAGCATGCTTCAAAATCGCTTTGCTGTCTTACTTGCCCTCCTGTCATGGCTAAGCATATCCGCCATGGCTCAGACCGTGGCATCTCAGGCGTACACACCTGTTGCTGAGCGATGCCCTGCAGGCTTCAACCTGGTGCGGATGGCTGGTACTCCAGGGAATCAGGCCCTCAGCTCATCTGAGGCTTCCTATATCCAAAATCGCAAGACCAATGTCCTTCCGCAAGCCTGGAAAACTTATCTCTCAAATGTTTTATCCACCAATCCTGATCTCCCTGATTACGTATCAAGCATTCTTTCGGGAGATAGTTCCGAGATCCCAACTCTAGGCATTGCAACGAGCGGAGGAGGGTATAGAGCTGCGATCTTTGGTGCAGGAGTGTTGAACGCGTTAGATGCGCGAAATTTGTCTTCCGACGCTGCTGGAACAGGTGGATTGCTCCAGGCAGCAACCTATCTGTCTGGATTGTCAGGCGGATCGTGGTTTGTCACATCCCTTGCTCAAGCCAATTTCCCTACCATGCAAGAACTCATCTTCGGACCTGCTAGTCCGACAGTGTCTAACAATTCGTGGGGAGGGTGGAACGCTGCCTATGATCTTGGCACGCCAAGCACGAACTCCACCACAGATTCGGAATATTATGAGGATCTTGCGGAAGAGTTGCGTGGAAAATATGAAGCCGGTTATTTAGTGACATTTGCGGACTACTGGGGACGTACGCTAGCCAGACATTTTGCCAATGGCACTTTCTCGTCTAATTTTTATGATGAGTCGTACACCCATGGAGCTGGTATATTATGGTCTGCTGTTGCAAACACGTGAGTCTACTCATTTTGTCGAGTCCGTTGGCTGATCCTGGTTAAAGGACCTCCTTTGCGTCCTATTCAATACCATTCCCAATTGTGGTCGCAGACCTTCAAGCTCCGGGTCAGAACTCATCGGAGATCATTGCTGAAGATTTTATCCCCTTAACCAATCCCCTATTTGAGTTCAATGTTTGTGAGTCAAGGGACACTATCTTTTGTCCCTGAGCCCTGAATGCATCTGAACAGTCGAAACGGGTTCCTTTGACCCGCAGCTTTCTGCATTTGCGCCAACCAAATATTTGGGAACGACAAATAACAGTATCTGTGTCACCAACTATGATCAATCTGCACTTGTGGCTGGATCATCTTCTGAACTATTCAATGAGGCTAATTTCACTGTGGGTTCCGTTCCGTTCTCTTGTTGTCCATGCACGTCTAAACTAGCTGACAGGATACTTTCAATTCGACTTATGGGCCCATGTTATCTCTTTTGGCGGATCTTATGCCTGAACCCGACGTTGAATACGACATTGCTTCTTGGCCAAACCCATTCTATGGTATAGCGCCGGACACTTTTATTAATTCGGCGCAAACGAACCTGAATATGGTGGATGGTGGTGAGGACGGTGAAGTTATTCCCCTGCAACCTCTCCTGGTGAAGGCACGTGGTGTCGATGTCATTTTCGCCATTGATGCAGTAAGCAGTTTCCCTAAGAACGTAGCGATCTTCAGCTAATTTTCAACCTAGACCGACGATATCAACGACTTCGCGGATGGTAGCTCTTTGATTGTGAGCATACACGTTTATGGAATAACTCCCGCATCTAAATCCTTGCTAGGCCACGCAAAATCGTACTTCGCTTTATCCTTCTACTTACTCGTTCCCTCCCGTTCCCACTTTAATGGGAGAGTACACCGCACAAAACCTGA
The DNA here is from genome assembly GCA_016758765.1 of Suillus cothurnatus. NCBI lineage: Eukaryota > Fungi > Basidiomycota > Agaricomycetes > Boletales > Suillaceae > Suillus > Suillus cothurnatus. The sequence goes on along the minus strand of JABBWL010000112.1, from coordinate 223,859 downwards.
CCACGCGCCCGACGTTCTTTGGCTGTTACACGACCAGTTCGAACACAAGCACCCCGCTTCTCATATACCTCGCTAATGGTGGTCCACCTCACAATGGCGAAGCTCCCGTTACCAACACCTCAACGACTCAAACTTCCTATTCGTCGTCAGAAATCCAGGCAATGCTTAGCCAGACCTTTGTGATCACAACCCAGGGGTATCCAACAAACGGAACAAAGGATCCAGATTGGCCGTCGTGTCTCGCATGTGCCGTGGTCGACCGTGCAAGGGAACGAGCAGGAGTGACAAGAAGTGGTATCTGCTCTTCCTGCATGAACAGGTACTGCTGGGATGGAAGCATGCTCACAACTGCATCCTACAGCGTATAGGTTACGCATTTGGATAGCTGGGCGCCTTCAAGGGTGGCGTCGGCTATTGTGTACATGCTCATGATGTGAAGTCAATTTGTACAGGCGGACGGTGTCTGAATTTTCGTTGTCAGAGCTGATTTATTATTGATGCTTTTGGACCTTACTGTTGGCTGTTAATGAATTGGACTCGATTACTGGCATGACGCTTACTTTTTGCTGGTTTTGGGGATGCGGCAGTGTCGGGCCCTACTGATCGATTATAATTCAGCGATGGCGGATCCACATCACAAGCGTCAGATACGACGACTACTAGCAAGAATTTCAAACGTGCGGCTACTAAGTAGACGACCTGCGGTGTTGATACTGACAGGAGCACGAAGCCGAGCTGTCATTATCAGCCAAGGATAGGTAGAGCTTGACATCCGTGTACGCAGATTGATTTGATTCTCCAACCCACTGAAAGGCTTCGTGCCCTCAGTTGTCATTATAAGTTGAACTACTTGCACTTTCTTGAGGCGGGGCTTGCGAAGTGACGAGACGGAAAAGGTAACCACGTGTTGTTTAGAAACTCCGCGAACCTATGCGAGTGTCGATGGATGGCAAAGTTGGGTACTGAGCGTTTCGCTATCGATCTCACCACGCTCGCCCTCGTGCTGCTTTTTCTTCCAACCTCTCGTTATATGGCACAAGCGATGCTTCCTGTACTAAGGACGATGTCAATTTCTCCGGATGGATAGATTGACTCAGATGAATCCCAGAATTAAAAGCAGTTGTCCTCGGAATCTGCCCGAGTCCTCATGGCAAACAAATCGCTGACGTTTAACGGTCTGGTTTACTGCTCCGATACGGTATCGTCTGCATCCTACTGTTGCCATGTGATGTTATCCATAACGGATATTTCCTGGTCTGCCAACTTGATTCATTTCATTGTTCATCATTATAGTGGCGTCTGTCCGAAACATGATGCATGATGCATAGCAGCCTAGGCTCCTCAAGGCGATTGTATCACTTGCTAGAGAAATTACCATTTATTGTGATCGTCAGGTCCCTCCATGCCTGCAGTACTCGTTTCTCGTCTAATTATAAGGTCTTGGTCTTGGCTGTATGTACTGGCACGTATTATATCGTCTTCAATTTGTTCCCAGCGCGACTGTTACTAATGAAAATTCCGTCTCATAGGCAAAGCGTGTGTCACGGAGGCGAAGGGGCCAGAAGAGGAATATAGTATCCCGGAAGTAGATTACTTACGAATCCATTTTAGGATGGAGGAATTAACGTCCAACCGCCATCGGAGACATTCCATTGACCAAGTGTGACCGCGATTTGGATATGTTTTTGTCACACTTTATAGATGGTATATATACCAGCTACGTTCTGAATTCCTCATAGCCGTCCTCTCTTTTCTTTCCCCCTCTATCACTTGTGCCCGCTGAAGACGCAGGCATCTTTTTGTTGTCTTTGTTGGATTTCCCATTTGCTACACCCACCATGGACTTCATCGCTACCGCTGCGTTCCCCATCTCAGTTTCTTGGATAACCCACAACATCGCTCTCGCCGCTCTTTCTCTTTCTCTCGTCTACGTTTTCTCTCGCGCTATATACAACCTCTTCCTTTCCCCGCTCAGCTCGATACCCGGCCCTTGGTTTGCCGCCGTCTCTAATTTTTGGATTACAACACACGTCTTGCGCCTCCAACAATGCAAAACCAATCACCGCCTTTTCGACAAGTATGGCCCTGTTGTTCGAATCGGTCCAAACAAGGTCATCTTCAAAGATTTCACGTCCATGAGAAGCATCTACTCAGTCCACAAATTTGACAAGAGCACCTTCTACAAGAGTCTTTTAACGTACGTTTATCTTGTATTTGATACGATTTTAGCTCATAAACCCATTTAGCAATGAGAATGATCATGCGTGAGCACATAGTGCGATCCGTTAAACGCGCATATATGCTGATTTTCTGACCAGTATGACAACATTGGACCATGCGGGACATGTCACTCGACGAAAGGGCTATGCTCCTCACTACATCCCCGCCAATCTCGCTCTTTTTCAGCCCGAGGCACATGATTATACCCTCGAGCTTGTTTCGGTACGCCCCTAGAAATTAGCATGACATTTCCCTCTTAATGCGCTTATTCCAGGTTCTAGAACATATCGGGGGCAAGCATTCTTTGGATTGTCTTGCATTGTTCCGCCATTATATGGTTGACGTTATTATTGCGTCTTCTCATGGCTACCGACAGGGTGCTCTCAGTAAATGGATTGCGGGTGTGGAGGATTCTATGGCTACTGCGATCGCAGATTTCCCAAAGCGAGGCATTATCGTAAGGAGATCGACCTTGCATCAAAATTAGACTGACAGGGGTTGCAGAGAAGCGCGGTACCCCCTTGGGTGTGGGATTTGATCTGCCGTATTCCCAACAACCGGTGGCGCCAGATGTGCGATTCTGATAAGATTATGGGCGAGGTTGTTTCCTCTATGCCTTCGATGCAGACAATGAAACTGATTCTCGTCTCTTCTCAAGTTCGTTGGTGCACGCGTATACGAGATGCGAGCAGAGTTAAATGCAGGAAAACTTGGTGAATCTGAGAAGATTCCAATGTTGCGACGCCTTCTCCAGCACAAGTATTCCTCTGAACAGGCCATGCCCGACCACGATATCATTTCAGAAATGATGGGACATATGTATGCCTTTATCTTTCGTTCGACTGTCTATAGCGCCAGTTAAATTAATATTCCTAGGATCGCAGGGTCTGATACTACATCAAACTCGTTGTCCTACTTCTTTTGGGAGCTTAGTCGGAGGCAAGATATCATGATGAAGCTTCAGGCCGAACTGGACCAAGCGATGCCTGATCCGCATGCTATTCCTGATATCGCTCTCTTGCAGAAGCTTCCTTACCTGAACGCTTTCGTGAAAGAAGGTCGGGCTGCGCTTCGCTTTAATTTGCATCTTCCTCCTTACACATGTCATAGGTCTTCGGTTGTACAGCGCCGTACCAAGTCCTCTCGAACGTGTCGTTCCATCTTCCACATCCAAAAATGGCGCTATTAATGAAGCTTTTGATCTTATGGGTTACGCACTTCCTCCTGGTACCATCGTTGCCACCCAAGGCTGGTCTATTCACCGCGATGCATCCATCTTCCCTTCTCCGAAGACCTTCCTTCCTGAGCGCTGGCTCGAAAGACCTGGGAATGCTGAACATCTTTTCAAGATGGCGCAATCCCTCATGCCATTCGGAACAGGCTCGCGCGTCTGTGGAGGCCAGAATTTGGCGCAGATGATGTTGAGGATCGCGGTGGCCACTGTTGCGAGGAACTTTGATGTTGTGGCTCCTCCTGAGACCAACGAGCAAAAGTATGGAAATCAAGGACTCCTTTGTAATTGACTCTCTTTGTGGTCATTGTCCGAGGACTTGACTTATGCGCCTTTTTCCAGGTTATCTTTCCTGCTTCGATGGAATGCAAGCTGACATTCGTCCCACGAGCTCAGTGAGCTCTCTGGCGATTCATCTCCCATCACTACGACCCACCACGAGCGTACACGCCTCATAATTTCTCCCCATTCTCATCTCCTATTCCTACTTTAGTGATTAGAGCTCTTATAATCGACTAATATTCCTCAACGTGGGCTGGCTACCCTGCGAAACCCTCGTCGAACCTGCTTTCTTTGTAGTAGTGTGGACATACTCTTGGTTATCGTGATGCTATGCATTCGTATTGCTATGGTATTCTATTCGGCTGGCCCCATGTATGTAGGTTAATACCCACTTTGTGTCTCTAGTTTTGGCATCTGATAATGACATTCGGATGTTATATCTGACTTCGTTCGTGGAATGGTAATATATAAGCCTGCAACCTTGTTTTGGATGCATACTTGACTCGCCGCTTCTCCTTCAATATGAGATCATATACATACGTTGGCGACTTGGAAGACTAGAGTTAGAGTTCACTTCCTTGTCTAGGTTTAGTGCCCGACGTACCGGCCGAATATTTGGAAAGTGGTCTCTAAACTACCATTCTGTCACTGTACCATCTACCTTGAACCGACTGACTCGGAGAGGAGCACGCTAATGGTCGTTCCACTCCCGTATCCAACATCGAGCAACATCATAATTAATCGACAATTCCTTATGCTGGCTGCTGGCATGCAAACGGTTTACGTTCCAAGCGCCAAGCCCGTTTTTCAGAACGTCAAGGCCAAGACCAGCTTCTCCGCGTACGAATTATGAATTGATACAATTAAGAGGTGGTTTTACTACGCTGTCTTTCTTTTGTGTCTGAAGCTGTGTTTTTGCAGTGTTTTCCGTCATCTCGGAGTCACCTCTGCAGCCTAATCGGGTTGTTGAAATGCCGAAGTTCTTCTTGAGCGTTATACTAGTACTTGTTGAAGTGCTACCTGATCCTAGAATTTCCGTTCGATTTCACCATTCGACACGCAAGACAAGGCGGCACGAGACTTTTCACCACAATACCGATCTAGGCAGGTCCATTGACCTGAAATTCCTCGGCCAGTACTTACTAGAAGCAAGCCAACGGCTCTGAGCGCCTCGAGTTGGTGATCTTTCCCGATGAGCGACACAGAAAAAGATGCAGTACTTTCGGATGAGGCTCCGGTAGACGATGAGGTTGTATCTAAGACTTTGACTAGTGTTTGGAAGAGGTTCATCGTTAGGTCACGCGACGCCGCGTCTGCCGAGAATGAAACGAAGAGGGCAATGCAGAGCAGACACCTGATGATGATTGGTGAGTATTGGTTTACAGCTCTGCAGACGTCCTCAGTATCGACCGCGGTTGATGATGTCATATACTGAAAACCTTTTCTGGAATTTGTGCAGCGATCGGAGGGACCATTGGGACGGGTATTTTCTTGAGCGCTGGATCTGTAAGTGTCGCTTTGTTCCCATGTGAACGCGTCCTTTGTAATCACTTTGATTCTTTCGCCAAGGCTATCGCTTTGGCTGGGCCAGGAAGCGCTCTGCTCTCGTATTTTGTTGTTGGAATGTTTGTGTATAGCGTCGTGATCAGCTTGTATGTTTCTAACATCACATCATCATGTCCGAACTGAACGAAACAAATTGGAGGGGCGAAATGTCTGCCATGTTCCCCGTATCAGGTGCTTTCTCCACCTTTGGTAGTAGATTCGTCTCTCCCGCGCTAGGATTTACGTTAGGTACCGTACTTCTACATTGATATTTCCTCTTGCTGACAGGAGTGTTTCTAATAACAGGGTGGAATTACTGGTTTCAGTGGTATTTCTACCTCCAACATGAATTGCAGGTTCATTGACTAGTCTGACGTTATTCATCCATTTTTTTCAGGAGTCTTTCAATACGTGAGCATCATTTCTGTTCGGCTTCATTCTTTTGAAGACGTGATTGACTTACTTGTTTGTCGTGGTGATCAGCCAGCGAACTGACTGCTGCTGCAATCATCCTACAGGTAAGTTGGTTTATTATTTTATTAACTTGTCCTCGATACTCAGAGTAAATTGCTGATATTACGTTCAATCAGTTTTGGGGCACCGCAAGTCCAGGCTTGGGAATGGGCGCTGGTCATTATTGTCCCTGTTTTCTTACTTCAACTGATTCACGTCCGAGTTTACGGTGCGTATTGTTGAGTATATGTGCTAGGTATTCTGACGCTTGTCTGAAACAGGAGAGTCTGAATACTGGTTTGCTCTCATCAAGGTCCTTATGATTATAGTGTTCATCTTTGTTGGGCTCATCTACGACTGGGGCGGAGTGAAAGGTCATCCTGGACCAGTAAGCATAGTGTTTGTCAACTGTACGGCTGCTTATATCCTCTATCTACTTTTGAAGGGTTTATCGAATTTTCGCAACGGCCAAGCTTTCATCGGTGGCTTTGAAAATTTTGCTCAAACTTTCGTCTACGCCTTTTACTCATTCGGCGGTGTTGAACTGGTAGCAATTGCCGCGGGAGAGTCCGTTCGACCGCATAAAACAGTCCCTCGGGCTATCAAGGCTACTTTCCTCCGGATAGTCCTTTTCTACATCTTGACCATCCTAACAATTGGACTTTGCATTAACTGGCAAGACCCTACCTTGCTCAGAGCAGCAGATAGTGAGTGATGAATCTGGAGCGCAATCCACTGCTCATTTATTCGATCTGCTATCAGGCTCGGATGTGACAGCCTCTCCACTGACTGTTGTGTTCCAGCGGGCTGGGTTTGGCGCCGCTGCACACGTCGTCAATGCCGTCCTCTTGACCGCGGTTTTATCCGCCACAAATTCGTGTTTCTACGCGAGTTCACGCATGCTTCTCTCATTAGCCAGATCTGGTCAGGCGCCTCGCATCTTTGGCTGGGTAACCAGTCGAGGCGTTCCTGTGCCTGCACTCGTGTGAGTCCGCGCTATCGCTTTATGCTCATGGAATGCAGCACTGACAATGTGCGGTTTTTGATGTAGCATGGCGCTCGCAGTATCGTCTGTGACGTTCCTTACAACGATCTGGGGGAGGGAATCGTGTTCACTTGGCTGCTCAATATCACAGGAATATCAGCCTTGCTTGTGTGGGGCTCGATAGGTCTAATCTCACTGCGTTTTCGTGCAGCGTATCGAGCCCAGGGGCGCTCGTTGTTGGATTTGCCTTATACTCAGCCTTCTTCCCCTTGTTACCTGCTGGAGTTGTCGTGCTTGCCTTACTGATGTTCATTGCGGAAGGATATTCAGCTGTCAAAGAACAGCCATTTGAAGCCAAGGTATGCAGCTGCCCTTCGCTGATAAGTCCTTCACCTAACCACATTCACGCCAGAACGTCGTCGCCACATACATCGGCGTTGCCCTTTACATTGTCCTATACTTCGGCTACACTATCTATGAGCGATTTGGACTTGGGATACGACAACATTTCGTGCCGTTACTCGAGGTAGACTTACAAACCGATACTGTTTGGAAACCTGGAGAAGGTGCAATGATCCGAGATCGTGAAGACAAAGATGAGGAGGACACTGCTGTCTCGGTCACCCCTGGCTGGCGAACTTGGCTATCTTACGCAGCTAAACATGTGTATTAACTACCCAATGGAGGCTAGGCTTCAGGCTATCCCTCTGAAATATCATTGCTTCTTCCGTCCGATGAACGTCAGTCGTTGGCGCGATCGGTTGTCTTCAGTATGTTACAGGCGCTGATGTTTTACTTTACAATTCAAAGCCAACCATGGCCGCCGCTTGAGTCGGGCATAAAGGCCAGTCTTGGGACAGCCCAGGCCGTGGCCCAACATCCACTGTGGACAATATCTCCCATGTGTGGCGATGGTCTGAAGGCGCCACTATTGATGTCGTCCACACCAGGCCTCCACAAAAGAGGTATAAGAGACGAACGCTCTTGATGAATTTCTCTATCATATTGCGCACTATCATTCTACCCCTCCTTCGCAAGCCCAATGTGCAAAATCTCGTCATCCGTCACCTTCTGCCTAAAGTGCAAGACAATAATCTCAAGGGATAAACACGTTGAAATCATATGCGTATGGCAGAAGCAAGTCGAGAGAGCTCAACGAAAGGGCTCAGTTGAGATTGTCGAGGAATGCAAGGCTCTGTGCAAGGCGCATGCAATCGAAGTGAGCGGTCCTTGGATCCATTTGTATGGCTGTATGTACTGTTGATGTAAGGAGATTTCGGTTTAACTAGTTGACCTCGCACTCATGACTCCTTCACAGATACGGTATAGCACAGCACGCGTAAAGAACGAGACAGGCGTATGTGGTTGGCGGTAGCAGAAATTGGTGTTCGAAATCCTACGAATATTCATGTTGTAAACTCGATTAGAAATACATGCAGGTCATGGGCTGACCTTGGCGATGGTCATTGTATTTTAGATGTGAATGGCCCACATTTTATGATTATTCCAACCAGTTGGCGATGGCCATTGTATTTCAGATGAGAATGGTCCACATGGAAGTGTGTATGGTCCAATCTGGCAACAAACCACCGATGAATAAGCACAATGCACCATGCCAGTGTGGACTTCTGTCCAATGATTATTGTGGACATGTCCACCGTAGGCCAGTAGATCTTGTGGCATGCACACTTGCTCTAAGTATAAGTACAACACGCCCATCGTACCATTATAAACATACCTCAAAAAACTCACTCGCCCCTCAGTGCTCACCCAAACACGCCACCATCCTCGTCATGTGCGAAATCATAGAGGTCCAATACGTCTATGTTTGCCCGTGCAAGCGCATGGCCGGGCCAGTTAGATCTCAGACCGACAGATGTGAGCAGAAGATACAAGCAGAGCGAGTCTGGTGGCACTGGTATACTGCTGGGCAGCGTGGCAAGGAACCATCAATGCAATGCGCGAGCATGTATGTGCAAAAAACGCTGCCATACGATAAACCTTGTCGAGATTGTTTTGAACGCTTTTTCCGAAGGTAGATGCCATCGAATCCGTCAAATCTTACCATTGATGCTGATATTTCCTCTCAGATAAGCATGCTGTTTAGAATGTGATCCAATCCCATTAAATTGTCATTTGACATATTCATCATTCATCCTACATCACATATAAATTTGTGAGCTGTAACACTAGAGCAGGGCTCAGGGCGGAACTTACAGATCTTGAATATATACGAGCATTCCATGGAGCCTCGTGGAGTGCCATTGCGAGCGTGCCCATCATCCTGAGATATGCTGACGCCGACGCCGAGACACATTTTGCAACAGCCCCGAGATCGTGCCCATCATCCTAAGATATGCTGACGCTGATGCTGAGACACCTTTTCCAACAGCCCCGATGAAGTCTGCCAAATTCCCTTTCTCAAATCCGAACTGATAGTCCGACAAATAATTGGCAGCAGTCATGTCCTTGATTCCCGTCAGCTTGGTCAGTTCGTTGCGGAACTTGAGCGAGCCAGGCTTGTACTTCTTTCCTTCGACAAGGGCCAAGTATAGCCCTACGAACGTTTGGACGCGCCCGTTGACAATCAGGAGCTCTGGATAAGTGAAGTATCGATACAATTTGCCGACGAAGACAATTCGTGGATGTGTGAGGTTGATCTTGGTTTCCGGATTAGAAAGATCGAGTCCAATGCGTGGAGAACGGAACACGGGCGAGGTCGTAAGGCTTGATGCAGGTCGCTTGCGCAAGTACATATAAACACTCCTCGGTTGGCTCGGGGCTGATAGGGCAGCGATGTCCCCTTGCCATTTGACAGACACAAGCTCGCTGATGTTCGAAGCACTGCACACGCGCAAAATTTCATCGACGAGGAGTGAGGGTCCTGAGATGACCTTTTGGTCGTGAGATCGACGGATGGTGCGCAGAAGAGCACCACCTCGCAAAATTCCTGACGTGATGTGGGGCTCCGCGCTAGAAGATGTTTGCGTGCACACGGGGCCCCCGAATGTCAAATCAAGGCCTTTACGTGTGCCACCCCGATAACCTCCTGTTACAGTGGCAGCAAGACTGGCTTGTGATGAGTTTGAGCGTTTCGGTGTACGATGAAAATACCTGTGAGAACCAATTTGAACTATTTCTTATACGATAACTCAAGGGTAAATTCTCACCACTGTCCGCTGCGCTCTTGCTCTGCACTTCCATGAGTGAATGGGTCCTCGTGACAGCCTGACTTCTGGAGGTAAAATTCTAGTTCGAGAATCTCATAATCCGTCCGAGAGCTGCCATGGATGACTGAAAGATAATATTCTGACAATAAAGCGCTTGATATCGAGCCAAAACGAGCGGATATGTCATCCTGAGAACATAAAGAAGTTAGGTCGAGCAAGGAGCTGATAGTATCTCCGTGGACGTCGGGCAGTGCTGGACATATGGAATTCGCTTTTGAACGAGGATTTACAATTTCAACATCGTCGCTTTCGGTATCTTTATCAACAGCGCTGCCAATTGCAACGGAAGCTGAAGGTCGATCATTCTGCCTTGAAATTTTTTTCCGGTGAGTTAGTAATATCAGGAGCTCTAAAGATAATTGAAATGATGTGAGAAATCAGGACTGAGGACTGGTGATAGCGTGTATGATGAAAAATTCGCGCACCGTCATCAGAACCTTGGACGTCCCTCGTTCGCTTCAAGCTGCTATTCACCATCAAGACTTCCTCTGGCAAAAGCCCGCCAATGAGGCATCCCACAGGTCAGTGTTCAACTTGAGGGCAAGTGCTACGTACTCACAAAGCACTGGGACTATCAACGTTGTGGTTGGAGGACACGACTCGAAGTTGCATAGACAACAGTGATATATGTATGTAATTGTAAATTATAAATTCATCCCAACGCGCTGATTAATTTTTTCACGAATCTTCAAGCCCAAGTCCGCCCCACTGGTGACTCTAGTAGTGCGGAACTTTCGTCACTTCAAACGGATGTCCTACTTCGTGGTGTCTCTCCCGCTCGTCACGTTCGTAGTCTGGACACCATTGCTCTGTGCAATGTGGCTCTACTAACATGCATCGTCAAACTCTGCCTCACCAATATTCTGATTCATTCAATACCAACACATACAATACGGTCGGAGCTCTGATCCTGCTTGAATGCATTTTGACAACTAGACTTCAAATACCTCGATACCTCAGCATAAGCTCTCCTCCTTCCATTTTGTGTGAAGTACATTGTGTACCATTCCGAGGTGAGCATCGCTGTGCGTTGAGCCATGCACCTTAATACCTCTCTCCACTTAGCAGCTCGTTCCTCTCCGTCAGGACCCCCCAATGACTAGGACAACTTCTCCAAGTGCGGCAAGAAGTGTAACAGCGACTTGCAGAGACCGTTTGATTGGAGAAAATCCGACATTGAAAATGGTGACGCTTGTATTGCAAAGCTCGCCTATTGGATTCTCAGCCATAAGCGGATCAACCTTTGTAGCATCAAACATCAAACCAAGGTTTCTGAGATTGTATCAGGTTGATAGTAACCTCGAAAGGTGATTTTGGGTGGCGTCGGCCAGAAGGGTTTTGCTCCCCAGATGAAGGCACTTGAGGTGTGACCAGAATCTGACAATGGATCCAAGGGCGTCACAATGGTGGCTGCAGATTCGATACAAGTAAAACGAGCTGCAGCTGCCTGCATGGAACAACTCACTCCGTTACCAAACTTGCGCTCAAAGCCATTGAATGAGCAGATGGCCAATTTGTCCCGCTGAGAGGTACGAAATTGCGATCTGATAGGAGGGAGAAGTCCAGCAAAGTCGATACACAATTCTTGAGGTCCAACAAGTGGTATAACCAGGAAAAGTGTTACTTTCCACAGATGCGTGAGCCCCCTGAGGGCGAGCCGGATGACTTGAGGAGACGTCCTTACATTGTGAAGTCCGAGAAATGTGAATTCGACGAATTTGTGTGTCGCGAGCAAGGTAAGAAGTGGTGAAGAGCACTACGCTACTACGACATAGCCTGAACTTTGAAGGACACTACGTAGCTGACTAAGCTCCTGTACTACGCCTAGGACTTTCGGTGAATCAAACTACAACACCCCATATATTACTTGTCACAATATAGCCATAGGCCACCGCGTCTTGACAGTTTCCTTCGTAAATAAATACAGAAATTCATTCTCTCTCAACATCTTTCGATGCTATTTACTTCTCCAGCTCGTACAGAGTATGGCATGAGGGCATTTCACCATGCAACTCTTTTATCCGGGGACAGCAGCCTCATATCGTGAAAGACCATGCTCATCGGGTTACTACTCTTGCTCTCAATGTGGATCTCATACTTCGCACTGGACCAGATCACACCAGAAAGTGTCCATCGTTGGGCGAGTAAGGTAAGTCCTTCAACTGCGCAAGTTCACCTCCCTTGCATTCTTAATCAACACAATCATCAGCTCGAGCATCCGGTCTCAAATGATACACTATGCTCGTGCTACAAACAGCAGAGAGCTACTGATATCAGGCTCAGATGACCACACACATCTTCAATGCGGGACTATAAGGGAGAAATATTGGGCCCTTGACCCGTCTTTCTCGCCCAATGATTGGTGGGCAGCCAGTGTTGATTGGAATGACGCAATACGACTATGGGATTGCTTGGGCACGTTACATGACTATCACATGTCTGAAGGCAACTAATTTATTGTTACCTCAGGCGCTGTGGAAGTCTGTAGCGCAATGCGTGGACATGTTGACCCCATCTACAGACTTGCATGGAGTGCAGATTTGTGAATGCTGGCGAGCACCGGCAAGGATGCGAGTGTCAAAGTAAGTATATGTACACTAGATATTCGTGCTGAACATCAAATTTAGGACACAACGCATAAAATCAAGTTCAGCCTTACCCGAAGATATGAGTTGTTGCACCATTTTCATGTGATATTGTTTTGCAGATCGAAGAATGAGTTACCATACTATAATTTCAAGAGGGTCATCCTCACTTCCAAGTACGTTGAACCGATTGGCTAGTCCTATCAGCGTAATGTCGGCATAATTTGAAATTATTTTAGCAACGGAACTTACAAAAATCCGTGTCTGCGGGGACCAGGGTCAACTCCTGCATTCGCGCGCGTTCAAGGATCCAAGAAGCGACTTGCCGGGACTCGTTGCTTATCAGATGGAAACGCCAATGTTGATGAGTTAAGGTATATTACGTACTTCGAACAGTTGCTTACAGAATGACAGCGCCCCAGGGTCAAACCATTGTAGTCAGAATTGTTTCGCTGATAGATCGTTGAGTCATAATCCACTGCCGGTACTAGTACACTTCTCCATTTCGAACGGTCCTAATTTGAAACGCGGATGTCTCTTCATACCGAAACTAGAGCCCCTGAACTCCATTACTCTTCACTTTTTGGTTTCACAAACATGCCGGCGCCATAATACCTTGCCTCGCCACTGATATGTGCATCATTACCAAGGTGCACCCCGTTTGGCAATGAGAGTTGCAGAATCGCAGAGGCCCGTGGAAGATGAAACAAAGCGTTCTTGAAAACTCTGCGTCGCTTTCTTTGTACGCGACAAGGCTCCTCTTCATTCCCCTTAGACGATTCATACATGTGTGCAAAGAACTGCTCCTGACAGTCCCATCCGAGGCCATCTTCAATAGCGCGGATGAGAACAGGATGGAGGACAACGTCGAAATGGTTCTCGAGAGCATCGAAAAGCGCTGAGTCAATTCCCTTGAGGTATTCCTTCTTAACGCTTGCCTTGCGATAGAGGTGAGTAAGTGGGAAAGCGACGACACCGGTGCCTTCTTTGTGCAGCTCTCTGATTTCATCAACGACAGCCTGCACTAACTTCTGGTCCAAGTTAGGATAAGTGTTGATGTGGGATGCAATGTGCCGGTGACGATAAACAGCCTTGTTCAATGGAGTATAACTAGGCGGGACAATTCCATCTGGAGGTGGTTGCTCAATGACTTCGACGTCATACTGGAGCACCAGTCGTGTGCCCTTAGTCACAGGCATGACTTTGTGCTCTATGTCTGTGTAAAATGCAACTATAACTGGCCGGATCTTGTCGCCGGACTTTTTTGGATGCATGTTGACAATTGTCTCAACGCCTTGATGCCTCAACATGAGCTCTCCTCCTTCCCATTGCGTGTTAAGTGCGACGAGCATCGTTCCATGGTGAGCAGTGCTATGTGTCGAGTCACGATGCCAGTCAAAATGACCCCCTTCCTCATATATAGCGAGCTTGTATAACTTGAGAACGACGTGTTTTCCTACGAACATGCTCGTCCGGAGTTCACGCTGGATATGGCGCACGAACATTTCATATTCTGTGTTCCGATCCCCTTGTAAACTGAATGCGAGCTCATCCGCTTTAAGCTCTGTTCCGCGCCGGTAAGTTGGATCCATGACGGTTTCCTCTCCCCTGCCGAATGGCGAAGGGGTTGCATGCCTTTGCAACACTTCAACAGCAGGTTTCATCCACGTCCCCGCATCCTCTCCCTTGACGAGCAGCTTGAGTTTGCCCATTGGCTGCCGACTCTTGAAGGACACAAACGGACTGCTAGCAAGGTTATCGAGTGCATGTGTGAGCTTTGTCTCTCTGTGCACTTCATATGCTGGAGAGCTGGAAAAAGAATCAAGATGTACCCCGATGCGCTTGAAGATGGAGAGCTCGTGCTCCGGCTCTGAGTTCGAGGAAACTGATGAACGCGAGTCTGGTGAAACCGATGAGTCTGAGCTCAAGAATTTTGATGAGGTGTCTGACTCCGACATTTTCGCCAATGTATTTATCGATGGGAGAGGTTACTGTAAAATCGCATGCCCCTATGTTCACCGGAATTCTATTGGCCAGATTATTATGTAAATTGACCATACCCCTAACTTATCAGTAGCATAGTCAGCCAATTAAAATCGTTTATCGTTTATCTCACCGACGACTAGGGCGAGCAAGAGAGAACTCGGGGATTGTACTAGTGGTTGTCATTTACGTGGTATGGTAGCATACTTATAAATATTCCATTTGTCATTGTCGGCATCGTAGCTAGCGTGAATTGAACAGCCTGAGAGCGCCGCGTTATAGATGTCGAGAGTCGTTCATGGGCAGATGCTAGAACTCTACTATTAGGTCTAATATATACATATTACAAAGTACTTTCGAGCTGACCCTCTCCACGTTATAAAGCGACATGCTGACAGTGTAATTAGTGGCTGTATCGAGAGCACTGGACTCGTTGATCACACCAACTTGAAACATGTCGGCTGGCCCTGCCTAGGGCAAGGTCGAGACTCGAGACACGGACCATTCCGTAAATGCAAATTGTAACAGGAAGCTGTGTAAAGCATGATGGTAAGTAAAAAAAGTAAGTTGACTCTCCCACCGAAATATGGTGCCCCATTATTCGCTTAAAGTTACGTGATACGTTTCCTCGGGAAGGCGGAGGAGAGGAATAAACGGTGACGAGCGGCATATTTAATTTAGAGACATGATCCTCGGACGACCTGATGATGACGATGATATAATTGTTTCATATTGAGATGCAATGGTGAAAAAAAAATATCAGTGGGTATTTAGTGGACATACAGATCTTCTAGTCAGTTGATTGCAATTGCTCGATATTAGTAAATAATTGCGCGCGCTACAATAAAAATCATGCTCATGAGAAAAATAGTCCAAGTGATACAAAATCAATCATCCACTCGTTTGAATGTCCACATACGAAGGTGGAGGAAACGTGATGGGCATCTACGAGGTTCTTCTCGACCCACCCCCATTCGCAGCCGTATTCGCGCCCGTCCGAGGATCCAATAGTACTGACTCGTTACTCGCCAAGTACGCAGGGTCATTGTACACGCCTGCGTCAAAGTGTGCAAACGACTGGCGCGAACTACTCGACGCATTCGATCGTTGTTTGTGGGACGAACGCGAAGTCTCGCCGCCGCCTGGCTGTAGAGACCGCGGGCGGGCACCAGGCGTCATTCCCGCCGTCTGGCTTAGACTCTGCCGACGTTCATGCGTAGACGAACGGTCTCCGCGCTGTACGGAGGCATCTGGTGTCGGTTCCCTGGAAATAGGCGGTGCGGGGTAAGAGAAACCAGAAGGAACTGGGGAGGGCACGTAAGACTGGGGAGTCTGTGATTGCCTGCCAGGCTGGGCGGGTGCGTAAAGCGAACTACGTTGCGAGGGTGGCCCTCTTCCATTCATATGCGGAATGACAGGGCCCCCTGGAGGCGGTGCGCCACTGTTCCCGGCGAAACCGGTTGGCAGCTGTCCTATGTCATGCATGGACCCTACCAACGAGATAGACGCTGAACCGGGAGTGTTAGGGACTGTAGGAACAAGTGGGGTGCGTTGCGAAACAGGCACAGGCACAGGGAGCGGGTGATTCGCGTGTTCCGGACTGAGTAGCCCAGATACGGACGCACGTCTTGATGGTGCGTCAGAGCCAGGGCCGGACTGTCAAGGCTTAGCTTTAGTATTTATCTAGAGTAGGGTAATGAAACTCACTGGGGGTTGGATAGTAATTTCAGGGACAGAGCTGTCTGATGACAAGTCTCTTCGGTGTTCATATCTAGCCGACTCTCGTTGACTAGGAATAGATGCTGATCTCGAATTTCGGTGATGCTGAGGCAGAGGTGTGTTAGCGTTATCCCAATTTGAAGGAGAGAGCGGGTTGGGCATTGTCACGTTCGTTGGGCGAGGACGGGGGGGACTATTAGAACTTTGTATGCGACTCTGTGGCCCTCGTCAGCACAAAGTACGCTCCACATAGTATAAAAGCAAACCTTGTCTGCGCCATGTCGACGCCATTCCTCAGCCTCGGATGGGTTAGACCATCTCAGCTCATCAGCAAGCCTTTGCTTTGATAGGTCTCTCCGTGAGTGCCTGGTAGCTTCACTGTCTGCGTCTCTTTCGCTCCGTCTTTCGTTGCGATGGTGATGGTGTCCCGCGTCAGATCCAGTGACGGTTTCATAGTCGGCTGTGACGCTTGCATCTTCATGGATAATGCTCAATCCGTTGCGCTCTCGACGTTTGTCGCGGCTGGTCATATTGGGCAGGCCGATAATATCGAGCGCCGATATGGTGGAGGATTGAGACATAGACATCTTCGTTGACGCCTGTGACTCCGGAGAGGCACGACGAGGGGGATAGTCGAACGTTCTAACAGACTCTGAGGACGGACCAGCGACAGGTTGTGACAGTGATGATGAAGAGATAGCGCGGTTAAGTTCATGCGGGGGAGGAAGAGGAATTCGCTGGTCCTGGCCAAGCGTTGGTATGTAGCCGTCCGGCGGGAGCTGAAACTCTGAGTGCTGAACACTAGGTGCAGAATTTTGCACAGGGACCGGTCTGGTTGAGGGTGACCGAGTTGAAGAGCGATCTGACATGGGCCAAGGTTGGGGATGTGGATGCGAACGAGAAGATTGACTGGTAACAGAGGGATCTGTCCTGGTCCGCGGGTGTTCAACCATGACAGGCATTACTATGGGGTCAAGAGGGCGCGGGATACTCGTTCGACTGACAGAATCAGATCCAGAATCACGACGAGAACGAGAGTCACGACGGCCATTGAGTGAAGTTGAAACAGGTGACGAAACACGGAGAACTTCTGGTGCAGTTCGGCTCTCTGGCATGGGTGTGACTTGTGCAGGCTGAGGAGGCAAAGCTGTAGTAGCTCCGCCTGCTTCTTCCTGTGTGCCGAGAAGCCTGTCGAGGGAAGTGGTAGCGGCTTCTCGCATCTGAGACCGACCGTCATCAATACCAACAACGCGCCCTTCTCGGTAACCCATATTACGACCGCGGCGAATACCTTCTTCATATCCGAGTCTGCGACCTTCTTCCCTCGCAAGCTCAATCAAACGTTCTTCATTCAATTTTCGAGCCTTTGAGCGCGCGTCAGCGGCCGCAGCCTCTGCGTCATCCCTTTGTGCTTCAATAACTCCAAGTACGTCTTGGGCTCTGAGAATTTCTCTCTGCGCATTATCGAGTTGCAGTTTGTAGAGCCTGAGTTCCTCCTGCGACCGAGCTGCCTCCTGCTGGGCAGTAACGCGAGCCTGGTTGATAGACCTCGTCCGTTCCAAAGTCTCTGCTAGTTGCACTTCTGCTTCTTCAGCACGACGACTTTCAGCATTCAACCTGTCTAATGCAGTATAGAGCACTTTGCGAGTTTGCCTCGCCTCATACTCCTCGTTTACCAGGAGTCGTAAGAGTTCACGAGGACTCGCAGTTGCATGAACACGTTCCCGCTCACGACGGAATTTGTCGTTGGGAGAGCCGTTGATGTGACGCGGCCTGGTTAGCTCTGCATTCTCATGGGGAGGCGATAACAGCGCAGTTCGAGGTGAAAGAGATACTAGATCAGATTCAGGGGTATCGGAGCTTTACAATGCTCAGTACTTTGCTTGACCACAAACAGAAGAATGGCTTACAGCGGCGTCCCGCCTTGGAAAGCCCAAGGTTCTGTCATGACCTTGTAAATTCAAATAACTCGGTGAGAACCAACCATATGAAAAGAAGAAACATACCACTACAAGTATACAACTGAGTAAATGAAGGAAATAAAGAGATAACTGATTGAATATTTAATGTTGGTGGTCAGAAGGAACAGACAGAGATCATATTCCCTGTGAACGTCCCAGGAGAGTCTTGTGAAGTGGTTCAACGTGCTAGATCGACGCCGAGGCGCTCGATATGTCAGAAAGTCACACTTGCCAAATAAATCTATGATTACGTATGCGTGTCACACTGTATATGTATTCCGCCACTTGAACCTTAATTGTTCATATCATCCTCAAGACCCAAAACATTCTACCCGCCCCCAAGACTCACTACCAGGCATGAGCTCGTATGTTTTCCAGCACGCTGATACCTGATTCTACGGTCACTAACTGTCACACAGTAAGCTATCAGTGGCAAGCGTGCGGGGCTCCGTCAAGGACCTTTTGGCAGAAGCCAATGGGGAGAAAAGGCGTAACTTCGTAGAGACCATTGAACTCCAGATTGGTCTTAAGAACTACGATACTCAAAAAGACAAGCGTTTCTCTGGTACCGTCAAGTGCGTACGGGCTCCCGTATATGACAGGTCGTGATTGATCATATTTGTCAGGTTGCCTAATGTCCCTCGCCCGCGCATGTCCATTTGTATCCTTGCCGATGCGGCGGACATTGATCGCGCCAAACAAATCGAGTTAGAGTACAAGTCAGTTGATGACTTGAAAAAGTGAGTAAAGCTAAGGCGCTCCACTTTGTTCCGATATCATTTTCTCATTTGATCTTGTCAGACTCAACAAGAATAAGAAGCTTGTCAAGAAACTCGCCAAGAAATATGATGCATTCTTGGCCTCTGAAGCCTTGATCAAGCAAATCCCTCGTCTTCTTGGGCCCGGTCTGTCTAAAGGTGAAATCAATCAATGTCCATCCGGGGATTTCTCATGCCCTAAACGTCATTAACTAGCTGGGAAATTCCCCACTCCTATCTCTCACTCTGAGGACCTAGCGAACAAGCTCAATGAAGTCAGATCAACGATTAAGTTCCAGCTCAAGAAGGTGCTTTGCTTGGGCGTTGCCGTTGGACATGTCCAAATGACTGACGACCAGGTCCTTGCGAATGTCATGATGAGTATGAATTTTACCGTCATGCGACTATAACTGTCTCTCACGCTGTCGTAGGTATTAACTTTCTCGTTTCCCTTCTCAAGAAAAACTGGCAAAATGTCCAGTCGTTGCATATCAAGAGCACGATGGGCAAGCCCGTTCGTCTATTCTAAGCTGTCGTGGGTTGTTATGGTGCATAGTATTAGATTTGGATGAGAGCTGATCTGGCATCGTAATGCAAAACAAGAAGCCCCGCACGCTTTTACCAACGGCTTTAAAGGTGGGGAAGCCGATTGGGAGCTGATGCGATGCCAGGATCTTGAGCTTTCTTCCTCATCATTTCGTCCTTTGGATGTACATGTACTACTACTATCATGATATACAGAAGTTCCATATGATGCCGAACGTCGTGGTTGCGAGGGTAGTATCACTAACGTCACAGTTGAAAGGATTCATGGCTGTGCATTGCCGTCATGCGATTTTTTTTGCTGGGCAATGAATCCGGCAATACGTTTTCAGATACTGCCCCGACTTTTTGCATTCCCCGGGCCATCATGATGGCCAAGTGACTTTATTGCCCTGAAGATCAAGGGCATAGCCTTCTGGTAACCCGATCGCGCGTCTCCCGCCCTTCCCAACTATTGGTTCCATATATAATTGAATTCAGTTTCCGTGGAAGAATGTTGAACGAGATTTAGCGCCTCGGGGAATTCCTGACTTTGCTCCCAAATGGGTATTTCACTCGAAACCTTATCCTATCGTTGCGCGACGTCAACGAAAGTTTAGATGATTATTGCCATATATTTGGGGTACGAAGGGAATTTTTTCATGTACGTTTTCGCGGTGAACTGCCAGAAGCAAAGTTCTTATCTGTCAGAAGGATGGTTGGGGCTAAAGCGGTCTTTTCGAAGCGTCGTGTCTCAATCAGATAAGGGACTACGGCAATACTAAAATATTACCAGGGGACAGCTGGCTCAACGTTATTGGAATGCGAGTTGTGCTGCGGTGAGTGAGTCACTTAAACAAGTAATACTGTAACACGCATCAGCATCAGCCTATCAGAAGTGAGTGAATAGTTAATGTTGTCAAGTCTCCAAGACTTTTCTCAAGCCACGGGTTACTCTGTTAATTGACTTGTCTGCTGCCGCGTACGCTATCAAAGAAAATTAACCGTCATGTTTAAGTTTCGGCATGTACGAAACGACTATATTTTTTTTTCTGGATGACTGACACCAGGTTGTTTTTGGTCAAGCGTTTGATCACTATAAGGTATGTATGTCACGTTCTGTTATGAGAGAGTTTTTTTGTGTCGTTCGTTGACCAGGTCCCGTAACGGCTCCGCTCTACAACGGTCGGAAATGGTCTCGTAAGCCCCTGGATCGGTCCCTTGAACGCCGTCTAGTATCATTTCGTTGTTCAATGTGCCAATCCGCATCAGGGAGTTGAGCTAACCATCGATTCATTTTATGTGCAAGGCGATGCAGTAAGTTCGCCTGACCCCCTGTTTATGCCATTCGTTGAGAATGCCATCACAATTTGTCTTTGCGTGGGTATAAGATCATGTACATAACGGTTATTGCAGATTCCTAATACTATTACTACGACAGGTCGGTGGTAATTGGCGCGTCCGCAAGTATCCCCGAGCCGTTAAAACGGAATGATTTCCGTCGTACGACTGTGTTGAGAGATGTAGTTGAAGGGCGAGGCACGGTGGACCTTAAGAGAGTTAACTCCTTCAGGGTTGCTCTCATTTTATGCTTACTTAACGGTCGCGGATCTGGTAAGTGACGTTGGTAGTGGTCTTCTGACTTCTGACATGCGTGATCCATCCGGAAGCTGCACGGGACGTCGTTGACCGACATGGTGACTGATGGGCCGAGTATATGATCAATTGAGCTAGCTTCTTTGTCACTGGCAGGTAGTATGTCTTTGTGCAACTAGAGTTCGGCGCCAGTTCACGGTTATCAGAGAAAGGCAGTCGACTTGTGGCGTTTGTGTGAGAGAATTTATGACAGTGACGATCACTCAACCTATCGACGACTAACTACTTTTGCTATTGAATTATGTCAACTTGTATTCAATCAACAACTTGTTTTTAAACGGAAGAAGACGGAAGAATAGACTTGGCTTGGAGTTGAGGATACACTAGTATCCATGACAAGCTGGCAACTGCAAGCGAACTTTCGCTCATCCAAAAGATTTGGGCGCAGTGTTCAGCCGATTACCGTGTGTCGAATAACGAGAAAGCTTCTTTGGATTGATCGCGATCGAAACCTTCTGGACGGTCCCGAAAAGAGCATTTTCATAACGGTGCCTTAAAACCAAATTGCGTGAAGCGGTTTTTTTGTGCGTAAAGATACGAACTGGAGAATGAAAAGACGTTGTCGGGGAGTATGCGGGATTATTGGAGAATACGAAACTTACTATCTCACGTGGGCGAGGAAGAAATGTCAAGTCTCCAAAGGCGTCTATTCCACGCTCTTAACTCAACTTTACATCGAGGTCAATCCAGTGCAAACTACCAAGTTAACTTATAATTATTAATTGGACGGTGATCATCATACACTTGTGAAAAAGAAATCTTGCCTCGTGAACTTCGGAAGTTTTGTCCAAAACTGCATCCGCTCCGAAATTAATATTCTCTTTTTGGTACGCTTCCGGAAGAAACGGCAAGTGATTATCAACAACTGTATGTTACGAAATGACAATTCCAAAGTCTAAACGTAGCCCTCAATTGAAATAAAATTGAGGTTCTCCTTGGATTCTATCAATATAACAAATATAAGACATTTATTTGGTGCGACCGCACTTATTTACGTATTTTCCACTTGGGCGTCACTGCCTCGACACTTCTTCTCCTCAAAAGCCTGTTCTCCAGTTCCTCCGCAATCCGTACATTCCTATCCTCCGTTTTCTCTACAGCCCTGCAAGTTACTCCTCCTTTATCCATATGCCCCGTCATACTTCAAAACATGATTCGGCTGCTTCTCAGATCTATTCAACTCAATACAATTCTGTACAGTATCTATCTGATTCTAGTCAGTCTGCAGGTCATTCCCCGCAGTCACCAACAGCACCTTCTTCAATTTCTCATCAGTCTTCCCAGTCTTCTGGGACAGCTAATGGAAAGAAAAAGCACGTCTGTTCGACGTGCGACCGTGGCTTTACTACCAGTGGCCACCTTGCTAGACATCTTCGCGTTCACACAGGTGAACGCAATCACAAGTGTCCTTTTCCTGGGTGCGAAACACGTTGTTCTAGGCAAGACAACTTACAGCAACAGTGAGTACATATTCTATTCTTTATCGCCGGCCGCTATGTCTATTCTCGTTGTTCTATCGGCGCCACACAGCAATTCCATCTTTTTGATTCTTGGATAACCTATCACCATCATCTATTCACCATATTTTATCGCCGCGCTTCATAGCCAACAACTAAGCTTCGTTTTCTTCTTTTTTCGACAGTTACCGCATTCATCTCTCTCCTGGCTCACGACGGAGCTCAAGCTCCGCAACGCGTGCTGCGATTGCCCGTGCCGTGGGCATCAGCGGTTCTGGCTCAAAAAATAGCCGAACTGCATCCTCATTGATTTCCTCTGAACGCAATTCGTCGGACACTCCCTCTCCTCCACCGGCACTCGAACATGCAATCCCCCTGCGCCCGACTCGCCACCACCTCTGGTACAAGCATTCTCTGTACCACCATATTCCGACAGCCTCCATTCTGGAAGTGTATCCAGTAGATCGCCGACGCCCCCCGAGAACTCCTTCCCATCAATGATCAACCAACATTCCCAAGCAATGTCTAATGGTCAAGTCGCATCGCACTCATCCCCAATCCAGTCGCATTATGGTGATAGCACTCCAAGCTATGACGAGTCTTCGCAAGCTAATTATGGCTACGTCTCGGCGCAACCTTCCAGTGGCCACGCTGTGCATGACCACTCATACGACTATTCTCAGGCATACGGCGAGAAGCCATCCATGTCGCGTATTCATTCTTCCTCTCTTCATCAATCATCCATGGAAAATGTTCATGATGGCTCTTCGCAGTCTTCCGCCCACCTTTCGTCTGTATCATCTCGTCTTTCCATTTCACACATCTCGCATCCGCACTCCTATCCTACACATTATCAGGCAGTCAGCACGCCATCACCAGAATCACCGCACTCTGTCTCACCGCACTCTCAGTTATCTTCACCCAACTACTCAGCCTACCGGGATGACTCGCACGAGGTGGCGTCATACCAAAATGGCTCTGGGATATTGGATCCTGTCTCTGATCATTCAAGCATATCCGGTAACTATATGAGCACACAAAACAATGTTGTTCATGGATCATATAGTCACACTCTTATGTCGCATCATTCGAGTATACCAAGATATGACTCGCCACCGCCAGTCCTAGCGCCGATTCAGGACGAGAGGGTGCTTCGGGGGGACATTCGGATCCCTCAAATGCATCATTCAATAACACCGCCCGCCTCGTTGTCATACATGCATCATTCCCAAGTGCAGAGTTCATATCCTTATCACGCTCCGCACGTCGGCCTGGGCCAAAGCGCTTGGAAGGCGGACAACGCTCTGCGACCGCGTCCCTCAACGGGCTATGTATAACACCTAGATCACCTTGTTTCACGTTTACTGTTGTGAATCTCGTATTTTATAGCTGTCTCGTAACCGGATTTTTTTTTTCTTTCATCGATGTCTCTGTTTTGTGTATGGATTACTATCGCGCATTTCCTGCTATCTTTACAGCAGTTGTTACGCTACTCGGTACCACATCGTTACTGCACACATACCATATACCTGCGTATCTAGCCTGCATATACATACTTTGTACATTATGTTGTCCATAAGAATTGCATCGTGGATTCTGAGCCAATTTGACGTGGCAGTACAAAGGCAGTACTGTGCCTTGATGTGACGTTGTTTCCACGGTGCACACGTACTACAACTTGTTGTCGAAGGCATCCGAGTCGACGGTCTATCAGATAGGTTGCAATGCCCAGTGATCTCGACAGGTGAGAATTCACATTTTTTTGTCACAGCTTGTTCTCAAAGTACCGCAACAACGTGTAATTGGCGATCAAAAACCGGCTTCTATGCATTGCATCATCCAATGCGCACGAAACACGTCCGGCCACTGCGTACTTCTCGCGAGTTGATCTTACAGGCAAATAGACCAGCTCACACGATGTGAACCCATATCCGAGGAACAGGTCAAACGGCTTTGCTTCAAGGCCCGTGAGATCCTAATAGAAGAAGCAAATGTTCAAGCCGTGGACTCTCCTGTGACGGTGAACACATGCAACTCAATCCCTCTCCTAGGATAATACTGATTCTGCTGTTCTGATTAAGATCTGCGGCGATATCCATGGGCAGTTCTTTGATCTTATGGAATTATTTAAAGTAGGCGGGTTTTGCCCGGAGACGAACTATCTTTTCATGGGTAAGCATGGCGTCCTGGTGCGTTTCAATCGGTTGTCTAATGTTTAATATCCCGTTGTCACAGGTGATTTCGTGGATCGTGGCTTTTACAGCGTCGAAACGTTTCTACTCCTCCTGGCACTCAAAGTCCGCTATCCAGAGCGAATCACGTTGATCCGGGGCAACCACGAATCACGGCAGATCACACAGGTGTATGGGTTCTATGACGAATGTCAGAGAAAATATGGCAGCACCAACGTGTGGAGATGGTGTTGTGAGGTGTTTGACTATCTTGCGTTAGGCGCGATCGTGGACGGTAGAGTTTTCTGTGTTCATGGCGGACTCAGTCCAAACCTGCAGGCTATTGATCAGGTGCGCTTACTATGTCCTATTGCTCCGTGTTCCACGCACGCGTTCTGAGCTCTGTCTTCAGATACGCGCTATTGATCGAAAACAGGAAGTTCCCCATGACGGTCCAATGTGTGACCTCCTTTGGTCCGATCCAGACGGTGCGTATCTCCTTAACATGCTCGACGGCGATGTCCGCTCATAACACTTTAAACAGATATAACTGGATGGGGTCTATCTCCGCGGGGCGCTGGCTTTCTTTTCGGCGCCGACATTACCAAAACCTTCGCGCACCATAACTCTATTGACCTCATCGCGCGGGCCCATCAATTGGCCATGGAAGGATATAAGCTCATGTTTGACAACATGATAGTGACAGTGTGGAGCGCACCAAATTACTGTTATCGGTGAGTAGTGATCAAATGAGCACCCTGCATGAGTCTCGGCTTTCGTAACCTATCATGATTTATGACAGGTGTGGTAATATAGCTTCGATTCTCGAGCTAGATGAACGCCTTGCTCAAGAATACAAAGTTTTCCAACATGCACCCTCGGTAAGTTCCTTGCGTTTTCATCTTCCCCAAAAGGCGACATGCGGGGATGAAATGTTTGTATTTCATCCAGCGCTGTGATCTGATCGCATCATGCCATTAGGACGTACGCTCCATCCCAGCAAAACGACCTCCTGCGGACTATTTCCTCTGAATGGGAATTTCTACCTTTCTGATTAGAAGGTTACTCTCTTGACAACAAATGCCTGCCTGTCTGCCGCGTGTCTTGGACATGCCATAAACGCGACTTTCTCATCAAACGGTGCATTTAAACTGCTTTCCGTTGCTTCTAGGACCGTGTGGGCGTAGCGTGGTTGGCAGGAGGCTCAACAATGGAGGTCAACAGGGTGCCTGGCTTTATCGTAGTCCCCTGTGGATCCTCGTCGATCTTCGTTGGCCAGTTTAAAGACGCTAGAAGTGGCATGACGTACAGCGCTCACCAAACTTGAAATAACGACATAATTGCTCCGTAAGCGCTCAACTGTCCGATTCGTGGGCCCAACGTCTTTAAATAATGGCCTCGCTGTGAGATTTCGGCTCAGCTCATCTCCAAGGAGCCTGGGCCACGCCGCGCCACCGCACGCTAGCACGCATATGTTCGTGCTAGTCTTTTTTATCCTTTTCTCCGGTATGACTGAAATTTTTGGTGTCGAGTCTATGGTTGTCAAGTATGATTTGTAGTGCGATTTATCGACTCCGTTTATTATTGTGAACCCCGAGTCCCCGACCGATGCCGATGTCGCCTCGATGCAATGCGAGTCCTCGGTGTGTCTTGCGTAAAATCACCAGCGTGTGCTGTGCCTACACTCTAAGTTGATCTCATTGTTTTTTTAATCTCATTTGTCTTGTTGCACGACTTGTGAGTACTGGTCACGACGCGCATCTTCGCAGTCTTAGTACTGTGTAATTTGGTAAGGCGGTGACTTACATCATGTGTCTTGTAAACCAGTGCTCAATTTATTACTTATCGATCAATCAGACCTACGCCAAGCGATGTCAATGTCAAGACATAAAATACTTTCGTCATCCCTTGGGTCTCTTTGCACTCATTGTCTTGTATTCCTCTCACCCGCTCACACCTAAATGTTTTTTTCTGCCATTTGTGGGTAAAAAAGGCTACCCTTTGTTCCGTGCCATCTTCTTTGTGGGTGGTTGTACTATTTTAACATGTGATGGGCCTTGAACCTAACTGTGTCTTCTAGCTATTGGCTTAGTATTAACTTTTGTGGTCATTGGCTTGCATCGGCCGCTTGTCGCTGGATGTCAAAATGTCAACTTGAGCTTTATCGTATTTGCGCTTGCAGCTGTCAGTCTTACTGTTGGGTTGCGTGCGCTATGAAACATTCACCTCCATGATTACATTTGATCATCTAATCCTGTACGTCGAGCGTTGTGGCAATTTTCTTGTTGGCTTATCGTCTTCCAGTCGTCCTCTGGGTGGTATGGATCGGTACCGCTGTTGCGAGCAGGGCCCACCACTTCCCTGATGGACACATTTCCACTGGTCGTCAGTCTTCGGTAGCTGTGGTCGACTCCTTTCCACCTGTTAACCCTGATTGCCAGGTCCTACATTTAACCTG
The DNA here is from genome assembly GCA_016758765.1 of Suillus cothurnatus. Taxonomy (NCBI): domain Eukaryota; kingdom Fungi; phylum Basidiomycota; class Agaricomycetes; order Boletales; family Suillaceae; genus Suillus; species Suillus cothurnatus. The sequence goes on along the minus strand of JABBWL010000112.1, from coordinate 196,643 downwards.
ATTTGTTACGAGGTTACTGTAGCGGAGGCAGCTCCATTTGTTATCCCCTTTGGTATGTCTCTAGCATATGATTGATTGCCGTTTTCTAATTTGTTTCTCTTTTAGTTTTTATGTACTACGGCATCGTCGTCTTGTGTGCGATTATCCAAGCCATCTGTGGAAAGGGAATTTGAACAATTTCTATCGCTGCAGCAATGAGAACAGACCCAGCCCAATTGTCTGGCTCAGTGTGCCGCAGTTCCCGGCGGTCAAGCTTCATATCCTACATACGTAGGCTATCCTGAAACTTCTCCCCATAGCTACAACAGCTATCCCGCTCGACCCCCGAAACTATAGTGCTACAACTATCCCCCAGGTTCGTCCATTTTAGGGTACACTCAACTCCCTCCCGGCGGATATTCCCCAGCCCTATCAGGCAACGCGCCCTCTCACCCCAGCCCAATTACGTCGCATACCCCGCCGCCAATCAGGGCCGGATCCTTCCTGCCGACGGATATCAAAAACAGCCACACTGAGATAAGCCATCCTATTCCAGTCTGAAGGAAGTGATGGTAATATCGGCGAAGGAAAATGTTTATGCGTCAGTTCGCGAGAAGGCAAGAAGCTCTGATCTGTGCTTAATAATTATTCCCTATACATGCATTGTTTCATTTGCATAATTGATTCACCCCCTGCGACGACCGCTCGTATTAATCCCGAGAGTTGCTCTTACACGCGATTTGCAACAACTCGGGCGCCGATAGGTATTCTTTGAATCCTTCAGGTAAGGTCCGCATTGTGGAAGTCAGCACCTTCTTATAATGGGCTGGTAACGAGCTGTTCTGCGTCGGGCGCGGAACTCCGTCTGAGCAAGAGAAGGTGGGAGTAGAGGGCAGTAGTATCGTTGGTCACCAGCGACTGATTACTGGTAAGTTAGACAGTGCGTCGATTCGGCTGCGTTGAAGTTTGCCATATCATCTCTTCTAATTATGATGATTGATTCTAGGATACAGCCAACGCTTGAACGAGAGCTCAGCGCCCAACATTCATGCAAGAGTGTCCTCACGTGATCTTGGCAAGACGTACTGCATCGACACCTCAAAGACTGACCTGGACCATCAAACTGTACGCTCGATCGATGTTTTGGTGGTACATTATCCCAACACGCGCATTCCTATTGTTCATCTCACGAAGTCTTCCTTGATGCGGCTTGCCTAACGACCAAGGAAGAATGGATCTTATAACTTAATGGAGGTCATCCAGAGATATGGTAAGTGAGGAAGCTTTGCATGAGTTCAAACAAAGTTCAGATCCATGGGGCCTTACAGCTGTTGCTAATATCAAATCCTCGAAGGCTATATATAGCGAGATGAGATTGCTCATGACAGTCTTCACAGTCAAATTGTGAAATTTGATATTTGAATTTCGCGGAAATATGTTTGATTCGCTAACGCCGTCTGCTAACATACATCCAAATTTTAGCCGCGTAAATCTGAACGGTCCTTTAGTGATCTTTCACTTTAGTATTACCGCACGGAAGGGTGCTTCATGCACGCCTTCCTCCTCATTCCGGAGACTCTAAAATGCATTTTCTCTGACATTTATGACTCGGGCATGGACGGTCGTTTACTTGGTTGGGATCGCGGCTGCTCTATTTTGGGTCCCGTCGTGCCTTCAAAGCGATAGCTTTGGACGTGCTATGGGTCGAGCTGGAGACTTCAAACCCACTTTTCACTCATCTTCCAGGAGATCTATGGACCATAGCAGGCGATCGGAAGCTTGTACGTGCTACCTGTCCTCTCAGCCTCTTTGGTGCACATCGTGCCAAATGGCTTCGCTATGTCAACTGCCAGCTTATACATATTACCGCTGCAGATTGGTCAGTACATCGTGTTTTTCGTAGTATCAGGTCTCAGCAGATACTCACCACGACTAGAAGTCGTGGAACTACGTGCGACATTTCCGGGGTCAGTGAGCTCGCTCTTTGCGGGCTCATGTACCTGTAGAAAGTATCATTTACCTTGTTCAACAACGACTTATCTTGTCCAAGTGCCTTCAAACCTTCTCTCGCATCAAATCTAATGTTGTATCTCTAGCATGGGCAAATTAGTCGTCCACTCGTTCGATTTGACCTTGAGCGGAAATCTACTAGAAGGCTGAGTTGTTCCACTGGCGTGCAGACGGCTGCAGCTGGTGTCCGAGCATACTGGAACTGCGCTTGTCGTCGAGCGCCCCAGTGCAAGCTGAACGATCGAGTCCTTTACTTGGTTCCATCGTCAAGTCCTGGCCAGTGACTACGCCTCGAGCGCCTCGATTTCGGAACTACTTATTTCTGGCAGACACCGCCCAAAAGCACTTTTCGGGGCCTTGTGACCATGGGTGCTTTCCGTGGTCTTGCCGTGCTTGAGAGAACTCTACGTTGAGCTCCAGGAGGGGGGGTTGGACCAAGGTGCGCAGCAGACTAGGTGGAAAGAGGTACCGGCGTACAGTAGTGTTCTGTTACATCTTGGTCGGACGGAAGGTCTGAATTGTATGCGTCTAATCCAAGCTTTGCTATGGGCTTGAAGTTTCAAGTGGTATCACAGGGTTGATAGTAGTCGCTTGTCAAGTATCTTTCTAGTACCTTGCGATTTTAGGCGTGGAGCTTGGCATGGCTGTGATTCAGGACTGATGCCACGTGCTGAGGCTGCGTAGAGGATAGGGACGGCCATGTGGTAAAGCTTGGCAAAAGTGTTTGCCACATGCAAGTTGAATCGGGAACCAGGCTGATGAGAGGACCAACACCAATATTGCTGCGGGGGGTCACTCATCGCAAGTAACGGTTTTGAATGGTGGTTTTTATTATCGGGTGAGCATTCGTAGGCAACCAGACGCATCGAAAGATTACTCAAACGACAATACTGGTGGCTAGGTAAGCGCGCGAAGGACCTAGGAGGTCTTGCAGGATGGACGGAGGGGATAGTCGGGGAGTAGGAAGAGTCACATATGAAGGATGCGCAGGAGTGCAAGTAGGGCTTAGTACATGTAATTGTAAACAGTAGATCATAATGATATATCTGGCCTCAGTTTTACATACACAATTCTGGGATAGGCACCGATACGATATTATGAAGATAGACTGTTCATGAACTGAGAGAGGGGTATGATGATGAAACGAGCAAGCATGTTAAATAGCAATACTAGAGCTGAACTATGCGCGCGCAGCACCCACGCTCGTCGAAGTCGACTGAAACCGTGCCAGCACCTCGCTGAGTGCTGCGAAATCGAACACCTTCGACTCAGTCGCAAGTGTCATCGTTGTGGTCGCAAGCGACAATGTAGTGCTTTTGGATGTAATGGATGATTTCTTGTTTGAGGAAGGTTTACCGGCCAGCGTGCCTCCCGAGATCCATGCTTGGACAAGGGGGTTATTGGGCGTTGGGACGTAATTGCACGCTGCAAAAAGATCAAGATGACGGTAGAAGTTGTCTGTCGGGTTATACAGTGGAAGGGCTGGGATGATACATGCGTAAATAGGTGTGCTTGAATAGGGTCCGAAGTTTAAGACTCACCAGATTCAAGGAGTACGAGTGCTTGACGTGGTGATACATGACGCGAGGACATAACTGGTTGACAATCATGTAGAGAGTATTTCAAAGGAAGAGAGAAGAACGACTTACAATAGGCACAAACTACGATACAAGCTCTGAGCTCGACTCGGCACTGAATAAGCACCTGGCCTCCGCCGGCAATAGCATCGCCGATAAATTTACATGCTGTCGGAAGCTCAAGCAACAAAGCCTCGCGACCATTATTTGGGATATCAATAAAACAGTGATTGAACAGAGGAAGATCTGGCTTCGGGAGCTGTGCAGATGAGATGGAAAGCACATGTGTCATGCCCAAGTCCAAGAGAAGGGATTCGGCAGCATCAGGATCTCCCGGGAAGTCACTGGGGATTAAAAGGCGTAAACCGCGTTGCGGTTTAGCTACACAATCGAATGTCCGCACCTACTAAGGTATAATTGATCTGGTATCACGGGTACGGTGTCGGCGATCAAGTCGAGGTATTTAGACACTTCTCGTTTTTGCCTGCGCTTCCAGGCGATGTACTCGCTGTTTGTGCATGAAGGCTTATAACGGCACTCGCCGAAAGCAATCAACTGCTTCATGAATCCATAATTAGGATGAATCTTTGGTCGACCTGTGTAGCCGAATAATCATGAGCCCAATGAAATGAGTAGGGGGTTGAATCTTACGTTTTCGTACGTATTGTATTGCTGCATGAGCAGACAGGCGTTGGGTGGACATTACTTAACATTTGAGGGCATCAAACTAAGTGCTCCACAAAGAAAGCAAGGAACAAAGAGACGTAAACTTACGGTAAGCACAGACCATAGTGGGGCTTCTTGAGACGCCCATGGCACAATGCACTAGAACCTTTCCCCCTTGGTCCAAAGCGGACTGAATAAAGCTGCATCCCCGAGGTAGATGTATAAGGAGATCTTCGTACTCTGAGTCTTGCACGGCTATAGTGAGGTGGTTGTGGTCTGCAGACGAATACTCGGTACAGACTGAAAGAACGTGGGTTATTCCAAATTTCTTGCGTACATCGGTTGATAGAGCGGCAGAGAGACTAAAATCTATGTCAGATAAGGGCATAGTACTAAACAACAGGCTACGTACTTTCCAATGAAAACGTTGTCGGTAATGATCGGGTCTATCGAGATTGGTACATCCAACCAAGTCATGCTCGGTGAGTAGGTGAAGGAACGAAGAGAAGGGGAAGGTGGAGTGGCTAACCAATATGCTAACGTTTATACCAGAGCCGGTGTGGCACCGGTGGAAGGGGCTGATCACAAGTTCTGATCGTTTTTGGGTTAGGGAGAGGAAGCTATTACATCGGAAGTTGCCGTTATACTGGAGCACATGATTCTCTTTCAAATTGCGCGAGTTGAACGTTAACGTTCATTCGCTTCACTCCTCAAGGCCTCACAAATGAGTGGATGGCACTATATCACGGATAAATTTGGTGGGTACTTGATATCAGAACTGGAATTCACAGAGAAAACGCACTGCATCGGATCTTGGTTGATAACGATATCATCCCATGGCTCTCTCTGGTCAAGCCACCAGGCGCCACCTCACCCATTGGTATAATTCCCTCAACACATCCATTGCCAATTGATACAATTTTCTCCACGGAGCCGAGTAGAAAGCGAATGATATCGACGTACCATCAGCTCGGACGCTCTTGCCAAGGACTTGCTTCTGTGATTAGAGGCTCAACCAGCTGGCAGACTGCATCTTTGGGAACGAGGCTGGGATGGCTGTAGGTGGAGTTCAAATATATACGAATAATATGAATCCGCCCTTATTAACTGCGCTTTCGGCTAGCAATGACAACTTGAACCTTACTATGTAGACCAATGTTATCATCATGATGCTTGATGTACGAAGCTAGAGTAGAATCTCAGCGAGTGATTGAACAACGCTGATATTGGTGAGTACCTAGAGTAGAGTCTAGGTACGCGTCAGTAAGTGTAGCTACTACAAGATAACATACCTCAGCGAGTGATTAAACAACGCTGAGGTAAAGACAAGAACGAGTCGTGCTATGAGTACTATCAGTGGCTGTTGAAAGTCACGGTAGTACTGTATAGTATACGTATGAATCAATTAGGTGGCGAAGGTGACTGAATAGGCACTAATGCCAACACCTCGACGGTACACCGGGCAATGCATATCACAGCGGACCGGCGCGCGCCGCCAAGTTAGGTTTTTGAACCCCGCTAGGTCCTAACGTAGACACTTCAAACATTTGCACTTAACGCCCGCACGACCAGCGGTTATCTTTCCAAGAGATGTCAAAGAGGCGGGTAACCTACTATTATGACGGTGTGTTTACCATGGACTCTACATTTCTTTCTTTTTAACGAACCAATACCACAGCTGACACCGGTTCGTATACGTACGGTCTCGGTCACCCAATGAAACCGCATCGAATGCGTGTCACGCACGATCTCGTGTCAGCCTATGGAATGCTGGATAAAATGCATGTTCTGGTGTGTCTTACCTCCTGAACCGTGTATACTTCTGTTAAGGAAACAGCACATGCGTAGCGTCCCAAACGCGCTACTCCCGAAGTCATGACAGCTTTTCATACGGACGAGTACATACATTTTCTAAATCGCGTGACGCCGGAGACCGCGGAAGAGTTGACTTATCATGGTACCCGTTGTGAGTACCAGCGATTCCTCCACACTTATTACCCATAAAATATCTTCACAGTTCTGATGGGTGAGGACAACCCCGCGTTTGAAGGTGTATTCGAGTTTTGTTCAATATCAGCCGGAGGGTCAATATGTGCGACTATGTCCATTTATCCACACGTTCTGCACTGACATTCCGCAGCTGCTGCACAACGGATATCTTCAGGAGCCGCGGATATCGCCATTCATTGGGCAGGTGGTCTCCATCACGCGAAGAAACGGGAGGCATCAGGCTTCTGTTATATTAATGACATTGTCCTCGGTGTACTGGAGCTCCTGAGAACATACCCCCGCGTTTTGTACATCGATATTGACTGTCATCATGGAGATGGCGTAGAGGAAGCATTTTACACCACAGACCGCGTCATGACATGCTCATTCCACAAATTCGGGGAATATTTCCCCGGCACCGGGACTCAAGAAGATCGAGGAAGAGGAAAAGGAAGGAACTACACAGTGAACATTCCCTTGAAGGATGGAATCACGGACGAAGCATTCAAGAGGGTGTTTGAACCGGTGAGTACTCCTCAAGTATGCATCCACTTCAGCTAATACTTCGTCAGATTGTAAATAAGATCATGGAAATTTATCGACCTGGTGTAGTCATCCTACAATGTGGAGCGGACTCTCTCGCAGGGGACAAACTCGGATGCTTCAACCTGACTATGAATGGACATGCTCATTGCGTACAGTATCTGCGCGCCTTCAACGTCCCACTTATACTTCTTGGAGGTGGAGGATATACAGTGAAGAACGTTGCGCGGACTTGGACCTACGAGACTGCATGTGCACTCGGCATTCAGGACGAAATCGACCCCAATTTGCCATGGAATGAGTACTTTGAGTGGTTTGGCCCGCGTTACAGGCTCGAAGTGCCAGAGAACAATATGGATGACTTGAATGTACGGGATGGAAGCTTGGACAAAGTGCGCGCGACAGCGCTGCAGCAGCTCTCACAATTACCTTGTGCACCCAGTGTCGGGATGCATGAGGTACCAAGGGAAAGTCTTGGGCGGCACCTTGGGTTAGATATCGCTGAAGAAGACGCTGACGAAGACGGTGGCACCGATGATCTAGATCGTCGGCTCGCTCGTAAGTGTCAACATGTCATCACAGCGCAATAGAATCAGTCTGACACTCTGCAGAACACTCCCGGTTTGTGTACAAATTGCAGGAGCCAGGAGGAGGCTCCGACGAATCAGATGATGAGCGGTACGACTCTGATGGATCCTCATATCGTCGACGCAAGCGCATGAGTATCCTTTCGAATCGTGTTGTCAATGTTGACCCTGACGTTGGGAGGGCCCAACCACGAGGACGACGCTTCTTTAAGAGTGCTGTGCGATGGGACGAGACGTATGGTCGTGTCCGGTTAGGTAAGGAGCCGGTACTGGGCTCTCTGAATGGGAGTAGACTGGGAGGGATGATGGAAGCGACTGGACGGAGTACCCCAGGTGGAGATGTGACTATGGAGGATTGGGAAGATGGTACTTCTGTATGATTTAGGTAAGTGTTGTTACAGCCTTCGTTCGTATATTTGCTGTTATTAACTACCTAATATTAAACGGGACGTCCACCTTAGAGTCTTTGCACTGGTTTTAGTGCTTGTTTGCGCATTAGTACAGTATAAACTTTGCAAATATGTTATTTTGTAGTCCCACAGGTGCCCTGCAGGTACATCCCTCTTCCAATGCGCTGAAATTTTCCCTTCTTCCAGCTTGCAATTTAAGTGGAATTAGATATTCATTCTCGCATCCTCTTCATTCAAACATATGAATAGGAGTGCAAGGTTGCGAGCACATTGTTGAGCAATTTTCCAGTGTCGCTGTCCTAGTCTTTATGCAGGGTGGTCATGCTACTGTAGTATCTTGTTGCCCATGACGTAGTGAGTACATAAGTAGCAAGGTTTTTCAAACACCTCACTTTGTTTCTCAGACTACTTGCAACATTCGACATGCACCGTTGTCTTCGCCTGACTGAGATTCTCGAAGTGATATTCGATTTTGTCTTCAATTCCACCAAAGTGTTTGGCTTTACGAGTCCTGGCATCTTCATGATCCCACTGCTTAATATCTACCCGCCTTGCTATGGTCACGATCAACACTCTATCCTCTATTTTGCACTCACATGCCGCGCATTTCACGACATAGCACTCAATTTCCTTTATTCTCACCTGAACGGTATCCGGTCTCTCACTAAGTCCCTGTCTGCCTTGGAATTGGTTCTCTCGGACACAGCATGCCCGGTGCTTACATATGAAAAGTTCAATTCATTAGTCCCCAACACTGCACGCGTCAAGCTCCTCTCCATGCCATATAATCACAAAGGGACTTCGTATGCATCCTTCCTTGCAAGTGCACCCAAAATGGCCTGATATTTCCTAACTTGCGCTTGCTTACGTGGTGCGATCGGCGCGTCACCTCCATCCCAACCCTCAGCCTCTTTCTACATACCTTTGAGACCCTCTTCCTCGACATCTCAGAAGTACCATTTCGCCAGGCTATCATCCCTGACCTCTATATCACTGCCCTCACCTCAAAGCCCTTGTGTTTGCGGGCGATGTCCTCACAACGCCCCCTGAAATCGAGTTGCTGTTGTTCAAATATCCTAAGGGTCTCACAGAGTTTTCATTCAGATGCTGCAATATTTCAAGCGGTTTGCTCGATGTTATTGCCGCGTGGCCACACCTCCGATGGCTCACTCTCCAGATGGATTTTGAAAGCATCACCACTGTACCACTTCGCGTGCCCCAGACATTTCAGGCACTTATTCACTTGCATATTTCGTGTGGCAATCTGGGCGATTTTACATCTTTCCTCCGCACCTTTCTAATGCTCCGGATGGTTTTTGACACGTATTTTTTCCAATGCCCCAACCTCAAAACAGTTCAGATCCTTGCACGAGAGTGGAACACAACCAACACCTGGTTCGAACTCTTCAGGAGTCTCGCATATAGAAGGCTAGAGCACCTCATTCTCGAAGAGTTCTGTCTTTGGACTGGTAAGCACTACCGCTGTACACCCGCATCCTTTGATCTACATCCCCTCCTCGTGCACCCCATCACCCTCACAGGTCTCAAGATCCTTATTCTCTCCCCAGCCAGCGCTTCGACTGTCGCATTCAGCGACACGGACATCGTCACACTTGCTCGCACATGTCCATATCTCACTATCTTTGACCTAGGGGCGTGCAACACACCTATATCCCTGTATGCGTTGAGGTTCCTTGTAGGGAGCTGCCACGAGCTGTGCAGGGTCTCGGTTTGCATTGATGTGCGGCTTGATACGCTTGGAAGAACGCTTCCGAGGAACGATGTCGACAACGACCAAGTGAGTCTACAACCCAATACGCGCCTGCTTGAACTACATGTAGGGGGGTCGCCTATTGCATGCGTAGGCCCCTTGCACACATCGACGGCGCCGGACTTGATGAGGTCCATTCCACGGTTCTTGCACATGATGGCGCCGCGGGTTGAGTGTGTCATGAGTCCGTGACCCAAGGGGAGGTATGTACAGAGGTGGAAGATGGTGTCGGCTGCTTTGTCGGTAATGGTGAAGGAGGCAAAAGATGAAGTTGAGGATGATGATGTGTTTCGTGATTTGGATGTGCTACTTTAGGGGGGTGCGCCACGAGATGGTGTTGTTTGACTTTTGGCTCTGGTGTGATCGCGCCAGTCTGTGCGTATTATTTTCCTACAAATGACAATCATGTCGTGCACTCGCTTACTGTTCTTTCCTTGCGCTATTATAGTACTGTCATCACTTTTGCGAGGGGCATGAATCAACAGATCGCTCTTCGAATTGACGTTGTGGATAAGGTACGCTGGAAGTGCACATCACACTAGGCGCATTTGACGGACATACTATTTTGAAGGCTGAAAAGTAATTGCAGAGCTTATACTATTGTAAGTGCGGTAGCAAAGTCTCCCCACCAACATCTGCACAGCGGGGCTAGCTCAACTGCAAACAGGCTGCATCCTTTTGATTACACGCTAGATGATTGTTCAAACATTCAGGTCCACATATGACCTCGCTGCAATGTTGCTGTACCCTCGTGCACTTCATATACAGTGAGATACATATTTGTGTTTGTATGGCTTAACAGGAACTGTCCGTTCTCTTGATACAGAAAATGAGTGCCACAACAACTAATCCCTTTTTAGCGTTATCTCCATCGTTGCATGTAGGGCGCCATCGCGGTCTACATAGACAGGGTTCCTGTCCCAACAATCAGTTAAATTTGACGAAGAGTTACATTATATGGCGTCAGCATGGTTGCTCCAGACACCTCATATAACATGGAACAAGCTAAGGAAGCTAAAGACTTACTCATGCATCACCCAATCGCCCAAATACCGAGATAAGGATGGGTAAGGCTTGCCGACTACCTCGTAATATGTTCTATTGTAATCAGGTCTGTGCAGCCGACACGGGGATAAATAATAGGAATCGTAAATCCATCAGTACCTTCGAAGAGCAGATAAAGTACAAACTTACTCATCTGGCACAAGCGTCTCGTGAAATTTATCATCTTTCTTGTAATGGAGTTTGCGACCAGGCTGTCTGTCGTCTTCTATCCAAAAAGAAAAACTTGGGCAAGCTGGAATGCTAGGCGAAGAAAGGCCAAGCAGGATGAGCCACTCCCCCCCAATGCCAATACCAAAGCAGAACCGCCATATACGTCCTGCAGGTCATGGTGTTATCATATTAGCATGACAAAAAAACCCAAAGACCTGCGCCACATACCGCCTGCAACAAATTCATAATCTAACTCTTGCGTAATGCGCAGGCGTTTCTGGAACATTCCGATGCGGACAGAAGCAGTGAACCGGTACCGGTCTGAGTTACCCACTATAGCAGCTTCATGCACCTCAATCTCATCTGGCGGGCAACCCAAAGTGCGTCTCAAAGCCTCGCCCTCGGCTGATGTAGAGCACAATAAATAAGTCAATTTCGGGTAGGCTGCCATCACTAATCACTCACCGTCAATACTCGCTAATTTCAATTGCGTAAACGATGCGTGGTCGCTAGCTAATGTGCATGCGAGACGTAATTCGGAAGAGCATGCAGGAGGACATTCAGAGATGAATGCAGCAAAGGCCGACAAGACCTCTCGCTGCTTATTCACAATTGCCCAATATAGCGCTGTGTGACCCTCGATATTCGGTGTTTGTAGGAGCTTGGAGAACCTTTTAGGTGTGAGATCAGCAGCACAAGCGTTGATAATTGAGATGGCGGAGGAAGGAGCGAAATTGGGAGTGAGAACGATATCACGAATGCGCGATAGAACTATGGTGCGTTGATGGTTGATGAATAGAAAGGAAAATAGAGATGATAGGCTGAATGATTGAGCAGAAGCCGAGAATGATCCAGAGAGAGGTGTCGCCTCGTACGAGGGAGGTGCATTGACAACAGACTTATTATCATCAAAACTTTGTGAAAGATTGAGGGCCATGATAAGAGGGGCAGGTCAAACGAGAGACAGAACCGAGTGAGGTATAAGAAACGAGATAGGGGCATATTTCCTTTTTGGTCATACAGTTAGCAAACTCACCGAACACGTGAAATCGCGAAAATTACGACACTGATTTGTGCTTCGGCTCTATCACTTTTCTGAACACGAAAGCATCCTTGAAATATATCACTGGCCCAACTTCTTCGTTCCTTTTACACGGTGTCTTCGCTTGGCAAGGTCGCAAAGATGACAGCTGGGCAGGTTTGATTGCATCACGTCTCTCGCCCCTTCCATGTTCTCAATCCCTCGTCAGGTCCGTGTTTTTAACATGCACAATGGCCCATGGAATGGACAGAAACTTGCTGGTCAGGTCAGGTCCACCTAGTACTAGAATTGCACTCATCAAATATGTACCAGAAGGACTCGTGCATCAATCTAGTTAGTGACAGTGATACTGATATGCAGCTTTGGCCAAGGGCGGGGAGGGCTTGACTATGACCTCACTCGTTATATGAACGCTAGGGCTCCTGACGATCCCGACGAGCCTAATTACAATGACCGATGAGTAGGGAGGAGCGGTGTAATGACATGGATCATAAGTGCGAGGAGTAATCATGCCATGCAAGGAAGGTTTTGTTGCTTCTTTCCACCTTTTTCTGACAGTGACTTATTACTTTTTGTTAGATCGTGAGATAACGTCATCAGTTACCGACTATAGCCTTCGTTTGCAGAGTACTTTCTTTGCGCTTCGCTTCCCATCTTGTTCTTACGAAGCAAATTCCAGGATCATTGGTACTTTCGACCAAGCTTGGCGCCTTTCGACAACGTTTGGAGAAGAACTCGCGAGGACTGCGTCTTGCGGATGTACGTGGTTATATTCAACGTTGGCCTGAAATTTGCAACAACACCGCGTCTACCCCGCGAATAGTTCACAAACTCGACATTTCCGTCGCATAATTGTATCAGGAACAAAAAGAATCGAGCAATTAACTTCCTAACCAATGCATGTTGCAACGTTGGATAGCAAGTTTTACGTAATCCGGCTGCGGACCTGAAAAGAAGAGTGATGTCAACTTATTTAAGACTGGGCCTGCTGACCGCAACGCTAACACGACGGATGCTCAGAACTATACAGTCACTATGCCCCAGAAAAATATCTCGTCACCCCCCGTCCTTACATCGCTCTCTTCATACATTTACCCGTCCCTTGAATTATTCATCGGGCACACCCAAGCCCCATAGCGCAGACAGCTACCTCAAAGATGTGGATGAAACAGCTCCACAGGACCCTACAATCCACTGCGTTGACGGCACATCGGAGGCGGTGCAGCGTCCTTACCAGCCACCTTCAGGGCAGTGGAGTCAGGCGGGGGTCAGGACCAGCGAGTATGCCGTTAGCAATGACGAGCTGTATGACGTGCCCAATGAGCAAGCAGATGAGAACAAACTGAGATACAGTGGCACTGATAAACTATATCCTGAGACTAGTCATCCTGGGGAGAGTCCAGAGGATAAACTGAGAGGAGGACGCAAACCAAAACGAAGTCCCTGAACATAAATTCGTCTCAAAGGTATTGTTTTTAGTCCTTTGTCCTGCATATAGTTTTTGAATGACTGACATCATTATAGGATATACCACAGCTTCGATGAGTCATGATGGATGTACTACGCATGTAACATTAGTGTTTTGTGAAGCGTTTGGCGTTGTAGTTGTACGAACATGTTTTTATCCGCAGTCGAGTGTCCTCGGCGTTTATTGCCATTCACACTCACCTTTACCAACCCGGTGGTCAACTTGTAAATATATTACCTTTGATGGCACATCCAGGGCCTCTTAGGAAGGACACGGCAAAGAAAGCGCGTGTTGGTCAAGAAAGTATGATTACCTAGGTAGGATAGCATTCACAGTCCCAGGCTAGTGACACTAAACGTTAAGTCGGCTGTTTGATCACGGCGTAAGCTCCAATACAATCTAACACCTTGCTCCACTTTGTCCTTTGTGACTCTTGGTTGGCATCCAATGGCTCAACCTCGATCGTTCTCAAGTACGATAAGATCTGCAAAAGCGCACGCGCAACTTGTGGTGGTTATTCGATCGGAGAGCACCCGGCAGAGAACTTGATGATATTTGTGTTGCAAACACCTCCCGACCTCCCAGCTTGAGTCGGACCTACGTTTGTAGCGTCGAATACCAAACCAAGGTGCTTTAACACCCGAAATGCATAACGCTCAAAAACCGACCAATCTGCTTTGGTAACATGAGCTAACAATGACACAATGAAAGCAGTCGGCGTGATGGTCGCACTATAGACATAGCAGATACACGTACGAGCTTCTGATAACCAGTCTCGGTCCATAAATCTTGCGGAAGACAACGGAAAAGCGGTTCCATATTCTCCAGCTCGGCCCAGAGCACGTCCAAAGCTATATCTTTGAAGAAATGGCGAACACGAGAGAGACCAGCTAGCGAATGTCGCGCGACCGCCTGATGAGGTTGAGAGGAGCGATCCCAATAATGCACTGGCACATCATCCTCCAGGCTGGGGACATAGTAGATGTCAAGGAAAATGTGACGTATAATACCTTTAATGAGCAAGCAGGCGTGCATGAGGGATTAGCCTTGGTATATGATCTAGGGGGAAAAGAAACCAGGGCATTAAATTCAAGTTAGCGTCACGTTAGAAGTGTGTGATAGACGCAAAGAAACATAAAACGAATCGCCGTAAGTAAAGTAAATGACTTCATTTATTTTATGGCTCTGTGCTTGCCAACGCAATGATCCCGAGGAGATAGACGTAGATTAAAACCAGAGATCGCGATTGAAGAAAAAAAGCACCTTCTGAGCGTGCTGGGCTGTGCTGCAAAATGCAGGGAACCTCGGGCTCGAAAGGTTCAGGCCAAAAGCAACGCCGAAAGGTGAGTTGAAACGTGCGTTACCCGATGATAAGACGGTCGTTGAGAGACTAGTAGGAAGACAAAAGCGAGGTGAGGGCGACTCTTCGGAGCACGAACCCCAGTGGAGGATCTTCACGTGATCGCGTTACAGAGTCAATAATGTTCATTCGGATCCACCACATTCCAACCTTTGCGTCACACGATATAGTCGTTGGAGTAAAAAGGCTTTATTAATATTAGATCTACAAGTTAAACATGTACAGAATAATTCAAACCGAGCTCTCCCTCTACGAAATATCAACTGTCGACGCGAGGCTGCTTCTTATTCATATCGACATAGCCCTCATCGCAGACAATGATGACAGGATCTCACATTTCTCCAAATAAAATTCACCGTGCTGCTCCTGCTGAAACAGGTCCTATTGTATGCTGCAATATCATCTCGCGAATGCCGAATATGATTGTACTCCGGGTGATTGCTATTGTTCGCAATGTCACAAAGCTGCCGTGCGTTGCATGCCTCGGTCTGACGAAATCCTGTCTGCCTGTCCCATCCACATCTCGTGCAATGTTCGAGACAATTTTTTGTGAGACACATTGCGATATTTGTAAGGTAAGATTTTTGGGATGAAAAGGATAGATGATGGGACAGCTGGTTTAATATGATAGTTTGTGTGGAGTGAGGAAATTGCTCACCATCGCGCTCGATTTATATCTCAGATGCTCTTGGTGGCGGCCTAGGATGATACCCATAGGTCTCACTGGAGAAATAACCCGATAAAAGGTGATGGCTTGGGAGAGGTGCTAAGATGTGAAGACGCGTATACCTCCACAGGTCGCCGAACAAATCCGTAGCAGAAAGTATTGCAGCCGGCAAGACAGCATGGGTGCCATAGCTGCGGCACGGAGTGCAACAACCTGATTATCCTTGGGTGGCGGCCAAAGACATGAAACACGATCGAGTGTGCTGAAAACAGACTGCGATGGTGGTACTGACGTGGGTAAAGACCGGTCTGTCAGTGCGAATGTCGTTGTGGTTTTTTGCAAGCGTTAGCAACTGGGTGCCAATGATAGCATCAAGCAGACATGAGCATATATCAGTTATTCTACCGCCCCCGACACATTGGCAATGGAGGGCCGAGGCACGGGGAAGATAATGGAAGAAGAAAACCAACGAAAGGGGAACAGCCCGCAGTAAGCAGTGCTATAACTTTTTATGGTGGTGAGTGGCGACATCCCCTTCCAAGATGTTCGAAAAAACATTAATGGTATGCCATGAAGGACACACTGATTATATCAAGATATCTTCTGAAGAAGAAAAAAAGTTAAAATGTAACTTGTAGTGTATCCCCCCGCACCGGGAACCATTTATTAGCCAATCACCTTGCAAGTAAATAGACCTACTTACTTATATGTTGAAGTCAGCTTGAACTGCCGACAAAGCAAGATATGCGCGTGCTCTGGATGTGACCAGCTAGAATTTGTTCTGCATCCATAGTGAGATTTTGGAATTTGGTCCACCACAGCAACAGATCAAACCGATGTAAACGGAACGTTAAACTAGCAGTGATACTGCGCGAGCTTGTTGGGGCGCGGTGCTGTGAACGCCGCGGCGCGCACTTGGAACCAGAGACTCGACTTGAACTCGCCTCATAAAATTCCATGCAGAGCGTAGGCATGAAAAGGAGCGCAGGTGAAGTTCTACACAAGCCCAAGGTCCATGCCAGCAATAAAATAACAAGCATCTGTGTTCGGCCACCATACTTACATAGTACTACATACCATGTGCGGTGCCACCGTGACAGTGCACTGCCTTGGAGTCGGGAGTCGGGTGCAGCGTCACGTGTGTATCATTTTGCTTTTCTTCGTGACCATGATGTTCAAAAGTCAACGTTAGAACGTTATAAAAAGTCACTGGATTCAAGCTTCAAGTCTACCAAGGATCAAATTTCAAAGGACTTATCAAGAGCCACAAGGAAGACGCTCGATTAATCAACCAGAGAACAACAATAGTGCTACACGTAAGGATTCTCAAGTTTTAGTCTCCAGACTTCGGCGGTTGCACGCTGATCCAGACCTGAATCACAATGATACGGTATATGAAAGAACCACAGGAGCATTACCTCTACTAGTACGTTGCAAGTGTCTGATTTTAATGATTCCAATCATAACGTGTATAATAGCAAGGTGACTGAGAAGAGGGTTATGAACAGGAGTGATTCCAAGAGTGCGAGGATAAATCCGCAAGGCGAGTGACAATTCGTTCCCTTCCTTATCCTCCACGCCATCAATATACATTATCCAAGGCGTCCCGCACATCCAACCAACTAGAATTATATCAACTGACCCCCAGCAGAGCCTCGAGTCCCAACTGCAGTAGTCAATATCAACCATAATGCCAGCGCCAGTAGCAGTGTGCGTCGTTGCGGCTATCGCAGGTGTCGCTGCTGTTATTGCTTTCCATGAGGTGATTTTCTTATATGAATCAAAAGCCTCCCATCCCGTCTCCGCCCGCTTTCAATAACAGCCCTCTAATCTACTCTCCAGTTTGTCTTTGAACCCCACATCGCCCCCGCCATCGAGCGTTGGGCAGAGGAATTCCTTGCAAAGCGTCGTGCTCAACGCGGAGGTCCTGTTCCTTTTCCACGCACCCGAGGGTCTGGACATGGAGACCCAGGTCCCAACGGCGCTAATCCGAGGGAAAGGACCCCCGCGGGAGAAGAAGATTCTGTCGAACTGCAAGGCTTCAACCTCAATGAATGGCGGAACCAGGTTCATCGCACCGCCCCAGGCACAGGTATGAGGCGAAGAGTCAGAGTATTTCCCGGCACAGACGAAGGGACTATATCTAGCACAATAGACGAGGTATGTCTCTCTTCCGTTTCTCATCTTACCCTTTCGAATACTGATCAAATACGAACAGTCTTTCACGTCCCTCACGCACACCCCGCTCTCACCCACCCATGTTATCTCCAATGTCTCCCCCCCATTCACAGGAGCCCCCTCTGTATCCACCCGCACGCCCAACCGTGCCCACTCTCGTGACTCTTCTCATACCGCAAAAGATGGTGACTGCGAGGGTAGCGCCACATCATTCCTCGCTCCATCTTCGCCCTCATCCTCTGCACCCCCAAGTCCGCCATTTGGACCTGTTTTCCCAGACACTCCTCGCACAAGTGCTATCTACTCTGCCCGCCCATTTTCTCCGGTTGTGCGCACGCCCCCGCATTCTCGTGTACCATCGAGCAGGTCTTCTCTGCATCACTCGAGTTCAAGCTCAAGCTTGCGCATCAGTGTGGATATGCAGAGTGGGCGTGTGGACATTGACGCCGTTGGCGAGCGCGTCAATTTCAACACCAATGGTGGCGTCAATGCGAGGATACACGAGGCAAACACCAGCGTTGTGGAGTCACTATCAGAACGTTACCCCGCCCCGCCCACTCCGCCTGTCCTGCTCTCCCCGCCTTCATCACACACTACCTTCTCTTCTCCAAGTACAGACATCATGAGCCTTGGGAGCAGTGGTAGTCGCTCCGGCTCGCCATTTGACTTGGTCTCCCCGCCTGTTCGTATCGGCGAGGTGCACATCCCCTCGCATGTATCCCTCTCTGGCGCTGTGAGCTCGCTATCTCCCTTGATGAGCGAGCATGAGTTTATGGTGTTTGGCGAGGCATCGGGTCCGGATGGGGCTGAAATCTTGACTTTGGGAAGCGGAAGTGTGCATTTGCATAATCCATTTACTGATTTTGACGAAGGGAGTGATTCCGACAGTGGTAGTGAAGGGAGCTGGAAACATCTGAGTGCGACACGCCGCAGATGATGCTCGTTTTGAGAGTGAGTATGTCGCATCATCAGAATGGTGGTGTAGTGTGCGTCGTTCCTTTTTTCCCTTCCTTTTTACTATCTAATTCTCTATTCTGTCGTTATCTCGTACCTGTGTTGTTCTGTCACTCATTTCCTCGGTGTTGTACCATTGCCCTCATCGTGATCGTTGTGAACCCACGACAAATCATTGAATATATTTTCGACTCTTCTTTGACGAATCCAACTAACTGTTGCTGTAGTAATACCATCTATATTGACTGAGACGGCACCTTGCATGCAATACTGGAGATGACACTCAAAAGTTAGATTTCGTGACAGTTAGTATTGGTTGGTAGCGAGAATGGCAAGAGGGTGACTGTTGATCAGGATATGCGGGCTGCTTCTTTGGATACGATAGTTCATGTCAAAATTGTCTATGAACACACTTTTCGTGAAGATACAATCTGTTTCAACTTTCCACAGAGTTAAAGGGGGCGGGTTACCGCAAGAACTGGTCATGGGCTGGCCCGGGATGGATCCGAGTTCATCTTATTTGCCTTTGTTGTCTTCCTCTCCAATTCTCGAATTTACTCTTGTCGAGTGCCCATCTCGTTCCCTCATTCCTCGTTTGTCTGGGTGGCCTTGCCCTCATCCGAGTCGTCACCAATGTTGTAAGTTGGCCGAAGACTTTGAAATTTGAACAGATTGAATATATGAGGTCTCGTAAGGTCGAGTGGGTGAGCGGATTCATTAATTTTGATTTGGTTGCATTTATGTTTGATACTTTTGATTGAAGCTGTAGATTATACCGTCGCGGCTCATGTGCACAGAGAAGTGAATTTGAAATCATGACAGTCAAACATCAGTAATCGGAAATGCCACTGTTTGTCAGGTAAGCTGGCAAATATCATATCAACCTCGCAGTCTACTATGTCGCGTCCATGAAATGAATGGAACTCAGCTCCCTTTTTGTTCCACCCTTCTTTAACTTGAAAATTGAAACTTAGTACGAGCGCCTTAGACGTCAGCGATGAGGAGGTGGTACTGCAGCACAAGCCAACTTGCTACCGACAAGGTCTAGAACCCCTGTGGGGATAAATCGACTGCTAAGCTCTTCGTTTTGGGATTAGCTGGTTCTGACATAATTATCACTGCAGTCTCTGTTTACATAAATTCTTCATGAGCGCTTGCTTTCCTTGCTGCACGGTCTCCATGACTCACAGAGAACAAGTCATATCCGACATTACAATCGAACGAACGCAGAAGGTATTTGACGATGCCACGTTAAATTTGAACTCGACCTTCACTAGAACGCTCGACAAGTGGGATCGGGCAGGTTCGTCGTTGACAATCTATCCCGGTTAGTAAGGGTGGTATTCAGATTACTATGTCATCCTCTAGAAGACTATGTCGCCCAGACCGCTCAAGAAGTTGAATCAGCACATGATTTCTATACCCAGAATGCTACAGCCATCAAGTCGGCATCTGATGCAATGGTCACGGACCTCTCAAAGAAGAATATGGGCGACTTTCTGGGAGAGGCGAAGAAGGTGATGGAGGCCCTGGATGTTCTGCAACAGGTTCACCCGTTTGTTGCTGGTGTGTTCACTACTTGTTGATGTTTCCATCTCAGCTAATACTTGGATAAATTGCAGTGGCTATACTCGCTTTCAAGGCTGTCGTGAATCTTGAGCTAACAAGAAGAGAAAATGATCGCAGAGTTGGATTGATGATAGGTCAAGCATCTGACATGATGAATATGCTTCTCCAGTTCGTCATTGGACGTCATTTTTGAACGATGTTTGCTGATTCTATTCGATGGTAGACTCAAGGACGCTAGAGATCCTACTATTGTGGGGCCTCACGGCAATATTCGGGGACGACTGGATCGTGTCCTGGACGGCATCAAGCAAGATATCGAGGATTGTGGAAATGCCATTGACAAATACTACAAGTCAAAATTCATGGGTTAGTTTCCCTCATATCCTCGAGTGTTTCCTTTAAAGAACTACATTTCCAGTGAAATTCTTCAGATCCTCCCATTGGGCGAGCGAGTTCCTGAAAGTTTGCAACAGCTTTTCCCAGCGTACGCAGGACCTCCAGCTCGCCTTAAATATCAGGACGACGTTGAGAGTTGATATTGCTATCGATAAGCTAGACGAGCTGATCCGGATGCAAAGTGATCGTGAAGCAAGATTCGAAAAAGAAGTGCAAATGCGTGGTGGAAGAGATAAATGTTTGGAAAGTGAAGACAAACTGGTAGAGCTACTGAAAATCGCTGAGCAACGGGAAGGGCGTCCACAGAATAAAACGCGTGCTGATCCTCCTACCAAAGATGTCAACAAGCCTACTTCAAAGACCGATCGCCTTGATGCATCGCTACTTTACGAACTGCGTGCACCATTACGCAACTTACTCGATGAGAATCGTGCACTCTTCATGTTCAAGCTTGATACACAAACATCTGACATCAAAGATGCCATCAAGGATTCTGAAACGCGCATCATGTGGGCCTTCAACAGCAGATTCCGACGGGTCAAGGATCCGGTAAGAATCATAAAACTCAACCTTATGTATCTAACTTGGTCAATTTTACCAGCACCTCCAATATATCTGGAAAGAGATGGTATGTCTTTGTGCAGGTGTGACCAAAACGCATACTCATTATTACCAAGAAATGGACAACAAGTGTCAAGACGCCATACTTCATTGCAGAACTCCATGATTATTACGTGAACCGTTTCTCTCACCTCCGTCATCGTACTCTGCCCCTAGAAGCAGCGTTGGATGCTTCATCTTTGGCACCGCGAGCCCCATCTCCAACTCCCACCGTATCTGTGTCTGATTCAGAAGGAGAAGACCGGGAGCTTCCAGCAGTCGATTCTGCATACCACGGACTTCCTACTATCGACCTTGCAGACAAATGGTGCTTGAAATATTTGTCCGTTTTCTATGTTCCGAGTCTATCCGAAGGCTTCGACGGCGACGCGAATGGCTTAGTCAGTGTAAGGGAGGTGAATACTTTCACTTCTGCAATCCCATTAGGTTGGACTTTACCAAAAGCACTTGCATACTGGGCTGCAGGTAAGAATTATCATCGTCAGGTCGAGCCAGTGCTTATGTTGGTGAAGGCTGGAGAGTAGATAGCCAATACTATCACGAACGAATCGAACAGGTCTTGAACAGCATGATTTATGCGCAAGCAGATGTACTTCCAGAAAATAGGAGGTGTATCGCCACATACTTGAATTCATATGTCATCGATGGTGCGTCGCTCTGCCCACCTTCTGACGAAGGTATTTATACAGCAGACAGGAATCAAAAGGCTGGTCCGTTCTCTTGCAGAGCTTGGATCAGAGAATTCGGACTTGGATCTCGCGCAGCTGACTGCTCAGCGTCGCAAGGCTCAGGAAGAGACATTGGCGGATAAGCTCAATATTGTCAAGTATGAAATTGACTCCAAAGATTCTATCAAACTTTTCGGATCTGGTCGCATCGAAAATGTGGGTTGTTGACTCAGCGCTTGCGCTTGCACTGAATGCTCACATGAGTCATTGTGCTTGTTCAGTTCTTGCTTCCTTTACTTTACCTCGTAATAAAAAGGCATTTACAATTCATGAAACTCGCCAGCACAGTAATTCTGGTTGAGAGAGAACTCGAGTCTGCAACTCAGACGTTAGAAAATATCTTGGAAGGGGTGTCTCTGCGCGTGGACCAACTGGCAGGTGTGCTTCCAAGCTGTCTCATGATGAGTTATCTCCTTCCACCATTGCAGAATCATTTCGTCAGCAGGGCAATGATCCAAAAGCAAGATTCATGTGGTATGCGCATGGCTTGGTACGTTGAAACAGCAACTTTACATTTCCAGTCTAATATCTCGTAATAGTACAATTTTTGGTACAGTCCAGAATTAACCACAGACGACACCAAATACTGGGAAACTCACGATTTTGGGCTTGATGATACTAAGTTGGAGATCGATTCAACAGCATTGAAGCTTGGTCCTTTCAGTCTGACAGAGGACAATGGAGTGGTAGGAAGACCTGTCAAATTCATCGCATTTAATCCCGGTCAGCAGCCTGAAGACCCCATGGAAGAATATATCCGTTTGTGGTGCTTGAACGACTTGCACAATACGCGGACCTTCTACACTCACGATATACCACCTTACCTATCATTGACCGACAAAGAAAGGTTCAATGTCTTGTCCCAAGAGCTACAGCCTGCAGACGTCGAGCGTTGGAATTTATTAGCTGAACTCCAGACACGCAGACGATTGTTCGAGTGAGTCTATCTTCTATCTATTTGTTATTATTCAAACATCTGCCTTTCCGGTGTTTAGGAATCAGTGCGATGCATGTCATTACCTTGTCAATGATGTCCTTCACCAATGTATAGACTGCGAGATCAGTGAGCAAGACCAATACAGTCCTTCTGTGAAAGATAGCTAATCTTCTTATACAGATGACTATGATTTGTGTGTAGATTGCGAATCTCAGCTGGTCTCAGATCACAAACACCCGTCCGATCATCACAAGCAAACGCATAATATGCTTGTTTTCCGTATGTCGCTGCCTTATGGTCGCTACAGCCGAGTCCGGTGGTATGCCAGGAATTTCTTGTCCACCTGTATGCCTGCTGCAGCACCGCCAGAAGCACCATTAACTGTGCGACAAGAAGAATCCCAAACGCAATCAGATGGACCTGAACTTCTGCGTCCGACAGAAGCCACTCGAGCAGATGATTCTTCCACCTCCGCTGGTTTACAGGAAGGTGATGAGAAGTTAAATGGGAATCTGGGAGTAGTATTCGAGGAGATAGCTAGAACCTCAGTCGCGAGTGGGGATGCTTATGTCTGTGCTGAATGCGGCGTTAAGATGAAGGGTGTTTTTTATGTATGCCTTACCTGCGGAGGTCAGACTTCATACGTTTAACGCGGTACAAAATTAACAATTATCACAGAAAACAATTCCCCAATTGCCCTTTGTGGTGATTGTGCATTTCGCGATGTGTTCAACGCGGTCGCAGAGCACCACCCTTACAAACACTGGCTGATCAAGGTTAAAGACCGGGTTCGCGATGTAGACACCGGAACATCAGACGAATCTTCGGATAATGTGAACGAGATCACTTCGCTTTCATTACGAGTCGACAAACTGGCTGCAATGGTGGAATCTCGCTTCGTGGAACAGGATCTCCGCCTCAATGCACTTGTCACGCAGATTGATCAGCTCATGCGTAGTCTAGCTGCATCGACAGGACAAGAATAGCCTCCCCTTGAATCTCTTTCTGTTCGATTGGCTCATAAATTGACAGACTGTTCCATTTGATTCTTGCAGTCTCAGCGAGCTTGTGTAGATAGACCGGCACAGACCTGCTGTATGTTCTTCATGCATGTGAAATAAATGTATTTGTTGGCTTCCCTTCGTTGTGCTAATGAGTACGAAGCTGAAAAAATGATGTTGCACCCCAAAACTGTAGGCGATACATGAAAAAACATCTTCTGCAGCAAGAACATAGTGACGTGCTGGTAATCGAACATTGTATGTAGATCACTCTGCAACACCATGACATTCCGAGACCGCTGCGTAGCGCAATGAGACAATCTCTTTCGAACTCAACGAAATTATGCATAGAGCTAGTGGGGCAGTAAATCACAGCTTAGACAATACATGAGCGTGTTGTGGACATGCAGGTGATATTTACTGACCCAGGTGATGACTCGCGCTTAAGTAGACCTGCTAACCATAGCTCGCACTTATGATATCCCTCTATGTAGTCAATGATCAAACATTCAGGAAGTTCGACACCAGGTAACCGATATCATCGAACGGCCTGGCTCCATTTTGGCTTGTCGGTAGTGGTTGATGTAAATAGGCTGTGATAGGCCTGGCTAGTCTACAATCCCGAAATACTCGTAGGGCAGCTGAATGTGGGCAGTCGCATTGTTCAAGTGATGGTAAGTAATCGGCTCATCATCAGATTACGGGATAAAACACGTGTATTATGAAACGCGCAAAAGGGAAGATTGATCTTGCCTCCGAGGCGAAAGAGTTACGTGGTTGTGCGCTGCCCCGTATACGTGGCAGCGCAGCAGCGTAGGCTCAATGATATTTCAGCGAATTTAATCAGATTCCCTATGTACAGTATGAGTTTATTGTGACCTCCGCAGTGCGCACGTGCCACATGACATTGAACGCCAGGTACTTCAATTTGACATTTTGAGGAGGGAGAATTTCATTTTGCTAAATTTTTAATCCTGCTAGCCTATGTCGCCCTCGAGCTCTCGGGCCTAGTATTTATTGTCTTAACTGCGGTAGGTGCGCGACGTATTTTTTATGGCTGCTCGCATGTAAATATTTGTCAGTGAACTAGCTGTGATGGCACGTTCATGACGGTTTGATAGTATTAAATTTGTTAATTCATGAAACACATTCAAGTTTCTGCATTCTTATTCTCGCACCACGGGCAGGGCGCGCGGGCTATTATAAATCCCGTGTTACTCGGTAACCCCATCGAATCGCAGGCGATTTCGTTTGCACACATGCAATAGATCAAAGTGTTCCGGTCACAATTAGGTATGTATGACAACCGCTAGCGAGGCAAAATATGGGAGCAGCATAGTGAAACGACCTCTTTATCTAGGTTTATACAACACCGAATAAAGCTAGCGGCACAGCGGATCACAGCCTATATGAAATATTTTGTTTGTGAGCATGTTATGAACGTGCATATGTACGTACTGGAAGTCAGGTCCTGCGCTAAGGCAAATCTGCTATCCGAATCTCGGACTCGAGAAATTCTTCTATTTCCTCGATAGTCGGACGACTAGGAAGTCCACGAGGTGACCAACATCTTTGAATAAAACTCCACTGTGCGCTACTGACAAACGCGTCTGGAGGACATTTTGGCTTTACGCCTGTAGAAGATAATACAAGGACACGAATGTTATCCTTGATATCGTAATAAGGTATTGATCCTGTGAGCAACTAGAGTCGCAATATGGTAAGCGGCAAATGCTACCAGATGATGTACCATACCTGCAGGAGAATACTGCCTATTGAATAGATATCGGTCTGCTCCGTCAGGATGCATGGATTGGTTTCGCCTTTCTGCACCTCGAATAACTGAGGATCAGTCCATCGCACCGCTGGACGAATACCTCCAGATGGCTGTATCGAAGCTGGGATTTCTGCGAGTAACAACATGACTCCGAAGTCGGATAATTGCGCTCTGCCCTGATGGTCCACCAGGATATTAAACTAGACGGTGTTAGCGAATTATACTGCTAGGGATAGAGATCTTACTCCAGAGATATCTCCATGTACAATAGAATGAGCGTGAACTACATTTGAAATCAATGAAAGCCATTGCCACGACGAATGAAAGAAAACCAACGATAGCCAAGGCCAGCTACTATCTGTTTGGCCTAAGAACGCACAAGTGTAAGAATGAGTGACATCGTTTCAACCGAAAAGGCCACTTACGATATCCAATTTGCTCCGCAGTGACAAATGATGATTAGCGATGTAGTCATTCAACGACCCCTCGTTCATCCAGGGTGTCACCAGTGACGGAAAGTGCCCAAAATCGTGTGCAATTCCATACAGTGGTAAAACGTTCTTGTGATGTAGTTGCGCCCAACGTGATATTTTGCCCATCAGTTTCTAAGTTACGTGTGAGCAAGTATTCTCAGACACAGACAAAACAACAGACTTGATAATTCTTACTCTTCTCATCCTCATTCAAGAATGGGATTTTCAGTGATTTGACCGCAACCTAAGAAGGGCATTCGTATTTAGAGGATTCTAATGGATGAAATTCCACTCACATCACGCTTTCGCTTGTTGCAGTACCATATTGATTGCCAAACGTCACTATATGTACCCGATAACGTTGGGTATAATTCGCGACGAACGACTTGGCTGGTGAGATCAGGGGGAAAGTTGCACTGAGGTTCTCCCACAGGATGCCGCTGAACATTGGCAGGAGTGATTGGTGTCCACTTGGAAGAATCTAATGACGAACTCATCGAACTGTTCCAAAATCAGCCAATAAACTATGAGGGATGTGATTTGTATACCCAGGGACACCAGTATCGCGACCTTTTCTCAGGACGGTCCAAGACTCTGAGTTCACTGGACTCGGAACAGCGCCTTGAAAATCGGGGCATGAGCCTTCAGCAAACGAACGGGGATTCACGGGTACTATTCCTCGGTATGACCATTGAATGAATGTCAGAGGTAACTTCACCACTAGCCCGAAATATACAAGTAAGTCAGAAATGCCGGAGCCCTGTTGGGGGGCCGTAGGAGCGTGGCCCAGTGGATTGTTAGACATGACCTCTAGCTATTGAGCAAGTACTGGAATATGGATGTTAGAAAGTAGACGCTGAATGCAGGTAATATTCATACCTTTCAACCGGAATGCCATAAGTCTCTATTTCAATCAAGTTCCTTCACAGCTCACAGTTCTTCGAACCATCATGCATCCAGCCCCTGTGTGCATTTGATACGTACCATGCTAAATATGGCCTGTGGAACTTTCAGCCACTGACCCGTGTACCAGCCTGGCCTAGCTGCGATGCGCAACTTACTGGAAGGAATGGGATGCAAGGTCATCCACACCATTGCCTCGTACAGCTCGTCAAATTCCCAGAGCGGTAAGCGGGCTTTAGCGATCCACTTTGAGTGATATGGTAGGGGTGTTAACGCGCATGACGAACTTTGTTCTAAAGTTTCATGCAGTGTTTTCGCGCGCGACTCGGCCTCGAGGCCTATGGGCTTATCGTGGAAGCCGAAAGGCAAGTCATGAATTCAGCGCGTATCAAAGCCAGACTGACTACAGGTGTGATAATTCATTCCAACACATTGATTCAAATATACCTTGGTTTGATCAGTGCTAGTTTGCATTTCATGGCGCCGGACGGCATTGAAAGACTTACCGAAAATACCACAGCTGGTTCTGATACTAAAAAACCAAGGCGAGTATCTCAGAGAATAAGGATACACTGGGGGGAAAAACTCTCTACAACGTTTCTTGAACGATCGTAAGGGCGTGGGGTGGGGCTATGGTGAGTTTTTATCTGAATGTATTAGATCAAGGCGTTGAAATGCGAGTTACACAGTCAATCAGTCACAAGGAAGACATGATACACGTTGCGGTGGAAGATATTGATAGGCAGCTGTAGACCCTACAAAATGCACTGCTTTTTCAAACCGGGACCGTTACTGCTGGACTTGGAAAAGTCCAAGGGTCGGGGAATGAAAATTTCCCCTTATGTGATCATATGATGATGTACTAGGTTAAGTTTCCAACCACGACTCAGTAATGACGGTCGAATCGCGATATTCGAATACTATTCTTAGGGCTAGGGTAGAAGAAAGGCTAAGTGACCTGATCAATTGATCAGTGGCAGGCAAAAGATAATCGATAAGGGACTCTGCGAACAGCTCAATTCGGTTGCCCCCAGCGCAGGTTCCGCGAACTTCCAAATAACGACAGGCTAATGCCGAGTATCAGATCTCCGTCAAGTTCTTACTAGACCATCATTACTAGGCTTGAATTTACGAACACTGACTTGGACTCCGTAGCATAGTAGGGTCATTAAAACCTGCTTATCGCGTATATGACAAGTGTTAACGTTCATGTCCAGTACTAGGTACTACCGTCGTTCATGGAGAAGCACTGGTCAGCCGCTGTACAGCACCGAGTTGTACGCCCTGGAGTTTTATCTGATGTCCTTGTGATATGAGACGCTTCTTCTTGTGGAGTCAACAGCATTGTGAGTGCTCATGTCGAACTAATGCAGTAAGACTACTTGATATCACAAGGGTCTGTTGAACTCTGCATACCCATCTCAAACCTACGGTTGTCTATCACGGTAAATTCATTCATTTAGACCCAGCTGCCGTCAATAGGGTCGTTATCCACCTGATCATGATGTTTTAGGGACTTCGCAGCCAGGACTGTATGTTCTGACAGGTCAGAAGACTCGCGGTAGTGGCAAGTTTTATAATGCACATGCTTTACTTCTGTGAAAATGGCAAGGATGCCCCCGGTCCAATAAATGTGAGATCGTTCTCCGCTTGCTGTAGCTCTTGACACTTTCCATTTATCCAAGCTTCTCTTCGTTCAAGTTACTGCCCCAACGTAATGTCGCGACCGGTTACGGAGGATTCAACATCTAACAGCGAGTAGTCTTTTACATGGTGAATTAACACTGATGATGAGTGATTAGCGAATTACTGGAAACGGCTGCGCATTAATTGCTCGCTGTCTATCTCACGTCTCACCAGTGAGGGTACCACTTCAGTGAGTGCTTATTAATGGGCGCCTTGCAGACAATGGCTGACTTGATGCTGTGTACCTATAGGGCAGTTCCGATGAATCAAAAGTGGTCCCAGATCTCACAACGAGTAGTACTAGCTCTGAGTCACCTTATATTGTCTCGCCTTCTGTGTCAATTTCAAGTTTCGTGGTCGTTGCGCCTCCAGTGGTTGCACATGAAGATCCTGACTGCGAGCGTGATTTTTCTTCTCCACTGACGCAATTTTGCCAAAAAATGTGTGTGTATTCCTCCGAAAATCACGGCACATTGAGCTGAAGCTGAACGTCTTTATTTCCAGTGATGTCGACTTCAAAAAATACCATGATGAACCTCGGGATCTCACACGTTATATTAGACGCACCCAGAAACACCCTGACAATGGTGGTGGATTTGGTACTGTCTGGAAGTGCAAATTGGCTTCCTTCCCTCGAAACAGTATCGAAGTTCGTCAATTAATTAGTTTAATTTCAAAAGATAAGCTTGACCCTACTAGATGCCCCCGCGAGACGTCGCAGTCAAGGTTCTCAGAGTGCTATCAAGGAATCCGGAAGACATGGACAAATTGATCAAGGTTAGTTCTTGACACTGTACAGTCAATGTATGTGGCATCTGCAATCACTCTATCCAGAAACTGCGTCAGGAAGTCTTTGTTTGGCAACAGCTGGAACACTCGCATATACTGCCTCTGTATGGCACTACGGACGGATTTGACACTATCCCAGCGCTAGTGTGTCCATGGATGGAAAACGGGTCTCTTCAGCAATATCTAAAAACAATGTGGCACGAGCAGTTACCGCCCGAGTTGCGTCGTCTCTTTTCTCTCGTGAGCATTTTTGTCTATATCTTATATATGCACCCTCAAATTAGTCGGAATACAGCTCTTCCAAGTCGTTTCAGGCCTGCGGTATTGTAAGTGAATCTGTGGCTCTGCGACCTCATTCAGCCTATACACAATGAATCAGTGCATCACAAAAATATTATACACGGGGACCTTATGCCTGTATGTCACGGTTTTCTCACTAGTCAGCCCTACTCATAAATTATCAGTCTAATGTTCTGATCGATGAGAACGAGAACGCTCTCCTTGCAGACTTCGGCCTGTCGCGCCTGGTTGGGGACCATGAAACATCTTTCTTTGAATCTCTCGGCCCAGGCGCAATTCGTTGGGCTGCTCCAGAGATCATACCACTCAATCCTGAAACGCCCGACAAAGAAGTTAGTGAGCCAAACAAAGCAAGTGACATCTATTCATTTGGTTGCATCATGATGCAGGTAATGCCGACTATCTTATGTATCGCAAGTGATTGATTTCAAATATCTCATTAGGTACTATCCGGCCAGCCCCCATACTCTGATATAGTGAGCGAGACTTGTGTTACTGTGGCTAAATTCCAACGTCTTCCGCCAACACGACCGCCTGCAATCGATGATGTTTACTGGTGCTATATTGAACGATGTTTGTCGCCATGCATTGAGATGCGACCTTTGGTTGACGAAGTTTTGGAATACATTAGGGCAAAATGCGACATAAGTTAATTTGTCGAGCTGGCCGTTCTCGCCAGTGATATGAACGATTTGAAGTTTACTTGTATCCTTGCGGTCGCATCACATGTTGTATTTAGTTCCAGTGTATTTATTCCATTGTAATACTGTATACATTGCTAGTACTACTTACTGCACCTAATTTTAATGTTCACCTACCTTTGTGAGCGATGCAAATCTAACTTACACTACGGGGTCCGTAATATTTAAGACAGGTCTGAATGTCGTGCGAAATGTCAAGGCAATACTTAATATTTAGGTTAGCATCTAAGCAGATGTAAAATTTCAAATGTTAAACAAATCTTCCATGACAAGAAAAATATGAAGCATCAGTGAACATTTTGCTGCTGGCTGAACATCAATGACAATAAGAAATATAAATATATCTTTAATGCTGGCCTATACTTCGAAATGAAACCTCACATTTAAGACTTGAAAAAACTTCAACAACTATGGCACATGACTGAATGTCTGCTCATACATGAAGTTTAGACCGCTACATAGACGGGCATTTATATTGAAAGTACCTCCTGATGATAAAACATGAAGATAAAGTATAAAGATTTCTCTCCAGACAATATGAATCACCTGACGATTGCCCACTCACCGCCCACTCACCCACTCACAAGTAGATAATCTCCCGTGCACATGAGGGATAGGATGTAAAAGCTTGAGTGATTCTGACGCAGCCAACATGAGAATGGGGGATAATGACTTGTAGCTGTTTAAAGAAAAATCGTATTCCATATCCTAACAGTCATATTCCATATCCTAACAGTCGTATTCCATATCCTAACAGTCGTATTCTGTATCCTAACAGTCGGATTCCATATCCTAACAGTCGGATTCTGTATCCTAACAGTCGTATTCCATAGTCGTATTCCATATCCTAATGGTCATATTCCATATTCTAACAGTACTGTACAGTATGATGAAATCAAAAAAACAAAAAAAAATCATCTAGTTGTCCGTGAAAGCTGAGAAGATATCAGAGGTGTACAACAAACGACAAAAAAGAGACTTACCACTTGCTTTAGTAGCGAGAAAGTTAGAACATGCAGTGTCAAGATTTTTCTTGAATTTCTTTGTCGCTGCATTGAACTTGAGTCCTTGTTTCCAATGTGTGTTGTTCACCGGCCCATTGTTGTCAGATGAATCGCAGCGGCGAGAACACCTTGATGAATGTTTTCAAGGCGCTTCTGGAACCAGTCTTCGCATTGAGAAGACCAGAACCCCATGTCCAACCCTGATCCAGCCCACGCCTGAGGCCTTGGCCACCAAGACAACTTTTCTATGCATCTGTTATCTAATGTTTCAAATATGAGTGTGTTGCGAGTCAATATGGATAGGGAAACTTACTCATGTACACATAATATGTTCTGCAGATGAAACAACCTCCTCTTCCGACAAATCATCATTGAAGTGAGTCTCACCATTGAGGAACAACATTTGTCCAAATGGCACAGCATCTTGTGAAATGCCAATCAAGACCAAGGGGAGGATATTGAAGCCAAGGCTATGTAATGCTAGCTGCCATAAGATCCCACCATGAAGAAGAGTGGCTTGTGCATGATCCTCCTTCATGAACTCGTGATGATACTGCTCGTATGTGATATAGTCAGCATAAACCACCTTGAAAGGGGGCCGGAAGTATCTGAGCGAGTATGTCCAAAGTTCACTAGGTGGGCGCTGAGCGCTAGGAGGAACTGCCATGGGTTGCAGTGTCTTGAAAGTAATTCCCTTTTTCAGGAGTTCAAGGGCAATGGTAGAGATATCAGAACCCCAGTCACAGCGGAGGCACATCATGGCTGTAGCAGCGTCAGGGACCATGAGTTTCCAGGGGACGAGACTTCGTGATTGACTTGGCTGGATGATATAGAGTCGCTCCAGGCTGGGAATATTGAGATAAGAAACTTGAATGAACACATTCGAAGTAGACAAGGGAGTCCTGGGTGCCAGGTCCCAGTGATTGGATGGGATCTCAGACAACTGAGTTGCGGGCAGGGTGACAAGGTAGCCTACGAAGCATGTAATGACATACTGTTGCATGTCTGAAATGGAGTTAACATCTTTGCCCGAGTCCCCGACAATGTTACACACGTGACTGAACTTCTGCTTATCCACCCAGCTATCAAAGGCTGTAGATCCACCAATAGATCTGGTAGTTGACGCTGCCAGATGAAAGCTGAGATGAAATCATAAGTGCATGACGAAGTGTTCAATACCCTCAGTGTAATCAGAGGAAGCTGCAACCTCATGACGTCCGAAGTAGTTGTGAATGTCCTGCAAGAAGCTGGACAATGATGGAGGCGCAGGGGGTGGTGGTGGCAGAGGATCAGGGATGGGGTCCGAGACGTCGAAAAAGTCTTCTTCCCAGTCGCCGTCAGGGGTACTAGTGGGATCCAACTGATTACACAAGTCCCACTCATTTCTGAATGAGTCATACAGTCTCGTAGAGTTACTGTAGTTCCCCCGAGTCAATGGTACTTCAGCCTTGATGAGGGGGATGTGTAGTAGGAAGTCCCCATACTCGTGTTGAGGTTGCCATTCGAATACTGTAGCCATACTAGACTTTCCAGGAATATTATGGCTCTTTGCTGCCTGTTCCTGACTCTCGTGTCATTGCCGTTGAGCTGGGGATTCTTTCGCCTGCTTCTTCTTATTTTCCTTGAGGTGATGTGCAAAGAATGTCTTCCAGTCTTCTCCTGATTTCTGGCCACTGAGTTGTTTTGGGACAGGAAAGCGAGGGTCCACTTGAGGAGCTTCAGGTGTGGGCCCCCATCCAAGGGTGCTGTCATCCCATCCAAGGGCACTCTGAGACTGAGAGCCATCATCCCACTTACCCCAGATGCCATCATCCTTACCCCAGGCACTATAATTCTGACCCCAGGCGCTGTTACTTGTGTGCTGTGCCTCAATTGCATGAGTGATAACTTCTTTGGATGGGTTATAATGATGCAACTTCACGTCAAACACAGCAACTTGTTTGATGTGAACCCAAATTGGGATCGAGAAGTGTTCGAACATGGGAAGTTGCAGTTCCCAAGGGCAGTGAACGGATGATATGAAAGTGCCAGTGTGTGGAACCTTAGTCGAGATATCTCCAACAAATGAATGGGACAATTCGTGGACCCATTTGGCTGGTATGGGGCATCTGGGGTTATTGATGAGGAGAGCCTTCCAAGGACGATTTGATCCACGATATTGGTGACTCATGATGTACCATGAGCATACAGCAGTGATCACTAGGCATGTGTTAGTTGCAATCAGACTGAATATATCATTCACATATATAAAAATGCATTGCAGGATTTCAGTGCGACTTTTTTAGCGAGCTTCGCATCTGAGTGTGACCTTTGGTACCCATACTGAGCGGGAGGGTGTGGAAGTTTAGTCTCCCATGGAACTAGAAGCCCAGCTCCCAAAAGCTCCTGACACCAGAGTAACTTTTTCTCTAGTTTGACCCAGCTTTCTCTAATGTCATGGTGGAGGATGTGCTTTCCCTGACTGTCGAGCTCTGTGTGCAGGGAGAACATCGAGTGATTCAGACACTCAAATATTGGACTGTTGAAGCTAGGGTTCAAGGGGATGAGAGGAAACCATGGACGAGCTGCATATGCCCAATGAGTGGTAAGGGGTGAAGTGGTGTCATCCAGAGATGAGTTGTGATCATCCCAAGGGTCCCAGGCTGGCTTGTAAGGAATATTGTTGGGAAGAAAAGATGCAGTTAAGGAGGTGAAGATCTTCTTGTTGTGCATGAAGATGTTGAGATTGTGGGGCATGTTGATCTCAACAGTACAAACTGATGAGTGAGTCGGAGGAGTACACAATGAACTATCTCAATGGTACAAACTGATGAGTGAGTGCAGGTGTGAGGTATACTGACTATCACAGTGGTACAAAACCGATGAGTTAGTTGGATGATGATGGAGAGGAAAGGAGAGGAAAGGAGACCTTTAAGTATCAGGCGAGACAATTGAATTATGTAATTGTTCCACCTCCACTGTGGCCACCAAGCTTTGAACTTTGGGGCAACAATAGACAGGACGAGTGGACTTTTGAAACAAGAAACCACAAGGCATTGTGGTACAGGCAGATGTTGTACCACCACCACAGTACAAACTGTTGTGTTAGTTATAGTAACATAAGCTATCACAGCCGTACAAACAGTTGTGTAGTGGTTGCTAGTAAAGCTTGATAGTTTGGGACTTTGGTCAAACTTAAGAAGTGCAACAAACACTCACAAATAATATAATGTCAGCAGGGGTTTGTAGACAGCTTGACAGTACAAACCATCAAGCTCAAAAAAGTCAGGGGTGAGATAAGATAATACTATCACAACCGTACAAACGGTTGTGTAGTGGTAGCTAGTAAAGGAGTTAGTTAGAACTTTGGTGAATTTGGGATGACGCAACAAATAGCTACAAATAATCTTATGTCATCATTGACCTGATCAAGTCGCCCACCAAGGGTGTGCCAAATAGTCCTAAATTCTTACATCATCATTCCAATCCTTTTGAGATCAAGTCCTTTGCTTTCAGCTTCCCTCATCTAGATGAACTCAACAGTTTGTACTGTCGAGATCAACATTCACTTTCAATATACCTTCAAGCTCAACAGTTTGTACCGTCGAGCTCATCGATCTACAATATCCCCAGGTTTGATAGTACAAACTATCGAGCTGTCTACATCAATGCCCCTCTTTCAAACCGAGGTGGGTGACTTAGTCTCAATCATCCAAATGCTGACATAACATTATTTGTAGCTGTTTGTTGCGACATCTCGAAATTTGCCAAAGTCTCAACTACCTCCTTTACCTGCTACTACACAATCATTTGTACAGTTGTGATAGTATTATCTTACTTATCTTACTCCTGACTTTTTCGAGCTTGACAGTTTGTACCATTGAGCTCATCAATCTCTAATCTTTTTGAGCTCGATAGTACAAACTATCAAGCTGCCTACATTAACGCCCCTCTTTCAGACTGAGGTGGGACTTAGAAGTTCTCAAATCATCCAAATGCTGACATAACATTATTTGTAGCTATTTGTTGCGACATCTCGAAATTTGCCAAAGTCCCAACTAACTCCTTAACCAACTACTACTTACTTCACAATCGTTTGTACGGTTGTGACAGTATCATCTTTCCCCTGACTTCTTTGAGCTCAATGGTCTGTACCATCAAGATCATTCATCATTTAATCTCTTTGAGTTCAATAGTTTGTACTATCGAGCACAGATAAATTATACACTACTGTCTTCATTCCACGCACCACAAAGTTCCAAAGTTGCTCCCTCTATGGATTCATGTTCATTTGGATGGGCAAGCTCTGCTTGTGCATCCACCTAGTAGCTTGATGCCCGACGATGCGGAGACATGTTCAGATTTGGATAATCCTTAAGAATACCCTCCACTAGACCATATGTAGGTGCACACGTGAACGACCAATTGGTCACCCACATAAGCGCAAGCCTAGGTAAAGAACAATATGGCCAATCACTGGAAGTGCACTTCACACTTTGATTGCTTTGAGCTCGATCATTTGTAGTATCGAGCTCATTGTTCCCATCATTCCCCCTCAATAGTACCATGGTCTGAGCTTGATGGTTTGTACTGTTAAGCTCATCATTCATGGCCCAGGGAAGTAGATCATGCGAGTCCAGTCATATACTTGTCTCAATTCCTCCATCATATGTAGTGTAAGTTTACAGCATGTCTAGTATTATGTGAGAATAACATCTTTTCCTCCAGAATCATTGCCTCTAGTATCAAGCTGTCATATCCTCAGCATCTCATAAAATACCCTTTCAGCTTCAGCAGTGATGTCATCTTTTTCATCAATGGCACTTTCATCTTCACCCACATCTCCTTGCACCTCTCAAATGACATCCATAAGCCTTTCTGCCAATTCATGCAACACTAGGATATCGCTTTTTTCGTGTACTTCTTCTTGTGCATGCAGTACTTTGTCGAATACCGCTTCATGCACACTTTCCTGAAGATCATTAACAAAGAACGCCCATGTATGTCTCATGCGCTGGGCAAGGTCTGCTGATATCATGTCCTGGAGACATAAGTTATGTCGCAAATTCTTAATTTAAGCTTCAGTGCCTTTTATGGCATTTCAACGTTCAAAGACCAAACATAAATTGAAAGTGCTTACAATAGCAGAGTCACAATTGTAATCAAATTGGAATGACGGTGTAGGTATCACAACCTGGCTAGGCACTAGCTATAATAATGCAAAACCAGTATAAGTGAGTCTCAGCTCTACCTAGCTGCTATACTTGCAGAAGCAAGAGCATTTGACCCTAAAGGGGACACAAGGAAAGCGAAGATCCACAAGTGAGTGCTGATCAACCCTGATCAAATGCGATGAAACGCGAAGTAAACGCGAAGAAACGCGATGGAATGCGGTGAAATGCGAAGAAACGCGAAATGTGTTGAAGGCGCGTGCGGGAAAGCGAAACGCGATGGTCGCGCGAAGCGTGGGAAAATAGCGCGCGAAGTGCGCTAGTTCAGAGAGGGCGTATAAAAGATGCTGGGATGTGAACCAAGGCAAGGAGGACGGATGCTGGACGGATAATAGACGGATAATGTGATTGCCACTAGCTATAGACGGATGCTAGGGACTACAACGACGGATACATGCACTGCATGGAACTAACTGGTGATAGATGGTGACTGCCAGAAGCTAAGTTGTAAAAACAGACATGGCAACCCTAAGTCGCACATAAGCACCTTCCCAGGGCTCGGAAGCGAATCGGGAGCACTCTAAGTATGTAAATGATGTAATGTAAGGGTCCATAACGAAATAATAATCGTATGATGCCAAACATAGACAGATATAGTAATAAATGAAATGCGACGCACCAAGGAACTGGCTGGACAATGGATGGATGCTCCTGCGATGATGCGCACTAAATCGCGATGAAATGCGAAGATGCGCGATGGAACACGAAGATGCGCGGTGAAACGCGAAGATGCGCGGTGAAACACGAAGATGTGCGAGAACGCGAAGATGCGCGAGAACGCGAAGATGCATGGTGAAACGCGAAGATGCGCGATGGTATGCGATGGAATGCGGTGAAACGCGAAGATGCGCAGTGAAACATGAAGATGCGCGATGGAACGCGAAGATGCGCGGTGAAACATGAAGATGCGCGATGGAACGCGAAGATGCGCGAGAACGCGCGCTAAGCGCGAGCGCGGGAATGCATTGCGCGAGTGCGGGAAAGTGTCTTGAGTCTGGCACGTTATTGCAGGGAAGCTGCGCATAATATGTGGAATCGCTCTACACATGATGGTGATGTTGTGCTGTGAAGCCCAGTCGTCATGAGCCGTAAAATAGGCCAATACCAGCCTGTAGAGAATTGAGTCTCTACATCTCCCGGGTGCTTAAATTCTGAGTGTCCCCACTCAGAACATGTCTGATGAGGATCTCAGGCGAAGTTGATAAGATATATGCGGGGATTGGCAAGTATGCTATGGAACAGCGAAGCGCGGGAAAGCGTAGGAGAGGCGTGCGTGCGCGAGAACATGGCGCGTGAAAATGCGCTGAGTGCGAAATTGCGTGGAGTCATGAGCGGGTATTTGCACGATAATGCATGATGGTGCATGATGATGTCCATGTCTAATATGTCTGTGGGGGTACAGGGTGATGCTGCGTGGTCCGGAAGCGATCCAATCCATGTCCGAACCAAGTCCCCCTAGGCGCTCTAAATTAGGGATTGAATGGCATGAGTAAGTCTATATGCAAACATGCGAGGAACGCAAAATATGCGAAATGCGAAAATATGCGAAACGCGAAAATACGCGACAATGCGAATATATGGGAAACGCGAAGATGTGCGAATGCGAACATGCGAATATATGCGAAATGTGGAAATATGCGAAAATGCGAACTGATGGGAATTGCGAAGATGTGTGAAATGCCAAAATACGCGAAGTGCGGAAATACGCGAAAATGCGAATATATGCGAAACACAAAGATGTGCGAAAATGCGAAAATACGCGAGAATGCGAAAATGCGAATATATGCGAAATGCAGAAATACGCGAAATGTGGAAATACGCGAAATGCGGAAATACGCAAAAATGCGAACATATGGGAAACGTGAAGATGTGCGAAATGCCAAAATACGCAAAGTGCAGAATTACGCGAAAATGCAAACTGTGTGAAACACAAAATGTGCGAAATGCGAAAATACGCGAAGTGCGGAAATATGCGATGTGCAGAAATACGTGAAAATGCGAAAATACGCGAGATGCGTGGAAACGTGAAACATGCGAAAAACGCGAAAACACGAGAGCGAAATACATGAAGTGCAGAAATACGCGAAAATGCAAACATATGGGAAACGCGAAGATGTGCGGAATGCCAAAATACGCAAAGTGCAGAATTATGCGACAATGCAAAAACGCGAAAATGCGCGAGATGCGCAGAAGCGCAAAACATGCGAAAAACGCGAAAACGCGAAATGTGTGAAGTGCGGAAATACGCGAAAATGCGAAAATACGCGAAGTGCAGAAATATGCAAAACGCGAAATACGCGAAAATTGCGGGTGAAGTGGGTGTTGCGGATGATGTAGGTGATGAAGGTGATGATTGGGTGATGAATGGGATAGGTGGACAGTTGGCATGCGCTTGAGGGGCTTTTGTCTTCTTCGTCAATCTCTTCTACAGTTCTGCAGGCGGGCTGGAGACCAGTGGGATGAATTCTTGAATATTGCACTGAAGGTTGAAGGCGCGAGAAGGCGAGGCAATGCGAGGGGTGCTGACGTGCTCTACAGCATGATGGGGGGGGGGGCGCGTGAAGCTAGCACATTAGCACATTTGTGCGCAAGAATAATTATATCCTCCATGCATGTGAGGATAGACAGAAGGAGTAGTTATAGAGTGGGGTTGCAAGGATAAAATCAGCGCGATAGCTGAAAATGCGAAAAATGCGACTTTGGAGTGAAAACGCGAAGTTAGAGACAATGGTAAATGTGCATGGGGCAAAATTATAGGTGAGGCACACGCGTAAGTCGCGCATGGATGGCTGATTAAGTGGAAGCTGATATGAAGTCAGAGGGATGCGAATGAAAACTGATGCGAGGCTAAAAATGCGATAGTGCAAGATGGACAAGAACTCTGTTAAAATGATAGGCGCATGAAGCGCGCGAAGTATGGTCCATGAAAGGCGAGATAATGATGTGGTGATGCAAGGGAATAAGCAGAGTAATGGCAACTAGCGCAAAGTCAAAATCATCAAATACGGTAATGTGCGAAAATCGCGAAAATTGACGCGGATGAATATACAATGCCTTAGGGCGCGCAACCTGCGCTACCTTTGGTGTGAAGTAGTGCTCTAGAGGCGCCTCAGTGTAGCCTGAGTCGTGCTCTAACTAGTGCTTGCATGAGGCAAGGCGCAGATGTTTCACCGGTGCGCAAT
This sequence comes from Suillus cothurnatus, assembly GCA_016758765.1. Classification (NCBI taxonomy): domain Eukaryota; kingdom Fungi; phylum Basidiomycota; class Agaricomycetes; order Boletales; family Suillaceae; genus Suillus; species Suillus cothurnatus. Next base: position 156,950 of record JABBWL010000112.1, on the reverse strand, counting down.
AGTTGCTATCAGCGGAAAACGCGCAAGGCGCAGAGCGATCAGTAATGCGCAGGGTTTTCTGGGGTATACTTGGATCAGAAGGTGTCGCATAATGGAGTGTGTGTGTTGGAAGGTCGGCGCATTTTGATCTTCATCATCAAACTCTTCTACTTCTTCGCCTACTGGGTATAAAACGAATCTTCTTCGAACGCGACTTGTTGGCGGACTAGTAACTGGCGGAATGAATTCTTGCACCTTGCGGTACAAGTTGAAAGCGTGGCCTAGTGGGGTGACATAAGGCGCATTGGGGTGCTCTACAGGTCTATAATGTGCGCGTGAGCTGCGCGCATAATCGCGTTTCAGCGCGTTGATGGCTATATCCTCTGAATATGCGAGGATGGGCGGATATATGGTAAGAATATGGACAGGAGACAAATGATAGGTGAAATTAGGTGCAGAAATGATGCAACTGCGTCGAATAAGCTGGATATCAAGCGCAATGTTGCGCCAAGACATAAACGGAAAGTCCTTGTTAGGGCGCACAAGGATGATATCAATGTGATAGGTGGAATTGCGAAAAATGCAGATAAGGGTGAAAAACGCGAAGTCAAGGACAATCATAAATGATGAAGGCATGTAAATATATGCAAGATGAGCGCGTGAGGTGCGCATGGACGCGAAATTAAAGTGAGGCTGATTCTGGATGAGAGAAATGCGGCTAAAAACTGATGAAACGGTAAAAACGCGATAGCAGGAAAACTCTTCTGCAACTGTTAGCGCATTTAGCGCGGGAATTAAAGCGCGTGGCGCGCGAATGCGGCGCGTGAACGACGAATTATGGGTGAAATGATGCGAGATAAAGGTGAATGGTGTAAAGTCAAAGACATGAAAATGCGACAAAACGCGAAAATAGTGAAAATAGCGAAAATTCACAGTATTGCAGGCGCGTATTGAGCGCACTGGGAGTGGATGCGAAATTTGAATGGCATAGTCTAGAATAATCTGACAATCCTTTGGAAGGAAAGCAGCAACGGTTAAATGACTCCTTGAGAGCCTTAAACATGAAAGAGATGAAAAACGCGAAAATATATGAGGATGAATATACAATGATTCTATGTGCGCGATCTGCACAATGCTAGGCGCAATATAGCGCTCTGATGGCGCCTCAGGATTGTCTGAGGCATGATCTAATTCGTAGATTGGCGGCATGATGCACGGATGTTTCACCGGCGGATGATAGTCGTTGTATGTGGAAAACGCGAAAAGCGCGGAATCATCAGCAACAAGCGGGTAATGCAGAGACATACTCTGGTTGGAAGGCATCGCGTAATGAACCTCTGATACTGCAGAAGGCTCTGGAATGAGCGCGCTGAAATGCGATTGATGTTTAAGGTCATCGCTGACCATTGCGGGCATCGCGTTTTGATGCGCTGGATGTTTAAGGTCATCCCTGACCACGGGGAGCGTCGCGTTTTGAGCCTCTGATGTGGATGGAAGCTCCGGAATTGGCGCGCTAATATGCGATAGATGTTTAAGGTCATCGCTGACCATGGCGGCCGTTGCAGCTTGATGCGATGGATGTTCAAGGTCATCCCTGACCGCGGGGAGCATCGCGTTTTGAGCCTCTGATGTCATAGGAAGCCCCGGAATAGGCGCGCTAATATGCGATAGATGTTTAAGGTCATCCCTGACCATGGCGGCCATCGCGTTTTGATGCGCTGGATGTTCAAGGTCATCCCTGACCATGGGGAGCATCGCGTTTTGAGCCTCTAATGTGGTAGGAAGCTCTGGAATTGGCGCGCTAATATGCGATAGATTTTTAAGGTCATCGCTGACCAAAGGCGATATGATATCCTCCAGAGGCGCTTCTGGAAGGGCGGTAGGATCGCGAATTTCGCTTGGAGGTGTAATAGGTGTGTCGGATGGTTGGTGTGGTTCGCGGTTTGACACTTGAGGTGCGCATGCAACAGGCACTTTGGTTTCAGGTGGAGCGCTCAAGTGCGCTAAAGGCGCGATTTCGCGTTGCTCTAGGGCACGGTCTGGTTGCACTGAGGCGCGATCTGGTTCTGGAGGTGCGCTTGCAAGTGGCGCTTCGCATGCAGCTGGTTTTGCGATGATAGGGCGCGTATAGTGATCAATTCCGCATTCTAGGTAAAAATCCAGGACATAGTCCGCGAACTCTACATAGTTGTCGCCTTCGAAGTATGACAGGAGCTGCCTCTGTGGTGCAGCTGTATATTTCAGCGCGTATTTGATCATAATCTCATCTGATAAACCAAGGGGTTGCGCGAGTCGTTCTACTGACTCCAGGAAGTTGACTACTTGAGTATAGTCGCCTGAAAAACGCGGAGCTGAACTAGTGCCTCGTAAGGGCATGCCGGATGCATCTATAGGGTCGCTCATATTGCGGGAATGTCGCGCGTTGTGTGGGAAGGTGTCGCGTTGGGCGTGGGAATTTGTGCGAAAATTTGCGGATGAAGTGTTGGAAGTGCAGATGGCAGGATAGGGTTGAGAGATAAACAGGGAGTATTATAGGAATGTATGTTTTTCGCGTTAGATGGTTTTCTTGATGTTTTTATTGGGTTATTGTTGGGTGGAATATGTTTTCTGGAGGGAAGTCATATACAGACTTGGGGACATTTACAGCGAGGAGGTTGGGTGTGTGCGCTACACATCTAGCGCGTCTTCGGGCTCTTCTTCTTCTGGCTCGATATCATCTTCATTGGCTATGCGATCTAATTCGGTGTCGTTCATGCCAGTGACGCTAGTCACCGCGATGCGCGCGGGGTTTCGCGCGATATAGGGAATAACGCGAAACGCGGCGAATCGCAGTTTAGAGATGGCGCCGTCCAACTCTGCCAATATATATGAGCCGCCCTTCGTGCGCCTTACGACAACCATAGGGCCTAGATACTGCGGCTTCGTCTTCTTGCTCAACTCATATTCGACCTTTGAATTTCGCACAAGTACTAATGCGCCTGGCGCGAAATCGTAGTCTTTGATGGATGCGCGAAAGCGCTTCTCGAAATCGCGAATGGAGCTATAGCGCGCCTTGAGTACCTTCTCCTTGATAGCGGTGAGATCTTCGGTGCGCTTTTGCAATTGGCGAGCGCGCCAAGCTATCAGGTCTGTAGTCGTAAACGCGCCCCTTTCGGGTAAAGGCGCTAAGAATGTCGCTTCTGCAAGGTCGAATGGGAATATTGGCTCTACGCCATGAACCATGAAATAGGGCGACAGCCCCGTCGCTTTCTGCAATGTAACGCGCTCTGCCCAAAACACGGAGTGGGCGACTTGATACCATCGCGAATCATCTCCTTCGCAAGTTTTCATGATGGCCTCCCGGACATCGCGATGCCTGCGCTCAACAATACCATTGGCTTGCGAATTGTAAGGCGAAACGCGAATTGGGTGTACACCATATTTCGCGGCTAATACGTCGACTGCGAGTCTATATGCGGGTGCGTTGTCGGTCACGATTTCGGTAATGGGTCCCCATCTGCACAGGAGCTCCTCAAAGACGAATGCTTGTAGCGTCTTCGTAGTTTCTTTGCGCAACATGCGCCATTCCGGGTATCCAGTGAGCGCGCAACGCGCTTGCACGAGGTGTTCGAATCCTCCTGCGCGAGGCATCTTCATGGTGTCAATGTGAACTTTGCGAAATAGTCCTCCGGGTATAGGAACGGTTGGCGGAATATGGAGTTTTCGCGTTTGCCGCACTTGGCATTCGTGGCATGTGCGCGTGTACCATTTGACGTCGTCAATGATATGCGGCCACCAAAATCGCAAGAGCAATCGCATGTGCACCGCGTATACTCCTTTGTGTCCTAAATCATCATGCGCTTCCTTCAGAATGCGGTAGCGTTTGCGCGGGTCGACAACTAATTGATGTTTGCCTTGAGGGTCTCTGCGCCATAGATTGTCTTCCAGAATGAAGAAGCGCGCCGCATAATGCACGAATGACTTGAATTCCTCATCTGAAAGGTCGACGGGTTTCTTGCACGAACTAAGGAAGCGTTTGATCGCGACCATTTTCGCGTCTAGCGCTTGCGCTTCGTTGGACCGGGGTATGGGTGGTTCGTCCTTCTTCGCATCGATGATATCTAGGAAAACGCGCATGTCTGGTAAACGCGCTAAGCACCGCGCGTATGGCGCGTTATGCACCGTTCGCGTTATTCGCGCGCCTGCCGCATCTACTTGGTGCATTCTCTCATTAAGAAGCGTGACTCCAAACGAGTATGCGCGATCGACCCAATCCTCATGGTCATCATCTTCCTCTGGATCGTTCTCTGCAGGAGGTCTTCTTGAAAGACCGTCGACGCCTGCATGTTTCGCGGCGGGTACATGGACAAGGTTGAATTGAAAAAGGAGGATCCCCGCGATCCATCTGTTGATCGTCGCGTTCGGTTGCAAGTCAGGGTTATTGATCATGCCCTTGATGTACTTCGCGTCAACTTCAACCGTGAGATTCGCGATGCCAAAGATGTAAACGCGGACCGCGCGCAAAGCGCGAAAAAGGCCGTACAGTTCTAGCTTGGCCTGAGAGTAGCGGCTCTCAACCTCGCTAAGCGCGATTGATCCGAAGCGGTTTGGATAGCGTTTTCCATCTTCGCCTAATTGAAGCAGGATAAATCCTACTGCGACTACTGACGTGTCTACTGCGAGGATGACTTCGCGATCGCATTCGTAATCCAAGCGCCTCAATGCGGGGGACTCTAATATTGAGTCCTTCAGGGCTTGCACCGCTTCGCGATGCTCGTCTCCAAACTCGAAAGGTACATCCTTCTTCGTGAGGTTGATTAGCGGGCGCGCGATACGCGAGAAATTGCGGATGAAAATGCGAAGCACTCCGCATGTCCCCAGGAACCCGCGCACATGCGTGGCATTCTTAGGTTCAGGCCAATCTCGAATCTTCTGCACTTTGGAGTCTTCGGGTACTCGGCCTTCGAATGTGCACTTGTGGCCTACAATGATCGCGGTTGGCGCGGCCAGTACAAACTTGGTCGCGGATACTGTAGCTCCTACGTTTTCTAGGCGCTGTAAAATGCGATTGAGTACAATGCAGTGTTCCCATATAAAGCGCCGGATGCCTGGATTTGCGGGTATAGTTTCGTAAGAACCGTCCGCGCGCTGGTAGCGCGTTTTCACTGATTTGACGGGCACGTCGTCAACAAAGGGCGATGTATAGTCCGGAATCTCGTGCTGAAGGATGAAGGCAGTATCGCCTTGATAGACTTGCACCGCGTTCGCGTGTCCTTGGGGCAAGGTGGTCAATCTATGCGGACCTAGCGGCGTACCAAAAGTTGTCAAGTCGCGCGATTCTTCGTGGAGCGCGCGCTGGTCATATCCTGAGTATAGATCCATCATCCCATATACTGCATACCCCGCGAATGATTCCGCGAGATGTTCGACGAATGGTGGTACGGACGCATCATGAATCGTAACCGCATTCAGCGGCTGCAAGTCGTGCACTAAGCGCAGCGATTTCCCATCTTTCTTAACGACGCAAAACCAGCGTGAGCGATATGCTGCGGTCGAGGGTTCATAAACTCCCGAGGCAATCTTCTCCTTAATAATGCGTATAACTTCGCCAAGCGTTGCGGGTGGAATAGGAATATTCCGTTGAGACCAGGGGGTGTGTGGTACAGTCGGAATCTTATAAGGCGGAAAATAGGTCTCATTGAGGCGACCGCGTTCAGAGGCGCACCACGCGAAGGCGCGTTCGTGGACACGCACAAGCCATCTTATGAGTTTTAGCTCTTCTGGCCATAGCCAGTTTGCGGGATCTAAATCGAGCTTATTCGCGCGGTCGCGCGTAAAGCGTGAACCAGGAATGAATTCGGGCGGGTGTGTAGGCAGTTCTGGCATGCCAGCCAACGGGTCCTCTGGTAACTGACGCACTACCCTATACTCTGCAGGCATAGTGGTGGGCACGGTGCGCACTTTCTTCGCGACTGGTTTATAAACCAGGGCGTGGCGCGAATGATCATATGAATACGCGGATAAAAAGGCATTAATAGCCTCACGGTCTAAAACGGAGCGGGTGGACGATAAATGCGCATAATGCGCCGATAAGTGCGGATATGATAACGGATTGGAGGGGGAACGGAAATATGAAAGTACGGAGACTGATGGACTATCGCTTGTTAAAAGCGGTTCGCGCGAACGACTAGCGCATGTTTCGCGAATTTCGCGAATTTCGCACGATGACGCGGAGAGGTGAAAGAACTGCGCGCCTTTACGGGATGGAAATGAGTACTCGGGTGGGGTGATGTAAGACGTATAAGGGTCTCCTCGCGAAGCTTGCGGATCATCGAATCTTAAAAATCCTTCTCCTCTGTCTCTTCCTCTAAGTGCGGTTTTGGCGCGTGTTGCGGACACGGCAGCCCACTCACACAGCGACCACAGCGTTTTACCCATTGCTGAGTAGGGAGGCGCAACTCCTTGCGCGTGTTTGGGTCGGTTAGAAGAATATCTTGGTCGCCATTTGGGAGATCGAAGGTTTTGCAAGCGGTGAGTTTGAAGAATGGTCGCCCCAACAGGATTTCGAAGTTCGCGCGTTCTGTGACTTGTACCTGGAAGAACATGGGACCTGCGCCAAAATCGAGTGGTACATTCTCAACAACTCCTAGCGTCGCGTCTTTCGTCGTGTTGACCGACTCCATATTCAGGGTGTGGTCTGCGCGTAATCCTACGCCAAGCGATCTCCAGACCTCTTTAGGCATCACAACTACTTCAGCGCCTTGATCTAGGACGCAAGTTAAAACGCGACCGCCAATCGTCACCGCGCGAATACAGCGCAAGGGCGCGAAGTGATCCGCAACCACTTTGCCATCGTCGCTTCTCAGGCGATCTTGGTCAAATGCACGCATAAACTCTTCTGTCGTTTGCTGGCTAGATAGCTCGTTGACCGACACGGTACCTACAGTGACGCGTTTTGTGGTGGTCAGGTCGCGAAATTGTTTGCGGACATCTGGAGACACAGCGAATAATTCGCGAACAGGCATGTTGATATTGCATTCTAAAAGGCGCTGCACTACGCGTTTATCGGCGTCTTTGTCTTCGAGTGCGAATGAATATCTATATTGCGCGGAGGAGGATGAAGACGAGGTTGCAGTGGATGATGCTGATTCTATAGTCGATGCGACTGAAGGCGCCTTTGTTGCTCCTTTGGATTTGCTTGCCGAGGTAGTGGACGCGGAGGGCGCTTTCGCGATTTCTTGCGCTTTCCCTTTTCCTGACGTCACTTGGACTGCTGGAGAGACAATCTCTTCTGCATCCGCGAGCTGGCGCGACGCGGGGCCTGGGCGTGTTCGCGAACCACTGCTCAATTCCACGCCATCAAAGCGCATATTGCGGCCTTTGGATGAACTCGCGCTAACTGCCTTCTTCTGATCGCGTTTTGCGGTCGCTAACGCGAGCGCTTGAACCGCGCGCTCTACTTCTAGCTCATCTTCATCTACCTCTGAGCTCGCATCCGCGATGGTATGGGCAAAGGCGGATGAGTCCACTTCTACAATCGCGCCTACTTCGGGTTCCGCGCGAACAAAAATTCCCGCTGTCACGCTTGCATTTGGTAGCGCTTCGTTCGCCTGCTGATTTGTATGATAGCGATCCAAGCGCTCCTTCAGCGATCCTTCTTGCGGCTTCCCGGGGATCCATCTGCCGTCTGGTAGCACTAGCTTCTGAGTGTGTTCGTTCACCTTGCATTTGCCAGCTTCGATGTACGCGATTTTGTCGCGACAACGACTGAGGTAATGCTCCTTGCTACCGCAAAACATGCATCCTTGCGTGGAGTACGCGCCGCTTCGACTCGCGTGGTATTCTTGCTTGACAACTGCGCCACCTGCGGGCTGTTGGTAAATAGGGGCTTGCGGCGCGATATTGCGGGGCGAAGGCGATGGGCCTTGCGCTTGCGTGCTAGTCGGGAGTGGAACTACCGAAGAATTTCCCGGTAATAGAAAACGCGCAGCTGCGCGCACATCTTTGATGGGATATGGGTCCTCCGGGTGGTGGTCAGGGAACTTGATCATCATGCGCGTGCGGATCTGCTGTTGCACATCGGAGGGGAATCCTTCTAGATACAGCCTGTTCAACTCCGCTTTACCAACGCGGTCTTTCGCGGTGAGTGGTATTGACACTTTTGTAAACTCGCGATAGTACTCTCCTTCTGCCTCGACGCTTGTCATGGGCTTGCAGCTGCGATTTCGCGAAACTGTTTGCAAGTCGTTCACCGTGTAGCGCTTGTCGCTTTCGCATCCAGGGTACATGTCCTTGACTGCCGTGATAAACGCGTCATAATCACCCGCGTTTGCTTCGGGTATTCCGGCCCATAAGCTGCGGTCTTTGGTGGGGACGTATTTGATGAGGCCTTTTATGCGATCTGCATTCTGCAGCTGCGCTTGATCTGCAAGGTCTTCGTAATCGTCTATGAAGATGAGCAGACTCTCATCCTTCCCATCAAACTTGGGCGCCTTATCGGTCGCGCGCCCGGGCATTCTAAAGGGTACGGCTGACATGTTTGTTTGCGAGGTGTTGGATGATGTGGGGTGAACGGGTGGGATGTTGGTAGCTGGCGCGTTTGCTCTCGTGGGGTGTAATGCAGATGCGCTGTTGAGCACTTCTTGTTTGATGAATGGCGCTTTTGCTAATGCTGGCGCGCTTTTTCGCGTAATCGTCGCGATTTGAGAATGGGTGCTGGAGGAACTTAGCGCGGTTAAGGAGGAGAGGGTGCTAGTACTGGAGAGGGGTGCGCGTTTTGGAGTGTTAATGAATGCTCCTGGAAGTAGGTTCCGCGGTTCGTCGTGCGCTTCAAATTCGTCTGATGATTCGCCTTTTGAGGAGTCTTTAGGCGAAGGCGTTACAGGTGATACTGGGGTTCGCGGATTTGGAGCGAAAAGGGATGGATCGGGGCGGGAGGGTTCTGAAAAGAATCGCGCGCGGCGCGTTCGCGTTACGGGGATTAGGAGTTCTTCTGCGGATGCGACTTGCGATTCGGAAATCGCTCTTTCAAATTCTTCGATGGCTTCTTCTCTTGCTTTGCGCTCCTTCGTGAGTCTTAATGACCTACCAACCTTCTCAGATGACCCCCTCGCGGTGGGCTCCAGTTGTAGGTATCACAACCTGGCTAGGCACTAGCTATAATAATGCAAAACCAGTATAAGTGAGTCTCAGCTCTACCTAGCTGCTATACTTGCAGAAGCAAGAGCATTCGACCCTAAAGGGGACACAAGGAAAGCGAAGATCCACAAGTGAGTGCTGATCAACCCTGATCAAATGCGATGAAACGCGAAGTAAACGCGAAGAAACGCGATGGAATGCGGTGAAATGCGAAGAAACGCGAAATGTGTTGAAGGCGCGTGCGGGAAAGCGAAACGCGATGGTCGCGCGAAGCGTGGGAAAATAGCGCGCGAAGTGCGCTAGTTCAGAGAGGGCGTATAAAAGATGCTGGGATGTGAACCAAGGCAAGGAGGACGGATGCTGGACGGATAATAGACGGATAATGTGATTGCCACTAGCTATAGACGGATGCTAGGGACTACAACGACGGATACATGCACTGCATGGAACTAACTGGTGATAGATGGTGACTGCCAGAAGCTAAGTTGTAAAAACAGACATGGCAACCCTAAGTCGCACATAAGCACCTTCCCAGGGCTCGGAAGCGAATCGGGAGCACTCTAAGTATGTAAATGATGTAATGTAAGGGTCCATAACGAAATAATAATCGTATGATGCCAAACATAGACAGATATAGTAATAAATGAAATGCGACGCACCAAGGAACTGGCTGGACAATGGATGGATGCTCCTGCGATGATGCGCACTAAATCGCGATGAAATGCGAAGATGCGCGATGGAACACGAAGATGCGCGGTGAAACGCGAAGATGCGCGGTGAAACACGAAGATGTGCGAGAACGCGAAGATGCGCGAGAACGCGAAGATGCATGGTGAAACGCGAAGATGCGCGATGGTATGCGATGGAATGCGGTGAAACGCGAAGATGCGCAGTGAAACATGAAGATGCGCGATGGAACGCGAAGATGCGCGGTGAAACATGAAGATGCGCGATGGAACGCGAAGATGCGCGAGAACGCGCGCTAAGCGCGAGCGCGGGAATGCATTGCGCGAGTGCGGGAAAGTGTCTTGAGTCTGGCACGTTATTGCAGGGAAGCTGCGCATAATATGTGGAATCGCTCTACACATGATGGTGATGTTGTGCTGTGAAGCCCAGTCGTCATGAGCCGTAAAATAGGCCAATACCAGCCTGTAGAGAATTGAGTCTCTACAACGGTTGCAATTGAGATGGCAACCGCTGTCACAATGCGTGGCAATCCGTCTTAGTCATTGAAATGAGCTGTTTGGCTGGGAGTTGCAACGGGCAATTGCAATGTCAAACAGCGGCTTGCAAGTCAGATTGTAATGTTTATTTGTCAGTTTTAATACATTATTTATATTTTAATATTAATATAATACTAGTAATTCGTCTGCGGCGTGCGCATTCCGTCGTAATATGGGGGGAAAGCCTGAGGAATTCTGACTCGACGGGTTTTGATCGCTGGGAGGACATGGTTTGAGTTCGTCGAGTAGCGCTGGAGGGTGCGGTTGGATGAAGGTAATAGGGTTCTGGAGGATACGGTTTGTTGTTAGCGGTAGGGTTCACATTTCACATCAATGAAATCATTCACCTCTCCCGTTGGCTTCAACTCCACTTAGGCAATGACCCGCGTAAGATGGACCTGTTCGAGTCTGACAACGTCGCCCGCTTGGTGCGCCCGAGCCTCGTGATGACCACCTCCATCGAAGTCAAAGGCAAACATCACTTCTGCAGCGCGTCCCTGAAAGCGAAGGCACTTCGCATGCCAAACGCATTCCGTCATGCTCTTGGCCTTCTTCTCATGTATGCGGCAAGTGGGCATGGCGTTATGGACATGCATGAAGAATGTGAGCAATGAGTTGGCTTGGAATTGAACGGACCACTTACCAATTAGATGACCCGGTCAAATGCCTCTCTGGTAAGATGGAACTGTTCGAGTATGAGCGAGCGGCCATGGTGGCTTGGATGTGCATGTGGAATGTGAGCGATAAGTTGGTTTGAAATTGAACGGACCACTTACCGATGACCCGGTCAAATGCCTCTCTGGTAAGATAGAACTATTCGAGTATGAGTGAGTGGCCATCTTGGAGAACGACGCGACCTTCATCTATGAGATCATCAGGGTCTTCATTTAGTATCTTTGTTTCTAGGGTGGATATGCTGCGGTAAGAATGACTTACTGTCGTTCAGTCGATTTTTGATGCTGGAGGTCTTCGTCGCTAACTTCGCGTCCTCGTCCTTGGAGAACGACGCGACCTTCATCTATGAGATCATCAGGGTCTTCATTTAGTATCTTTGTTTCTAGGGTGGATATGGTGCTTACCGTCTTTTGCTGCTGGAGGTCTTCGTCGCTAACTTTGCGTCCTCGTCCTTGGAGGACGACGCGACCTTCATCTATGAGATCATCCCGGGGGTCTTCATTTAGTATCTTTGTTTCTAGGGTGGATATGGTGCTTACCGTCTTTTTGCTGCTGGAGGTCTTCGTCACTAACTTCGCGTCCTCGTCCTTGGAGGACGACGCGACCTTCCATTAAATATCTTTGTTTGGTTAAAGGCAGAGGGTCCAAGGAAAAGTTATCATCTACTAATAGCGGATGGTGGTGGGAGCTGCTGTTACAGTAGTGGTGTTTAAAATGAGTATCAGAACAGTTGTAACAGAATTAAAGTCTCCGAAAAAATTTGCAATCTCCTTGTTATGTAAGCATCGTCAGTCAAATCTGATTGAAATCAATTGTAACGACATTTTCACGTTCAAATTCAAATGCAATGCACTACACTAAATGGTGGATCACTAACTGTAACGATTTTCTATGTGACTTTTTGGGAATGACCACGTCGAATATTGCTATGAGTCGCTACTGCCCTTTTCCCCCTAGTCTTTGCCTTCCCTCGGCCCCTGCCTATTATCTGACCATCAGCTTCATCTACATCAGCTTCGTCTGCCTCAACATTAGTATGAGCAGCCGCTCGAGATGCTGATTCAGATGCTTCTTCTGCAGGTTGGTTGACGAGAGCTGCATTGAGACCTGGACCTTCAGGTAGCGCTAATGATACTGGTGCTGGGAGCACCAATGAGGCTGGTGGAACCTCATCTGCTTCACTGTCTGATGACATGTCGAGTGCGAGCATAGCGCGATTGATTTCGTCCGAAAAGTCTTCACCACCAGCAGGATTGAGGGTGGACAACTTTGCGGCGCCAAAAATGTGGTTGTTGATACTGGCCATGATATTCTTGATGCGCCTCGTGTCCCACTTCATAATGAGCATCTTCTTATATTGAAAGAACAGGTCTTTGTAACTGATGGTTGATGATTTCCCCACTCCAGAACCGGGAAATTCTGAGTCGGGTGAGAGCAGAAATATTGCCTGTGTTCAAACATTAGTAGATATATTTGATGCAATATACACGACGTACGATAACTGCCGCCCATGCGATAGATCCTGGAGTGACTTGTTGAAAGTTCCACTTCCGAGCATTAGTCTTTGATCCGCCACAAGGCTCTTGATGAAGCGAGGTGACGCCATGCAGTGATGCTCTCAGAATCTAATAGATAGACCATTGTCATAGTAAGTAGCGTACATGATATAACAATTATACGAGCAGCGAATGATAGCGCACCTTGGCGAAAAGTATCCAGTTGCCGAAAACAGTCTTGAGGGTCATGTTTTCTTGCAGACCTGGGAACAAAAGAGGCGGAAAGATTTTATAAGCCTGTGTCTTGCCAGACACTCCAAGCATCTTTTGGATTTCGACAATGCTGGCTCTGTCGAAACTAGGATTGGCGAAGTACTTCGCAGGAAGGTCAAAAATATCTCCAGCAACACCACGTAATTTTTTGATCTCGTTTGAACGAGCGTCGCTGATGCACTTATGTACCTACCATAGTTAAAGAATACATTAGATGATAGCTAGAACAAAACAAAATATGTGACGTACAAGGTCTTTGAAGTACACACTCTGTATGGCTCGATGGACGCGTTCTGGGAAATGGCTATAAAGTTCGTCTAAGAAGGCCGATTCCTGAGTTGCAGCAGTCTTGTAACGGTCGTGGCTAATATTGAATGGTGTAGGCGAATCTGGCAGCTTCTTAGTGAGAAGTTCGTTGTCCGGAAACATCTCCACTGTCATGCCGTATTTACGAGCATACAGTGAGATGGTCTGTTCATGAGCAACGAGTTCATCAGGTGCCTCGACACGCCGTTTCCGTTTGGGCTTCTCGGCAAGTAGAACCTTGTTCTTCTCCTTAAGAGTGCGATTTTCTGCGCACAGACGCTGAACTTCAAGCTGCAGTGCTTTGACTGCCTAGAGCATATCAAGTTGAACATAGTTAAAATGAGAAGTTGTAGCTAGTACGTACCTCCATGAAATCTCCCTTGGAGGCGTTGGGCCCTGGAATGGAGATTTGCTCAATGTTGCCCTCATCGAAGTCATCATCGGAGTTGCTGTCCGATATGTGCGCTGAGAGATGAGACATTGTCCTACAAGATGTTCAGTGGCAAGACAGCGAAGGAAGGAATGGTGTGACGCACCTTATATACAATTTGACACGTTGCCTACCCACATCTTCTTACGTCTTCAGGAATGACCATGGTGGCTCGGCATTGTAATTGATAGCGGCAAACTGCTGCGGGGCACGTAAACGAGCGCACGACTAAAGGGTGCCCTCGCAAGATATAAACTTTAAAAGGGTGAACCTTAATACATGCGCATCAGAAGGGCTCGTCACAAACCAGCTGATGGTCTGATTGCTGATTCAGACCCTTGAGGTAATTGAGAATCCCCCAGGATGATGGACGCTTCGTGTCATGGAAGGTCTGGTGGGTGAGTAATTGAGAATTCCCCAGGACGATGGACCCTCCAGTTCACGGAACATCTGGTTGAAGAATCAAATTATTGCGCCCCACGCATTCTGAAATCCTGGACTTACCACTGGTCTACTAGAGGTAGGATTGCTGTCGTGTATTTTCAGTATCGGAAGGACACGTCTGGTGACTGAGTTGGGGTTAGGAGGATGCGTCTAGTGACGGTGATGACCGGTGACATGGAGTTGGGAGGACGCGTATGGTGGCGACTAAGATGGGGTTGGGAGGATGCGTCCAGTGACGGAAATAGCCAGTAACTGAGGTAACAGAGATGGAGTTGGAAGGACACGTCTGCTGGTGACTAAGATGGGGCCGGGAGGATACATCTAGTGACGGAGATGGTCGGCAACAGAGATAGAGTTGGGAGGACGCGTCTGCTGGTGATACAGTGATCTCTGCGTCTTGCAAAAAGGGCAGATTTCAATAATACAGGGCCTGTACAAGCGGTCAATGAAACACATGCAAAGATGAATGTGTTACTTACTAGGCGCTGGTTGCCCATGATAGAGTTGTTGATGCTAGCGCTGATGAGTGCTGGGCGATCTTGGGGGTTCTTTGAAGAGAGCTTGACCATAATGGATGGCGAGATGCCAGCGCTGATAAGTGCTAGGCGATCCTGGGGGTTCTTTGAAGAGAGCTTGATCATGGATGGCGAGATACCAGCGCTGATAAGTGCTAGGCAATCCTGGGGGTGAAAGGCGATCCTGGGGGTGAAAGGCGATCCTGGGGGTTCTTTGAAGAGAGCTTGATCATGGATGGCGAGATACCAGCGCTGATAAGTGCTAGGCAATCCTGGGGTGAAGGCGATCCTGGGGGTGAAAGGCGATCCTGGGGGTTCTTTGAAGAGAGCTTGATCATGGATGGCGAGATACCAGCACTGATAAGTGCTAGGCGATCCTGGGGGTTCTTTGAAGAGAGCTTGCGCTGATAAGTGCTAGGCGATCCTGGGGGTTCTTTGAAGAGAGCTTGCGCTGATGAGTGCTAGGCGATCCTGGGAGTTCTTTGAAGAGAGCTTGATTATGGATGGCAAGAAAGTCTTGAAGGTGTTCATGCATTGAACAGAGTGAAGTCGGTGCCGAGAAAAATGAGGTATATCGCGAGGTAGAGTATGTGGAATGTATATCTAGAGGCGGTGATGATATTGTACTTGCCTGGGATTCATGAGAGGCAAAAGCAGACCGTCAGTGAGACCAATGAGTGAAGACAATACTAGTAAGCAGGCATACCGTCTGTAAGGGGAGGGAGACAACGTGTGGCATCAAACACGTACAAGATGCCCTGCCTCAAGATGCAGTGCCTTCACACGAAGGAACATGTCGGTGTCAACAGTATCGACGACAAGGTAATCATTGCTACCATCCGGCACTAGGAAAGCTCCGCGGATAATCGACCTTACCGAAAAAAACTCAGCCTGCGCGCGGGGTCTTGCTCGAACACGAAAGATGGAGAGATGCTTGTCTTTTCGGATGCGAACACCAGTGGGAGCATCAAATGGGTGAATAAGGGCAAGGGAGAGGGCTGTATCCTCCAGTGTACATTCAAAAACAAAGAGCAGGCGACCGAATATGATCTTGTCAGTTGTCTGGACGAACACACAGTCAAAGCGTGGAGCACCAAAGAACTTGGGATTACAACGAAGGAAGTCAGTATGTTGGCGCCAATCTACCAATGACTCATAGTTAACCTTTAAGAATCGGCACTCGGTAATCTATCCCTTCATGTCAGTATAGCAGAACGCAGCCAAACTGGACACTGATCATCGTACCTTGTCATTTGCTTTGAGTTGGACCCGCTTTCCGCCTGGTAGAGGGACTTGAATGGCTAGTAAAAAGTTAGTTAAAAATTCATTGAGCTTGATACGAAAGTTAGTAAATGCGCTGTCATGTCCGTGAGTGTTCTCGACAGATTCAAAAGTCTGTGGAGCTTGTCTGGATCCAAGCTTTACATGAGGCGAGTCGTTCGAAACAACCAAATCATCCACCACAAAATTGTCTTCGTCCAGTACATTGTCGGCATCGCGCGACTGATACTCATCGAAGTCGGATATGTTCCGGCAAATGCTTTCGGCGACCACTTGCCAATGATTGATGCGAAGAATCTGTAAATATTGTAGCAGTAGTCTAAGATTAACGAGTCAATGATATCGAGAATAAAATCTGTTACCTGCGGCGCCACATTCCTGAAGTTGGTGCGCATTTGATATGAATCTTTCAGTGACCCGTGCATCTTCTCGTTTGGCTTCGTGTTGTAGTTACGTGTAGCTCCTTTAGCTTCGATGTTGTCAAAGATATGCACACTCATGTGCAATTTGGGGAAGTTCCAGTTCTTGTCGCTCGTGTCGGCTGTTTTAGCTATATATTGCTATTATAATAAGATTCATTAACGAACATTTTCCAGGGAAAAGTCGAGGAAACACACCTGGAGATAGGTTGAGAACGCTTGAACTGCATGTCGGCCTGCACGGATAGTATCAGCTGTGTGAACCTCGAGTGCTGCATATAAATCGACTTCAAGAAAAAGTCGAATACAACGAAGTAAGAGGTAGCCGATTGGACACTCGTCCTCGGTCACAATGGTATGTGCAGCATAGATCACCATCTAAGAGAACCATCAGACTCGACTCGTCAATAAGAACGTACGAAAACATACCTTCGAAATGTCTTCATACACGCTACTATCCGTGAATGAAATGCTCATGACTTGCGATACATGTTTGAGATTTCGCCACCGTGGAAACGCCTCGTAGCTAGTAACATGAGATCAAAAAAAGTCTGTTAAATTGCAAGTTATAGACTTACTTGTGGTCCATCTGCGCTACACTTGCTCTCCCAAGACTAGTGATCAATCTCTGCAGTTCGGCCCACAAATGGTCGCGGTACAGGCCACCATTGAAATGGAGCCTATCCCACGAGAGTGCGTAATGTACACAAGTAAGCGCGACAATCCAAAAAGCGTTCTAACATGCTTGGGTTAGTAATAAAACACCACTGGTATCGATAACAGAATCTTACCTGGACATCACGAAGTCCATATTGTTTGAGCGTATCATCTCTCTCTTCAGCGGTCTGCTTGCCCCGCGCAACCTGCAAGATGTTCTGTGACTGATCGGATGTTCGACGAGGATAGGTCTTCAAAGCATCCAAAAGGTCGTCATGGGGAACGAGACAAACTGGGCATGGCCACAGGGACTTAATCCCTCGAGTGAGCGACATAACACATCTAACACATTGACAAGTAGTCAATTATTTATATGTACAGATAATAATTTGAAACAAATACACTGACTGTTCCTCGTAATCGGCCGACAGGATTAATATCGAAGGAAAGAACCAGCGTTGGATGCTGTCGAGACATTCAAACCATTGACCTGTACTAGATTTCGACGCTAGCGGTGAGAGAATCTTCAAGAATGCCTCGTGCCAAACAGCATTCTTGAAATTGACCCAGCTTGGCTTGCCAGCGTGGTCCTTCTCGTCCTTCACCTAGAACTATAATCAGTGCTAACCGCTAACTAAGAAAACACTCCATACAATAGGAAGCCACCCAACAACGTAGCCGCCGCCCATACCTTGACCATTGCGAATGTCGGTGGGAATATTCGCAAGGCGTGCAACGACGGGGTAACCTCTTGCGGTACCAAACGAGGACAACTTAGTCTTGTCCGCATACAGAATAAAAGCCAGAGGTTTGGCGCCCTCTGGTAGCTGAGACTATGAGGTAAAAGAATAGATCAATTCACGAATACAAGACATCACTACAACAGTATTACATACTTGAACATTCCAAAAAGCTTCAGCCGTGTAAGGTTCATCCACAAAGGTTACAAATGTCTTGCCATCAAATTTTGAAAAGCGCTGCGCATCAAATACCATGTGCGGAAAGAGCTGAGGATCACGAAGGAGATCAGTAGCCCACTCCCAGAGATTGCGATAGTGTAGATCAAACTCTCGTATGGTACCGTCATACGGTACTGAAATCATGTCTTGAGTAAACTAAACTTGAGTGTTGTCAGAAGCTAAAGATCAGAGAAATAAAGAAATAACCCCCGTGAGGCGATGGGAAGCAGTCTCCCACCTGTCATGAATGTCCTTGTGGGTCCGGAATGTGAACTTCTCCTGTCGGGAAGTGCACCGGTTGCAAAGTTGTATGAGCCGATCAGTCTGCTCGTGTTCAAACAAGCCTCCAGGGCAAGTTCAGCGAGTTCAAACTCTAGTCGCGACTTGAATGGCGCCCAGGGGTGCTTGTTGGGCGGGATAGATGCCAGTGGGGTTGGACGCCGTTTGAAGTCCTCAAAAGCGTGGACCTCAGGTGGGATCCCACTGCTTGGATGATACTCACACCTAATGTCATCAACCCGGAATCCGGGAGTGCTTGCACGTTCAGAGACATTGGCATCAGCAAAGTGATCTGTCAACAGTGAGTCGTGAATTATAATACAGAACGATTAAAATTAAGATTCTGACTTACCGTCAATATAACCCATGCCATCGTCAATCTCGTTTCCCATAAATTCATCGGCACGCTCTGAATCGTTTACGCTTGCGTATGATCGATGTCTCGCTGAATTTGAAGGGCCTATGAGTCAATTTAAATACAAAAACTTAGACTAATAATATACAACTGAATTGAACTTGGACATACCTGCTTCTGCCTCTAAATCTTCCCTTCGAATGGATTCCGCAACAAGCTGATTCTGACGCTGCTTCTCGGCCTTCTTCTCACAGGCCTTGCGATGAGTGGTCCACCCACATGGTTTGAGGTCTTGTTTGCACAGATCGCAGAATTTTGTGCGTTCGGGGGCCATGTTCTGGATAGACGTGCAATATATAAGTATGGGCAAGGGAGGGAAACGGTTGAGAACGCGATCAAAGGCGAGTTGTAGGATATCCATAACGTTGTAACCGCATTGTAATCGATTGAAACTCCGCTATAATGATTACATGAAGATTGATAATGTCCTTGTGATGTAATTGTAACGTGATACAAACGGTTCCTGATTACAATCGATTTCGGAAATTTGCGACATAGTGAAGTATTTTGCTAGGTTAATGATGACTGACATGATTCACATAATTTTTTGTCAAGAAACACAAGGTCACCAATGAGGCACCTATGTGAATCAAGACTGCAAGAATTTGCATCAGTACATGCGACAGAGACCAGTATTTTTCTGAGGTGAGGGTTTCCTTCTTCATGCCATAATCATAGACCCATAAATTGACTGTAGCCTTACCCCGCCCTAGTGCTTGTGATCCACTGATGACTATGCAGTGCCCACTGATGTCATGTGTCTTGAAACACAATCAGTGTCATATCTCTGAGGTATTTCAATACCTACAGCTATTGTCTGCACCAGCCCAGCATTGGAGTGATGAAGGGTCTCCAGTAACTTCCCAAACTTCCTCTCGAATATATACACCAAACCATTGTCACTGCCACCTACCACCAACCTCCCTTTGGCACCAAATGCCACCTGCTTTGGAACTGATATGCTGGGAGGAGCAGTGACGAAAGTTTGAACTGGCTCCTCATCGCCGACAAGTCAATATAATGTAAACCCGTCAGTTGCATTGTCTACCACAAATATGCCCCTCTTTTGGTTGACTGCTGCATGTCCACTGGAGGAGGAGCGTCATTCATATTTCGGCAGCTTGCAATGAACCCTTTACATCACCGATTGGCAGCTATATTCCTTCAGTACTGCGCCATCATCCCCCTTCAGCTTGATGAAGTTGCCATCATATACTCCAAACACATAGAAACCTTTGTTGTCTGCAAATGCTACAGACTTTGGCACAGTGTTATCCAGTCACACCGCAAAAATGGCCTCCAGTTGCAAATTTGTATTTAGAGCAAGGACCTGAACTATCTTGTCCCTGTCCTGACTGCGATTCGAGTACTTCTTTCAGAGTACATATCCCATGACATATATGTAATCTTGAAGCCGATCCGAGCCTCCTGGTGCAAGTTTCCTGAAAAAGCATCTGGTTGATATTAGGCGTGAACTCAATGGTGAACCAGGACATCCTTACATCTACTGGACTACATCACAAAAATGCAATGTAACCCAGCCCTGTTCCATAGCAAAGGGTTTCTGTCATGGCCAGTCTTGTGGTAATCCAGACAGCGCAGCTGACTGTGCCTTGGGACTCATTGTGAGTTGAGCATGTGAGTTCTTTCTGAGATTTGATGTCCCAGACTTTGATGCCTTCAGTGCCTGTTGATTTTGTTAGCATTCCATTGGTTAGAACACTGGTAATTTACCACCGCATGCAAGAGCTTGGCCATCATTAGATATTGTGAGCACATGGACAGGTATGTTGTGAGGCGGGCTTGATGCTGGAAGCATTGGGTTGATTTTCTGAATAGAGACCAGAAGTGGAAATACATCGCTGGGGTGAGTTTAATTGATGTATTCACTAGCTCAACAATCAATAATCTTTATACTAGGGCCTTTTTTGTGATTCCATTTGTATTTGTCTTTTTATGCACGATGTAGTTTGACTTCTCCTAGACAACTATCTTTTTGTTGATTTTTTGTCTTTTGGCATTTTTTTATTCTAATTATGACACTTATCTTAATGACTTTTGTAGTAATTTGCTTCGAGACTTCTCCAAGACAACTTTGTGTTGTTGATCCCATCTTTATTGTTTTAACATAATATTACTAGTCTTATGTGTCACCTCATAAATGCCATTACCACTCACATTGCCAGCTTGTCCCACCTTACGCTTAACACATAGATCATGCACAACACATTGACAGCTGTCTCTCCCTTTTATGATCAAGAGCCTGGTGCTCCACCCCCCTTCCCACCTATGCTTACCGACCGGCTCATACTTTTTAGCAGTCCTCGTCATTCAACTATGCTCATCACTGATGAGATTCTTCTGCCAAAGGTTAGCACCATTTTTCGTCTTGTTTTTCATACTGAGAGTATCTGCAGCCTAAGAACATTCTGGCACCTGAGTTCAAGCTCACGACATGCCCATCCAAGAATACTGATCATCTTTTCTCACCGTACTTGAAGAGTGGCTCTCTTGAGCATTCTCATTCTTGGACACCGATTCCCTCGGATTCATCAACTTCCTTGGATTCGCTATCAGACAGTGACTTGTCAACTTCAGCTAGTCTATCAGAAGACTCAAAGATTCCAAAGCCTCCTGGTGAGCCTGAGCATCCTGGGCATGGAGGATATATGCTCTGCGAGGCTTTGGATTGGAGCCCAAAGGCATACAGCAAGTTCAATGTTAGTATCACACTCCCACTGATATATGCCTTTTATTTACCAACACCTCAAGAATTCTATGCACCACCTCATTGAGGAGCACCTTGATACATTGAAGTATGCCTCCTCCCAAAGCCCTATCCTCCTGAAGACTGTGTGCAACAAAGTCAGTAAATACTCAATAGATGATGACTTATCCATGACCTCGTCGTTTATCAGGCTGTCGATGCTTTCCCCAACCTAGAAAACTATAGTGAATTCTGGCCAGTCAATGACGTGATTATGATGCGCCTGAAATATACATCGGGTCGTGCTAGGCAGAAAGAAGCAGGGATGGCTATGGGAAAGAGCAAGAGACATACACCCAAGGTCAGTCTATTTCACTCCAAAAGTCAATGTTAATATATTGAGGTCTACAGAAAATTTGAGTCATCCCTGCACTAGTACTGTACCCTTACATGAATCACCTTATCATTACCATATCCATATCATTACCATTCACAAATGCCTAAGCTAGTTAGAGTACAATGCACACTTTTGTCTTATTATCCATGGGTATATTGTGTATTCAAAGACCAACAAGTGAAGTCTGTCACAGTGTGCTTACTCAGTCACATGGTGTGAAATTTTCCAATTTGAAATTACATACATACTCTTAAAGTGTGCGCGTTACTTCCCTCTAGTGTGCCTCCAGCACTTTCAGTACTTTCATATAGTCATCTGCTATATTATTTCAAATGTTGAGATGCAAGACGAGTAATCTTTTGAACAGAAATATTCAAGTCATACGTTTGGGTCAAATATGCTGCATTTGGATATGCTAATATTATCTTCCTGTGATAGTAGCCTTGTTAGGCGGCTTTGAGAACAGCGACATTTCAGCTTCCCAATGCAACCGCCATGTCAAAGCATTTTCTCTCATCTGAGCTCAGGCTAAAAATTGCCTCGCTACACCCACTGGGTGTCATCCAGTCCAACATTCCTCCATGGACAAATTGACATCTTGTGAGCTCAATCACTTGATTACCCAAGAAACCTGCCATGAAGGAGATGCCAGTGATATGGGACATCTATTACCTTTGATCTTCAAATCGTTTGACCCTACAAACTTGCCTGCTACAGATACCCTCAAAGATTCGACCAACAAGCTGCTCTATGACACTACTATGAAACAATGGTCCTTAGCGCTTCCCAAGAAGGGTGAGGCGATTGAGAAGACATTCCCATTCTTCCTCAACAACCTCACCAAAGCCCTCCTCTGATCATTTCCTTCGTCAGGCTCATTTCCTCCACTGTGGTATGGTTTGAGTTCTACCGTGCCCATTGAAAGTGAGCATGTTCAACGAAAGCCCGATGTCTGCTTGTCAGAGCACACGGAGTTACGTTGGAACACCATTCTCGTAGTTGCCGAGCTGATCACGACCTCATACACCCCTTCAATACCTGCCGGAAAGACACTTGACACAAAGGTGTGGCTTGTTTTCTGAGAGCAACCATGGAGGCATTTTATACTATCTCTTTCCTTCAGCAACAACTATTGTGAACTCCGTGTGCATGTACATGACCATTTGGGCAGTATTGTGACTCCAGAAATCAACATACATGAAAATCCTGATGCTTTCAAATACATCATGGCGTACATCGTTTTCGGTCAACGTGACTGCATTGGTTTTGACCTCACTATTACGATCAACCCAAAGATGACGAGCTTGTTGTCTGGAGCATTTTGGGCCCGGAATGTTAAAGGTCTTCCCAAGCGAAGCAATCAAGCCGCCTGCCTGAAGTCCTGCAGGCCATATTCACTAGATGCACAGACGGAACTGACACAATCTCATGCACTGGATACTACACAGACAATATTTCACTCACTTCCCGACCAGCTTCCGTCTCCTGCCAAGTTCACAGATGAACCTAGGACAGACTCCTCTCCTCTTGTTGATCTGCCAGATCTCAAGAATACAAAGGATGATGATGTGATAGGGAAGATCACTGTCAATGAAAATGTATATGAGTTGCTGAAGGTTATCTTCTGCAATCAAGGACTTGTAGGCCGCGGAACTGTTTGCTACCTGGCTCAGAGAGATGGTGAAGAGTTTATCATTAAGGATCATTGGGTGAAGGGCGACAAGACTATAGTGTTGAATGAGGTGGAGATGCTGAAAACTCTGAAGGATATCCCTGGTGTTCCCCAATACATTGAAACACTGTCTTGTCGAGGTAGAGCCAGGCAAAGTCAATGATACACAAATGTATCACCAGAAGATATATAGTAGCACCCAAGGTGTCTATTGCATGCATGTCCATCTCGTCTTGAAACCACGAGCTCGTCCTTTGCTTGAGTTTCAAACTAGAAAAGAACTCGTCAAAGCATTACGCGATATTGTGCTAAGTGAGTTTGTTGTATTAGTATAGTTAGTACATCTGACTAGATTGTTACAGTTCAAAAGCATGTGGTTGAAGAGCACCAGGTTTTGCATAGGGACTGCAGTCTAAATAATTCCATGATAGAAGATACCAAGGATGGCAGTCAAGGGGCACTTATAGACTGGGAATTCGCAGTGCACATCACATCCGACAATATGTACTCTGCCGGCGGAACAGTAAATGTATTTATTTGATGAGTAATAAATGACCTAATTTTTTAGGGAACCATACCCTTTATGTCTGTCAGTGCTCTTAGGGCAATGGGCAAGCTAAATTATCAATACTCGCAAGTTATGAAGTCGATAAAAGAACTTAAGCTAGCCACGGACCATTCAACTCCCGAGAAGATGCCCAAAATCAAGCACACATATCATGACAATCTTGAATCAATGTTTTATGTCTTTGCCCAGATCTGCATAATGTTCAAAGGACCTATGGGTGAAGAGCGCTGCCTTGAGGATGTCATGGACCATGATCCTGAAAAAATGGAGATGTAGTTACCAGAGCGGTGGCATGGTACACCTGGAGAAGTCACTCAAAAAGCTGAAGCGAAGCACTATTTTTTCTTGGGAGATTCAATGAAATTGTGCATCAGAGAACAATTTGCCCCCTATTTCAAGAAGCTTGTTCCTCTGGCAGAGGAGTGGTATGACCTCATGGGTGTGAAGAAGATGAAGGTCGAGTTTGACGAAGTGGTCTCATTGTTCAACAAGCACATCAACGACCTTTTGGACGAAGAGAACAACTCTGAGGAGCTGTCGAAGAAGGCAAAGAGGTTAGGGGATGGGAAGGAGGAGGAGAACGATGATACTCTTGCTCCGTCGAAGCGAACCAAGTTGAAGTAAACTTGTAACGATTTACTGAGTCTTATGTTTATGTGTATCATGATGGAGAGAACCATGCGAAATGAATTTGCATTGTATATGTTGACGAGGGTAGCGTCCCAGCAGTACAAACTGCATGCAGATGCAAGATCCCATTGTCGTTGTGTAGTGAGGGTAAAAAGTAGTGTCCCAGCAGTACAAACTGCTCAGAGATGCAGGATGCAAGTGTCATTGTAGGGAGGGTAAAAGTAGCATCCTAGCAGTACAAACTGCCTGCAGATGCAAGATGCCAGTGTAGCTGTGTAGGGAAGGTAAAAGGTAGCGTCCCAGCAGTACAAACTGCTTGGAGATGCAAGGCGCCATTGTCGTTGTGTAGTGAGGGTAAAAAGTAGCATCCCAGCATGACGAAAGTTGAAAGTGTAGACTTGGACCATGGTACTATCGAGGGGGGAACAATGGGAACAATGAGCTCAATAGTACAAATGATCAAGCTCGAAGCGATCAAAGTGTGAAGTACTTCCAGCGATCAGCCATATTGTTCTTTACCTAGGCTTGCACTTATGTGGGTGACCAATTGGTTGTTCATGTGTGCACCTACGTATGGTCTAGTGGAGGGTATTCTTAAGGATTATCCAAATCTGAACATGTCTCCACATCATCAGGCATCAAGCTACTAGGTGGACACGCAAGCAGAGCTTGCCCATCCAAACAAACATGAATCCATCGAAGGAGCAACTTTGGAACTTTGTGGCATGTGGAATGAAGACAGTAGTGTATAATTGATGTGTGCTCAATAGTACAAACTATTGAACTCAAAGAGATTAATGATGAATGATCTTGATGGTACAGACCATCAAGCTCAAAAAAGTCAAGGGAAAGATGATACTGTCACAACTGTACAAACGATTGTGTAGTAGCAGGTAAAGGAGGTAGGGACTTTGGCAAATTTCGAGATATTGCAACAACAGCTACAAATAATGTTATGTCAGCATTGGATGATTGAGACCAAGTCCCACTCAGTCCGAAAGAGGGGCGTTAATGTAGACAGCTCGATAGTTTGTACTATCAAGCTTGAAGAGATTAGAGATCAATGAGCTTGATGGTAGCTCGAAAAAGTCAGGGGTAAAATAAGTAAGATTACTCTATCACAACCATACAAACAATTGTGTGGTAGGCTGGTAAAGGAGTTGGTTGGCGATGACAGTTGGAACTTTGGCGATGACACAACAAAAAGCTACAAATAATATTATGTCCGAAAGAGGGGCGTTTATGTGGACACTCAATTGTATGTACTACTGAGCTCGAAAATATTTTAGATCAATGAGCTCGGGGGTACAAAACATCAAGCTTGAAAAAGTTGTCCTCAATCAATCCAACTTGCAGAGCACAATGATTTGTATTGTTGTGACTGGCCAACTTGGACTTGTAGCGATATTCGGTTCTCAATTTAATGACTCAAGAAATTCATTAAACACTATTATTATTAACATCCAAGTCTACAAACTATGAACCTGTCAGCTGATGATTGATGTGAGTGCTCAAGGGTTTCACGAGCATGAGAGAGTGTGGCAGTTTTCCATGATATCGAATGTTTCACATAAAGCTGATGGATTCTAAATCAGGGAGGACTGAATATTGATCGCTATGTACTCACTTGTACATGATAAAGTCGGCCAGTGCATTGTCCCTTGCTCGCATATTTACAACAGAGCCGGCGCTTGTGCCAACTCTAGTGATAGCTGCATTGCCTCAGAATACATTGTCACTGCTGCTGAGAAGGGTGTTGATTCTCAAGTGACAATGCCGCTTGAAAAAAAATACAGAACTGATAGATACGTCTCCCTTCATGAAGAGTGATGAAACAGTTGTGTACGTAAGGTTGCACAGAAGCATTGTTCAAGAGGCTCTCAGGAATGGGAAAGCACTTGGTGTTGCGCGAGTGATCAGAACATCACATAAGCATGGTAACCTGGCGAGGTCTGCTCCACGATGCAGAATATAGCCTACACTGCACATGGAATTCAAGAGTCTGATTAAGGTGGTGTGAGTAAAAGACAAAGAGAGAATTAAGATAACTTGCTGATGATGTGGGTAAGATATACGTGCGAGTGTTGACCATCGTAATAAAGGAATGACCAATGGAATTAGCTATAGGCGACCAGTGCTGAGAAATCTGGACAGATGAAAGTGGGCAATGAGAGTGGGCAATGAGAATGGGCTATTTTATAGTAGTGTACTAACCTCAACCAAGCATGCTCTGCACAGAGCACCCTGCAAACTTGCAAACTGGATTCATTGTCTTTATTTGTTTCATGGAATGAAGCAACCATGGACAATAAATCTAATAGTACAGTGTCATAAAACTGCCTGATCCTAGACTTAGACTTTGTGAACAGACTTAATTTTTAAGGCGCAATTGCCCCCAATTGTCCGACCTAGCCTGATAAGTAAGAATTGTTAACAATATAGAATGCACAAAAAGCAGATGTGATGACATCACAATGTTATTGTTAGGGCTGCATATAAGTGCGATGATGCATATTGAGCCCAGAAACTAATACGTGATCTACACCTCTTGCCCATAACTCAACATGTCACGGCTTGAGCAGGAAGACGTCCAAACATCCCATGATGCAAACTTGTTTGATGATGATATGGAAGATTATGCTGCGTTTCAGACTCCAATTCAGTCCGATCATATGGAATGGGATTTAACGGGAATGACTTGGATGGACAAGAGGGAGGCATCCCATATGGACCTAGATAATGCCACAGGACATCCGCCAACTGAGTCCGATAAGTGGGAAAGGCTCAAAATAGTACACCTAGATGTATGAAGTTGATGTCGAGCTCAGTATCTGTTCTAGGTATCAGACAAGTGCCGTATCAAAGAAGTAGATTACTTGGTGGAACTGTGCGAAATGGTGTACAGTCAAACGGAGCAGATCAACAAAATGAGGTATGAGATGGAAAAGGTTCGTAGTAAGCTCACTAGACATTATGAATATCTTGCTTATGGCCATGTAGGAGGCTCAAAACCTGCAACAACAACATATGCACAACATGGAAGAGATGAGAAAGCAGTGGGAGGCAGCTCAGAGAGAGCGGGAAGCACAACTCACCAAAGAATTCAAGGTAAATCATTTAGACATTCAAACAGCAGACACCCGCTGATGATGGTGGCAGGCTAGCCGTGCCGAGCACCAGCAACAGCTTGAAGATCATATAAGAAGTCGTGAAGTGGCCAGCCACACAAATCGCAAGGCAGTAGAAACTAGCATGCAGAAAATTCTAGAGGATAGTTGCAAGCATGTTGAACAAGAACTAGCTCAGCGTGAAGAAGAATTCAGTAAGAAAAAAGAAGAAGAGGTAAGGCAAATAACTTGACGCAAAAGACAGTTGATAATAACCATGTAGTTCCAAGGATGCGAGGACGTGAGATTCGATGAGATGGAGCAGAGGCTGAAACACAAAGTTGATAAATTGAGGGTGAGGATATAGATTCATGGGCTCATGAGTATGCTGAAAATCATCCAGGCAGAAAAAGAAAGCGAACTAGCCAAGATGGAACAGTGATTTTCCAGGAGTTACAGATTACAGGATAGGGATATAGAAATGGATAACAGCCCCCATCCATCTGCAAAGCCAACGTTAGGCACCCCATGCCTTGATGCCATTAAGACGTTAAAGAGAATTCACGGAATATCACGCAGGACTCAGCTTGTATCAGTAACAGTGGAGGTGAGTACCCATCCACTTTCATCTCACTTACATTGAAGTAGGGAGAAGTGCGGCGTTTGTTCAAAGATGTTTTCAAGATCGCTCAAGATGCCGATTTCATAATCCACGAGACAGCAAATCGTGAGGATGTATACTTGTATGAATACAAAGATGGCCCAGGTCCCAATCTAAAAAATCTTGCCTTTGACCTCAAAAATGGGCTCAAAACCCCCTGGAATAGCAAAATTATCAATTTGCTCCTTGAAGAAATACAGAGAAGGTGTAGTGAAGAGAGGTGGCCATTTCAGAGGTCCGAGGCATATTTCAGGGAAATCCTTCATGATCACTACAAGTGCTTGCATATGATCTGGATGGCCGTGCAGCCCAAGATCACAGTGAAGGGTACATTGGAGACCCCTACAGAGCTGGAGCAAAGGTTGATCGTGCAATGGACAAAACACTGAAGGCGATTCGTCAGATGATGTGTCGGAGAAATGTATGCTTGCAATCTCCAGATAATTGTGGTACTGATGCCTCCTTAGACATATCATTGTAGGGTAGGGGTTGTTGACCATCTCGTCAAAATGGCCAATGAAACTGAAGAAGACTTCTCAGCCTGGTGGTGGCTTCAGCAACTGGTCAAGACGTTGGGAGAAGGCGGTATGAGTTTGGAAGAAAGCGATGTGGAAAATGACATTGAAACTGTTCTCCGTGTGAAGAACATGGTATGGCGCTGAGCAGTAGAATGAGAGATGGACATCATTGATCACCAAAGACTTGTGGACAACGATATCTTCGCCCCTCAAGGCTCAAAACCAATGAAGTGGATACACACAGCTGGGAATCCAACGACTTCCAGGGCACAAGTCGATGGATTGCCTAAAGTTTTATATAACAAAGTGTGGCTCGCTGGTCTGACCAAGCATCAAGTGGAGAGATTGATGATCTCGGAAGAGCCATTCAAGTGGATGAAAGTTGCGGTGGCATAGTATTGAACGGCATGACGAGAGATGATTCTAGGGAGGAAGTTACTTTCTTGCAATCTGTAGAGAATAACGTACTCACTAATGAAAGACTTTGAGCTGCTATCCCCCTCCACTGTATGTATGGCGGAGGAGTTGAGACGTTTGGACTCGCATGATCCAGAGGATCACAGCGCGGGGAAACAGAAGTGGTGTTCGATGTAGTGCCCTATGGCCTTCCCTGGGCCATGAACAATGAGCTTAACAGTACAAACCATCGAGCTCAGGAAACAATAGATTGAAAGTCAAAAGCATAGACTTAGACAATGGTACTATTGAGGGGGAACAATGGGAACAATGAGCTCAATAGTACAAATGATCAAGCTCGAAGTGATCAAAGTGTGAAGTGCACTTCCAGCGATCGGCCATATCATTCTTTACCTAGGCTTGTGCTTATGTGGGTGACCAATTGGTCGTTCACGTGTGCACCTACATATGGTCTAGCAGAGGGTATTCTTAATGATTATCCAAATCTGAACATGTCTCTACATCGTCGGGTGTCAAGCTACTAGGTGGATGCACAAGCAGAGCTTGCCCATCCAAACGAACATGAATCCATCGAAGGAGCAACTTTGGAACTTTGTGGCACGTGGAATGAAGACAGTAGTGTATAATTGATGTGTGCTTGATAGTACAAACTATTGAACTCGAAGAGATTAAATGATGAATGATCTCGATGGTACAGACCATTGAGCTCAAAAAAGTCAGGGGAAAGATGATACTGTCACAACCATACAAATGATTGTGAAGTAAGTAGTAGTTAGTTAAGGAGTTAGTTGGGACTTTGGCAAATTTCGAGATGTTACAACAAATAGCTACAAATAATGTTATGTCAGCATTTGGATGATTGAGACTAAGTCACCCACCTCAGTTTGAAAGAGGGGCATTGATGTAGACAGCTCGATAGTTTGTACTATCAAACCTGGGGATATTGTAGATCGATGAGCTCGACAGTACAAACTGTTGAGCTCAAAGGTATATTGAAAGTAAATGTTGATCTCGACAGTACAAACTGTTGAGTTCATCTAGATGAGGGAAGCTGAAAGCAAAGGACTTGATCTCAAAAGGATTGGAATGATGACGTAAGAATTTAGGACTATTTGGCACACCCTTGGTGGGTGACTTGATCAGGTCAATGATGACATAAGATTATTTGTAGCTATTTGTTGCATCATCCCAAATTCACCAAAGTTCTAACTAACTCCTTTACTAGCTACCACTACACAACTGTTTCTACAGTTGTGATAGTATTATCTTATCTTACTCCTGATTTTTTTCGAGCTTGATGGTTTGTACCATCGGGCTCATCAATCTCCAATCTCCCCAGGTTCAATAGTACAAACTATTGAGCTGTCTACACCACATTAATGCCTCTCTTTCGGTGGGCGACTTAGTCTCAATCATCCAAATGCTGACATAACATTATTTGTAGCTATTTGTTGTGATATCTCGAAATTTGCCAAAGTCCCAACTAACTCCTTAACCAACTACTACTTACTTCACAATTGTTTGTACAGTTGTGACAGTATCATCTTTCCCCTGACTTTTTGAGCTCAATGGTCTGTACCATCAAGATAAGTCTCTCTAGCCTGATTTGACTAGACAGAAAATAGTAAAATGTGCGTACTGTATACTAACTGGATGGTAGCAAATGCTGCTTAGTTTAACTGAGTGTTATACAACTGGTAGAAGAACTATAAGTTATATGACTTAAAAAATATGATTGTGCAGATAATCCAACAAAGGAATCTGCGGGCACCGATAAATGGCTTGACTTGATACTTCTAGTCCTCTGAAACTGTATGTCAGATGCACACTAGACAGTATATGTACAGTCAAGAAAAGAGTAAAATGATTTCAGAGCAAGTCTAGATACTTGGTCTGCACTTTCAGGCTAACACAAAGAATGTCAATGTCAGAGAAAGTGGAAGAAGGGGGATTCTTTTTTTAACAGTAAAAGAAATTCTTATTTTGTTGGGTGGAGAAAAGCTCTCCTTTTATACATGAGACAGGAGAAACTGTATAGTACCAAGAAATAAAGTTGGAAAGAGAAATGACATCAGAATTGCATCATAAATGACCTCATTGTGGAGCAATGTGGTGCTTTTGTGGAGAAAAAGTGGAGCCAGGTGGAGCAGAACATTCTAGCATCCAATGACATCACTATGACATCATGGATGACATTAGAGAAACCAACAGAATAGGCCAGAACTATCTGTGGAGCCATATGACATCATTATGACATCATACCCCACAGGTGCATTTTATGAAGCATCTGGGTGAAGAAAGAATAGAGTAGGTAAAGAAATAAAAGAAAAACATGGAGAAAATAAAGGAGGAATAATCAAAAAAGAAAATGAAGCAAAACACAGGCTTAACGCGCCAGACTCAAGACACTTTCCTGCACTCGCACGACGCTTTCCCGCGCTCGCACATCTTCACATTTCACCGCGCATCTTCGCGTTTCATCGCGATTTAGTGTGCATCATCACAGGAGCATCCATCCATTGTCCAGCCAGTTCCTTGGTGCGTCGCATTCCATTTATTACTATATCTGACTATGTCTGGCATCGTACGATTATTATTTCATTATGGACCCTTACATTACATCATTTACATACTCAGAGCGCTCCTGATTCGCTTCCGAGCCCTGGGAAGGCGCTTATGTGCGACTTAGGGTTGCCATGTCTGTTTTTACAACTTAGCTTCTGGCAGTCACCATCTATCACCAGTTAGTTCCATGCAGTGCATGTATCCGTCGTTGTAGTCCCTAGCATCCATCTATAGCTAGAGGCAATCACATTATTCGTCTATTATCCGTCCAGCATCCGTCCTCCTTGCCTCAGTTCAGGTCCCAGCATCATTTATACGCCCTCTCTACACTTGCGCACTTCGCGCGCTACTTTCCCACGCTTCGCGCGACCATCGCATTTCGTGTTTCTTCGCGTTTCACCGCATCTCTTTGCGTTTCTTCGCGTTTTCTTGCACTTTCATTGCATTTGATCAGGGTTGATCAGCACTCATCTGTGGATCTTCGCTTTCCTTGCGTCCCCTTTAGGGTCGAACGCTCTTGCTTCTGCGAGTATAGCAGCTAGGTAGAGCTGAGACTCACTTATACTGGTTTTGCATTATTATAGCTAGTGCCTAGCCAGGTTGTGATACCTACACTGCTACATCCTCTGAACATGAAAGACTGTTTAAGGCTCATAGCGTGCACTATTCTGAACTCTGGTGTTTATTATACTGCAATCCTTCCCAGCAACTTGTCATTGATCCAATGCACTGCATCTTGGAAGGCTTGGTCCAACATCACACCTGAAATCTTCTCGGTCTAACCTCAGAGTTGATCACATCGACATCGCCCTCCCCGGCATTTGCTTGTGATTTTGGCGAAGTTCCTGGGACAATGACAGCCAAGGAGTTAACACAGATATCTGTGATTCGCACCCTCCTTGTATCTCATATAGGTTCTGGCAACAATCAGCAAGTGGAGGAATGCTTTGACAAGCTGAAAAGTGCTCTGTCTCACAAGAATTCAGGACCATTGAAGTTTACCTGCAGTTCTCTGCATTGTATGCCCCAGAAAGTTGGCAGAATGCTGAAGATTGACTACATCAAGGATCTTGTTAATTGGGTGAGCTCTTCACCACGATGATTCTTGTCTTCAGGTTTTAACACATGCACTTCACAGTGTTGTGGATAACCTTTAGCTGCCCCTCAAAAAGTTCATTTGTTCGAGACAGCAGAAGTACTCAAACGAATCTGTAATGTTATCTGTGAAATGACCACACCAACTTGGCTTGGTTCAGTCCCCAAGAATTTTGGCAAGGCATCTGCTGGAATGATTAAGGCTGATGAGTGGCGATCCCTTATCATGATCTACCTTCCCATCGCCCTCGTGAGCTTGTGGGGAGCTGGTACCTTGCATTCTTCTGACGAACTTGCTGTTTGTCTCAGAATTATGCTTGATCACACTATGGAATTAGTCTGTGCAGTGTATCTTGCTTGTGCGCAAACAATGTCGGCAAGAAGGGCTCAAGCCTATCACTCACATATCACTGCTTATGTCGGGAAGTTGCAGGAGATTCATCCCACCTTCTCTCTGCGACCAAATCACCATGCATCTTTCCACATATATGACTATCTATTACTATTTGGGCCTGCACACTCATGGTGGTGCTTTCCTTTCGAATGTCTGATTGGAATCATACAACGCATTCCTATCAATCACAAATTTGGTACGTCCTCATCAAAACACAAATGAGAAAGTCGGACTTACATTCTTTTAGGGGAACTTGAAAACACAATGCTTCTTTCATATATCAAGGCTGCCAGACTTTGCTGTTGGCTCGCCCGACCAGACTGTCCGCCTGCTATTCAAGAGTGTGGAGTCTTATTTGATCAAGTGTTTAACAAGAACGCTACAAATTCTATTCATGAGCTTGCCAAAGATCTCATGAATGATACCATCATGGTTGCCGACTGTGCAGCAACTAGTGCGGTACCTGAGGACCTGTATACCCTCATCAGATGATGAATGGCAGTATTACATACTACACTTAAGTTCGAAGGTGTTATCTACAGCAAGGCGTCTACACACATGGGCAACAGCCAGATTTTCTTCTATCCTTGTGGAGATCGCTCGTTAACCCCTGTCCCCACTAATATCCAATACATATATAGTACGTTGACAGGAGAATTATTGTTTGCTGTACAGTGACATATCCTGCTAGACCATCATATCATTGATCCCTTCTCATTGTACCCTGATTTTCTGGCAAAATTGTATTTGACGGACCTTGAAAATCACCTTGAAAATGCGAAGGTGTCTTGGGTTGTCAGTCACTTCATGCGATGGAGGGTTTCTGATGGTTACGCAGTGATTTTATCCTTATCTCGTGACTGAAGTTACCTAGTACTATTGACTTGGCTTGTACTGTCATAAATATATTTAATCTTTTGCATTCTTGTGGCAGGTTTGTGAGCGAAGGGTGGGCGATGATCGGGTGATTCATTTAATCTGAAGACCATGTTTGAAGTTTTGTCATTGAATTTTGTTGCCACCCTGAACTTGATATTTTCGGGAGGGTCTAATTGTTTGACACAACTTAATACTTTGGCCATGGACCAAACTTCAAGTAATTGACCCAAGTTAAATGTCATAATATAACTTCAAATTCAAGCAGACGCTGAAAATTTGACTATATTTCTTATTTTTGCTGACATATGGTCAGCATAAAAATAGCTGTCAAAGCTTAATATTTTGTATTTTGGACAAAACACTGACAAAATTTGAAGTTATGTACCCATATTTATGTCAATTTTGTTCTTGGGCCTCTAAATGTGAACCCTGAACTGGTGTGTTATATTTAGTTGGTAAATTCATCACCAGATTGAGAATCTGGTGAATCAGATTAGTGTTGCCACAGCTCTGGCTTACAGCCAGCTTAAGCTGAAGCTGGTGCAGTGGTTGACTGAGCTGTGCACCTAGTTACTGTTGAACTCCAACATGACTGAGATGAAGAAGACCGAAGGGTCCAATCTAGGAACAGAGAGTGAGTAAGGGGTATGAGTGCAAGTCTCAAGGTCAGGGGGAGTTAGATGCTTTGATGTTGGTTCAAGAAAAGAGTATATTTTATGTTTTTCATTCATATTGAGGGTTTACCTCAAAAGCACTATGTGTTGTGCCCTAACATCTCAGTCGTTATCAACCACTGAGATGTGAGTTCTACTGCTTTATTATCATTACAGAGTATCTAACGTATCGCAGTCTTACTTGTGTTCCAGGTAGTTAAAGCATATACCATAGAGTTGTTATCAAACACTGAGATTTTTACTTGTGTTCCAGACTCCTCATCATGTCTAGCTTGCCTCATCACAAGAGTTACAGTTCATGTAATGTGTGGTCCAGTCCAGCCCATTGAGCTGTGGTTCATGGCTTTAACTTTTAAGCCAGTTCAAGCCAGCTAAGTCACCATAAACATCTGCAAACAAGGGGTAGCCTAGACAGTGCTGCCCTATGGTGTTATATTTGCACATTTACTATTTGCGTGTTGTGCACCATGCATGCTGTGCATTTTGTAGTCAGAGAGCTTGCACTTGAGATTCAGAGCTTGTGCATTTGATTCAGAGCTTGCAAGTTTGATTTTTCACAAATGTGATGAGTCCATGGATAAAATGTACATCAGGAAAACATTGAGTTCCATTCTGGTCCTTAGTGTACTTAAAGTTACTTAAAAATAGTCTTAAGGAAAATGATGAACTAGTGAGTTCCTCAGCAAAATGTATTCTAAGGAGTGAAGTTGTTACAAGGTGGTTAAGGCATCAAAGGAAGATGTATTTGCAAAAATAAAATAAGGTACCTGCTGAGCACCAAAAAAATATACATGTTATTTATGTTAGTGTGTTCTTGAATAAGCACTGATAGACGTGAAACAAACAATAACTTGCTTGACATCCACTCATCAACTGCGACAATCTACAAAATCTAAGAAGAAAATATCATTGTAAGGTTTAATTAATAATCATCGTGTCAATCATTGCTTACCAGGTGCTAGTGAATTGCATGGCTCCAAGATCTTGCATGCAAGTGCAATGGAAGACACACAAGTGGGGAGATGCAACCATTGTAGAGACTCAATTCTCTACAGGCTGGTATTGGCCTGTTTTATGGCTCATGATGACTGGGCTTCACAGCACAACATCACCATCATGTGTAGAGTGATTCTGCATATCATGCACAGCTTCCCTGCAATAATGTGCCAGACTCATGACACTTTTCTGCACTCACGTGATGCATTCCTGTGCTCATGCATCTTCACATTTCATCACATTACATTGCATTCCATCACATTGTAGGTATCACAATCTGGCTAGGTACTAGCTATAATAATGCTACACCAGTATAAGAGGCGAGGCAATGTGAGGGGTGCTGAAGTGCTCTACAGCATGATAGGGGGTACATGAAGCTAGTGGATTAGCACATTTGTGCACAAGAATAATTATATCCTCTGTGCATGGGGAGAAATTATAGGTGGGGCACACATGTAAGTCATGCATGGATGGCTGATTAAGTGGAAACTGATATGAAGTCAGAGGAATGCAAATGAAAACTGATGTGAGGCTAAAAATGCAATAGTGCAAGATGGACAAGAACTCTGTTAAAATGATAGGTGCATGAAGCACACAAAGTATGGAGCATGGTGTGCGAATGCAGCACATGAAAGGCAAGATAATGGTGTGGTGATGCAAGGGAATAAGTGGAGTAATTTATTCATTGATATGACAAACATGGAACTATTCATGCTTACTAAATTGTTCAGATCAATCACTGCTGGTTTACAGTGATGACATAGCTTTGTTCAATGACCTGGCATTGTATCTTGGGCCTGATAATGAGCTCATTGACTGTGATGAGGACCTGGCATGTGCTGATATGGATAGTAATTCTCTGGCCACCCAAGAAGGATCATTCTTAGGTGTGTAAATTCCTACCAAGCAATTCCCCATTTTAATTCCATGTCCACAGCATATGTGACATCTCTCAGACATCATTCAGCCCCACCTGAACTCACTAATGAAGAATTGTATTCAATGGCTATACATCTACCAGACAATGGACTATATTATTATGGTTATCTCACCCTTTATTTGAATATTAGTGTCTTGATTTCTCAAAATAGGCTGGCTTTAACTTATAGAATCTCTGTGGATGTCTTAATGTTGGCTAGAGTAAGTGGCATAGGATAAGTCTTAATGCAATGAATGTTTTGGAGCTGCAAATCCTCCAATGCAAAGGCAATAAACATAACTACTATTAAGATATGTTGCTATGAGAGAGAAGATATTAGTGCATTAAGAATTGAAAATTATTTTCTTCTGTTTTCTGGTTGATTAGGTTGAAAGAATGTATTTGGAACTATGGTTATTCAAAGTTGTTCTTGTAGTTATGTTCCAATATATATTATATGGTCAAGGGGGTTGAATAGAAGGCATATGATATTGCTGTCTGGCCACAAGTAATAAGTATTTGTAAGATTGAGTGTTGCCTGCCAATTGTGGTCAGCAATAATATTAGGTAATGCTGTATCTAATCCCCTGCAAGAGCTGATGTATTGGATGTTGATAAAATCTCATAATCACACTTAGACTATCTTATTACACTAGATGCTCATCATTGACTATAAGCTTTCTATGGTGGTAAAGCAGACCTATGGCTCTCTTTATCTTTCTTATTGTAAAAGCTGTGAAGCTTTTATAGTGTAATGATCTGGATAAAATTGGTTTTGAACTTATAATATAATCACCAGCAGAATCACTCTACTGCTGATAGAGTGCTCTCTGCACTTCTTCTTAGCAGTGTCCATCAGTAGTTGTGAGCTACTCAGAGAGCTCAGTGATATCACATGGAATATTATTAGGTTATTAATCTAAATCAATATCATGTTGGTTTACTAGAATGTAGTCATGGTCATTATTATCCCTTGAAATAAATTGTATTTGTGTTAGCACATAAGAGCACCACTTACATTTTATTACCACTTATAAGCTCTGTATCTGTGCCAATGTAAAGTTCAGCCATGCAAACAAGTGACTCAAATGTACATCAAAGTAGTATATAAGGTGAAGTGAGAAAAGTAGAAAAGAATCAAGGATATCAGATATTTGTGGTTTATAAACAGTCAACATGTTATTCAAATCAAAAGTCTAATTACCAACTGATTGCCCTACCCTAATAATTGTATCTAAGTACAGAATGAAAGATTATTTTTCCATCTAATCCATAATCTATTCAAACTCTTCTGTTTGTGAGTTCTATACAATACATACTATATCTCAGACATGCTACCTTGCAAAGTCAAATACCACAGTTATACTATTATATTGTCCAAATTTCCATTCAACTTCATAGTAGCCAATTAAGAGTCCATATTAACCTGACTAATTTCAGTGAAAGATTGGCTGACTTCACTAACTGACTGACTTTTATATTGCAATTGCAATCTCAACCTTAAATAATAATCCATTCAGAGGATGTGAATCTTTGAAAAATAGAGCTATTAGATGGAAGAAGCCTAAACCAAAGCAAGTATAAATTTGTTGTATAGTAGTACCACTTTCACAGCTATGGAAAGCATAGATACTGATGCATATCTATGCAATAAAAAGTACTATAGCCACAATATATCTGTATAGCTATGAATATAAATGACCATGTCTAATTTCTACTAGGCATTGTAAATTGATTTTGACTGGGAGAGAGAGTCAGTGGTAGCATGAATTACCTTTGACTCATTATGCAATTTCCCTATTGAGTTAAATTGATATCATTGAACTTGGTGGCTGTTATTGAAGCCATAGAAGTCATAGAAGTCCATAGGATACAGTATATGCAATAACACTTGTGATTTGGGAGAAGTGACTAATATAGTACATTCTGGTTATGTCTAAATCACTTAAGATCTTCTCAAGTTAAATGATTCAATAGGCATTACTTTACAAGCTCATAATGAGCTGCTCAATGTCTATTGCTGATAATAACTGCAAACTGCATAATGAGGCTAATAAGATTTCAAAGTACATGGTGTTCTTCAGATGTGTTAACATAAATAACAGTAAGTCTACAGTAGTGACAGAAAGTCTCTAGTAGGGCTATGAGCAATGTGCATTACTCCTACTATAGATTAACTGTATATGATAATCTAAGGGACAACTTCAGAGAAATGCATGGTATAAGTATTCTGAGGAAAGTGACAATAAATTCTGTAAATCCTGACACATTTTCTATTGATAGAATGTTAAAAGTAATCTTAGGATAATATCAGAAAATCTCAGACTTTTCTCTCATTATCCTGCCTCTGTATTCTGTAGCTTTATATTATTTTCAGGTACTTGGTGTCATATCCCATCAGATCCACAACTCTTTCTTAGATTGATGAATTGACTAGCACTTCCAGATCCAAAAACTAGTGCTAAACTCCTTTTAGATGTTCCCCTGTTACTGGTACTCAGTTGTATGCATATCCATCATAATTATTGATCCATTTTATATTTTTCATTTCCAATCTCACTTCCATTACTATACAGACTTATAGTAGCCTTTTATTACACAGTATGTATAGCCTTGGACACTACCTACTGAACATTCTATTAGCTACCTAGAGTATATAATGTCTTGTACATCTCCATAGAACTTCAGTTCAAATATCATCTTAGATTTTACTCATTTTATCCTTTAGACTCAAGTTCTCTCAACTTTTGTCAAACTCTGAGATTATAGGATTGAACCCCATAGTCTACATATCTGCCTCTATCCTCAGATAGTCTACCTCCATTAGTTTCTAGTTAGAACATATTCTGAGTAGTCTTATATCTATGTCTCTAAGTATCCTTTGATACTAGTCCACATATCCAACATTTTATCCATTTGGATACCAATACAATAGTTAATTATTTGTCTGGAAGTCTTGGATCTGGTTTCTATCAACTTCCAAAATTAAGAACAAGTACTTGGGAAAAGGGCACAGCATACAAGCTGAGGCCAAGTCCTTTGAATCTGCTATTCTTTGAGCGCAACCTTAACACTTGGTATGAATATGTAAAGTTTAGACAAGTCAGTTCAAGCATACTAACTTGGAGATAAATAGATATTACTTCATTAGATGAAAAAACAGTTATAATATATTTTCAGTTTTATATAATACATAATGTATATTTTCTGAAGGTGAGTGGATATTGTTTGTATGTAATTAGTTGATCAAAATGTCATCTAGGATGAAACATTATAGCATTTGGGAAAATAGAATAATTTGATAGATTGGTCATCTTAGGGTTAACTTGTATATTAACTTCTCAACTCTGAACATCTAGCTCATAATTTCCAGCTAGTTATTAATTTCTATAATGGTGAACACTTTGTTTAACTTTCTAGATTTCTTCTCTGTGGTATGCCTTGTGATATACAGTGGCTCAAAAAAGTGTCCCAATGTTTGTAGCTTTTCATGTAATTGCTTCATTAGGAGTCAGGGTGTGGGAATCTGACTAAGCTATAGGGAGATGTTGGACAGCCCTGCCTCTTGGCAATATATTTGCTCTATATAGCATGGGAAACGGATGACATCGTGCGACGATATGGTCATTTTAATTTGGTGACTCATTGGGACACTTTTTTGACTTTCATTCTGATCAACACAATCTCTATAATTATGGTACTCTGTGTGGCTTCCTGTTACTCTAATCACCCCTGCCACTCTTCTAGACATATTATCTATCAATTTGAGGTACAACTCTTTAGAAATCTTCTTCTATTCTACTGCAACTCTGTTCTATAGCTGAAATAGCCCCTATGGTAGATTTTGATAGGTTGCAAGCAATTTCTTGAGTAATGTTAGCAGGTATTTAATAGAGTTAAGGTCCAGGGACTATTCTGACCATAATAGAATAGTAATATCATGGTCTTCAAACTATTTAGTATCTAACTTGGATGCATGCCCCCTATGACCCAAGTTCTCTTGATTACTATATTCTAACTGGATAGGTTGTAAATGCAACCAAGGTCACCAAATCTATTAATTCCATCATCTCCACCACTATCCCTACTCAGATAGTCAGTAAGGCTCTTAAGGTAGCTAATCTTGAAGCTGTAGCCAAGAAGAAAGAACTCTCTGATTTCCAGCCTATACAAAGAAGAGATAAAATTCTACACCAAAGTACTAGTATTGGACTACTGGGAACTGAATTTATGTTATATGGTTAAGATGAGATAAAAATGTATATGATAGGGTCAGATAGACTGAAAAATGTGTGAAATAAAGGTAGAAAAACCACTAAGAGAAAGATAAGTCAAGCAAATACTTAAGTTTGGAGAAGGAAATTTGATGGTATGGGACTGTATAGGATGGAATTGAGTAAATTTCCCTTTGAAATGAAGGGAAGAATAAATGCACAGTAGTATATCTCGATTTTAGAGAAGTGTCTGCTCAGAATCATATAGAAATGATATATTAATGAACAGGACACTATCTTCTCATAAAATAGTGACCCTAATCACATCTTCAATTTGGCCACCAATGGCTTAAAGACCATTATATTACTATTCTATCAGGGTCAGAATAGTCCCTGGACCTTAACTCTATTAAATACCTGCTAACATTACTCAAGAAATTGCTTGCAACCTATCAAAATCTACCATAGGGGCTATTTCAGCTATAGAACAGAGTTGCAGTAGAATAGAAGAAGATTTCTAAAGAGTTGTACCTCAAATTGATAGATAATATGTCTAGAAGAGTGGCAGGGGTGATTAGAGTAACAGGAAGCCACACAGAGTACCATAATTATAGAGATTGTGTTGATCAGAATGAAAGTCAAAAAAGTGTCCCAATGAGTCACCAAATTAAAATGACCATATCGTCGCACGATGTCATCCGTTTCCCATGCTATATAGAGCAAATATATTGCCAAGAGGCAGGGCTGTCCAACATCTCCCTATAGCTTAGTCAGATTCCCACACCCTGACTCCTAATGAAGCAATTACATGAAAAGCTACAAACATTGGGACACTTTTTTGAGCCACTGTACAGCTAGTGGCCAGACCTCTAATCATCAGTAATGCACTTCACAAGAACCTAGTCAGAATTATGACTGCTCAGCAATACAATCCTCAACTTCATTCTGTTAATTCACCTTCATCCATCTGCAAATCAACCTATATTTTCTTTATTATACCCTCTTCTACAGATGAGAAGACAATAATATCCTTCAGGGCATTATCCTGGGGCACCAACTCATGAAAGACATGAAACTTATATTTCTATCAAATGCTGTCATTTTATTTTGGCCTAGGATCTCTCTTTAAAATTCTATCTGGTATTTGTCAGCATATTATCAATTTTTTTCCTTTATCAAAAAACTTTGTTTGACTTTAGCCTAGAATATCTGGATCCCTATCTGACATTTTTGAGCTTGTCATTCATTTCTTCAATATTAAATATTTCATTTCACTTGAGTCTAGGATCTCTTTCTGGACCTCTAGCTAGTAATTTCTAGCTAGTATTTACTTCTTCAATATTGAACACTTCATTTGACTTTCAGAAATATTCTCTATCTTCAATGGCTCATGGCAATAATTATGATAGATACAACTCAAAGCTGTAGAGACTTTTGGGCACTGACAAATTACAAGGACAACATATTCACTAAGACAGGGAAGTTGGTATCAAATACATAAACTTCCTAGGCCTCTGCCTCATCTTTGATTCCCAAGACTGAAGTTACAAGGAACTTCTAATTTGCATCACAGAATTTGGTATCATACACTGAAATAAGTTGTCTGGAACTCTCACTGATCTTATGGTCAGTTGAACCTCTAATGGTTATAAAAGCACCTTACAAACCACTGACAGTTATGTCCACTAGACAGTGCTTCAGTATTTGCCTGCCCCCACTGCAAATTGTGTCTAATGCTAATATTTGACAGTTATAATATGCTTGCCCTTATTGAACATTACCATATGTTTGTCCATATCTGTTCTCTATAGTGTTGTATTGCATGTTAGTACTAAAAAATCAAGTACACAAAATAAATAATATTGTATTGATGTAATTCTTTCTCATTTCTCTGAGAGAAATAGCTGTGATTTGTGTTTCAGGGGGACTAGCCTATCCCCACTGATCTGCTCAGATATTTCTAGGTCCCTTATATTGCTAATATGAGTGCCATTTGGAAAAAGGAACTCCAGCAGATGCACATGGTGTTTTCTCAACTCCATTATTCTTTTAGTGATACTAGAGAAAACACTAAACTTTTTGATGGTGTCATTGTCTGGTAAGGGATGCTGTGGATCTTTAGTATTGGTAATATGTAGAATTCAAAACTACTTACTCACAAATCTGTATCAGGTTGGGAAGTTCAACTGTCATCTATGCCCCAATGTTTGAGTTCTAAGCAACTCACTCTAAATCAATAGGTCCTCTCATCAGATCTCATATCCTTTCTCAACTGATGTTCTGAGTACAATGTCTATAAAAACCTACTGGATGTCCTACTACTGATTCCTGGGGGACCACCAGTTCAACTCATTGTAATCTCTGCTGCTGGATATGTATACAACATAATAGCTGACTGCACTTGTTGTGTGAAGGGCAGGGAGACTGTCCTATGATACTGTTCACAGATGCATGGTGGAGTGTCTCCTTTGTCAAACAAGATATTTTGAGAATGCCAGGTCCAGAGCCTTTTGATGAAATTAAGAAAAAAAAAAATCAAGATAAACCAACTTAAAGGACTTGCACTGGGAATGGTGCCCAATCTTAGAAATGTGCTTGAGTGCTCATTCTTACCAGCATTAGAGCCTGTTGTGGTAGTGTTGGTGAATACAGAACAGAAGCACTTGCCACTCATTTGCTTCACAGCTTGGGATACCTTTAGGGAGGACATCTGTCAGGATCCTAAATGCATTCACATAGCCTATGACATCAAGAGCAAGCACACTGACAATGAACATGATGGGATTTTTATCCATCTCACCAATGCTGTCCACTACCATTTCAAGAAAGTGATAACAATCTTAGATGGTCATCCTCACAAGATATCACTGGCCAATATCCTGAGGAATGACCTTTGCTTGAACATGTCACATCTGGTGGAGCTAGCCAAATATTTGGTGTTTGAGAACTGCCAAGATCATGCCCTTTGTATTAGGAATTGATGTTCATACTTATCCAATGACTTTAACCTATTTGAGTCACACTATTCATTCATGCTGGATTCTCAGCATCAGAATGCCTAAGTTATTGCTCTCAAATGGTGAAGGGCTTGAGTTATATAGTAGAAGGACAGTGAGGAGATAAATATGCTGTACATTAGATATATTATCACTATGATTGCAGCTTCCTTTGAGTTGACTTCTCTGCAGCTGAGTCTCACAAAGAGATATTTATAGTGGCATAATAGTATCTGTTGGTCAAGCTAAAGATCAATAAATAACTACATCATAATGAAAAATATGCAAAAAATAATAATGAGATAACTTTGGAAACAGTTCCAGTATTATTAAAATATTTAAACCCTATAGTGAATGTGAAAAGAAACCAGCTGAAATACTATACAACCTCACTTAATTATCATGTCAAGCAGAGTGTAAGAAGTACATCTTTTGATTTCTTGTGCTTCAGATAGTAGACCAAAGGTCCATATATAGAATATTAGTCAGATTTCCAGTCAAAGCTTGTATTTCAAATTTCCTCAGGCCTATCTTTACAATTTCACTACTTATGTTGAGTGTTAATGCTT
Organism: Suillus cothurnatus; assembly: GCA_016758765.1. Classification (NCBI taxonomy): domain Eukaryota; kingdom Fungi; phylum Basidiomycota; class Agaricomycetes; order Boletales; family Suillaceae; genus Suillus; species Suillus cothurnatus. The sequence goes on along the minus strand of JABBWL010000112.1, from coordinate 112,504 downwards.
AACACTAGCTAGACCTCCAGTCTATAAGTTAGACTAGACTTCTTTATGATGGACTATCATCATCATGAATGCAACTCAAAAGCTGTAGAGACTTCTGAACACCATAAAAAGAAAAGGACCACATATTCACCCTTGACATAGAAAAAAAAGTCACCATTCAAACCTATAAACTTCACAGATCACTACCTCATCTTTGACTCCAATAACCAGTGTTACAAGGGATTTCTAATTCACATGGAATGTTACACTCGGCATCTCAATAGACGTCTAAACAGTAAACAAAGGTCTTAGTGTATCCCTAGATACGAGTTGTGCAAGTAAAGCAGTGGATTGCAGGCCCTGGTCTGCATAGGTCAAGTTAAAGAATACAAGTGTAGAGGTAAAGGTATATATAGAGTGATTAAAGCAGAGCTTTAATAAATGAAAAAGAGTTTAAAAGAAATCAACCAATGAGAAAAGAATTGTATGATAGAATGTCTAAGAATATAATAGAAGGATTAGTAATAGGGAAAAAGGTAGAACCGTAACATGGAAGAACTTAGTATGAACCACCAAAAAGAGTCCTCTGGTGCTCTCACTAGTCTCACTTATAATTAGTGGTTCATACAGGATGTCATGTATATGTTCTATCTTGGCCTGGTTTCAGTCCATGGCTCAGCTTGAGGCCAAGTGGGTGTACATCACTATGTGAATCAACCTGCTGAGGCAATGACTGCATGTCATTTAACATGTTTATGATGAAAAAGGAAATTATAGAACTACAGGTTGCAAATACCAAATATTTGGTTCACACCTCACAAAAGGCAGGAGTGATTGAAATGTGAATATACTTAAAAGATGAAGGATGATGTTCACAAAAGAAAACAAACTATAAAAGTTGAGAAAGCTAGAGACAAAAAGAAAAACCAATAGAACAATCCTCTGACTTCATGTTCTGTGCTTGAGAGCTTCTCTCAACTCTTAATTCCTTGCTTATACAACTTGAAAAAGAATTTGGGTGTGTTTAGATATGATATCATTAATCTAGGAGGGCACATACTTTGCACAAGAGCTCGTGCTGCAACTTGAATTTAAGTGACAAGGCTTAATCTTCTAAAATGGAAAACTGAAAGCTGCGTATTGGGGTGCCTAGGATTAACTGGTCTTCTATACTGGAATCTAAGATTTGGTGCAAGGTCTATATAATAGTCTCTTCTCCAAGGAAGAACAATTGAGTAGAACAGATCAACTGGATGATGGACCCAAGGGCATAAGATAGGGACACCCAAGTGATATGTATCTTCTTTATCTAGGACACAGAATGGTAAAGGATGAATGAAGGGTCCTCCTGCTGCATCCTCACAAAACACTGAGCTAACTTGGTGTCCTGTGCAAACAATGCTATCCACTCATCCCAATAACTAACTGATCACTATCATGACTTAGAATAATGTGAAAGAGTAACTCATAACAGCATCTAATAAGTCTTGTGTTCTAGCTCATCTTTAGTATCATGTAGTTGATAGCTTGAGCTTCAGGACAGATCATTTTCAAACTCTTATTCATTCTTCTTCACATCTAGATATCATTGAGGGCATGTGGGATGTCCACAACCTAAATAATAAATAATATGTTTACATCTCCCAATGCATCCCCCCAACTTGTCAATACTAATAAAAACACAATGTCTCATTCTCAGAAGCCATATCACTAGAGCTCCTAGCAACACACATATATTATAGTACAGGCCACCAGTCAATATTTCCATCTATCCAATGGAAAGACAAATTTGTCATCAGAAAGATGCTTTCCTTTCTCTTTCATGCATTTCCAATACCTTTGATTCTTTTTTCTAGAAGCACAGGTAGTGCCACTGATTATACTATAAAACCTCCCTCTCCTGCACCTTTCACTTTCTCACCCCCTCCCAAATGCAACTTTCTCTTCAATTTTTTGAGTACATTTGGTGTGTGGAACTTACTCTAGAGTCCTTTTATTATGTTAATTAGTGTATGTTGCATGCTTACTTTGCGATGCAATAATAAAATTTGATCTTTAGTCACATCTTCCAGCTTGTAGTCTTTTCCAACTCTCAAGATCATGCAAGGACATTTGTTAGAGTCATCATTGTGCTTATGATGACCATAAAGCATAAGGCTCATTCAGTAACCATTGTGTAAGCCAAAATCTCAAAATATGAAATTTCATTTTTCCCAGCACCATGACAAGCCATAAGCTGAGTTTAAATATGATAAGCCCTAGCATACTGGCACAGTACTTTGATGCTTAATCCTAGTAGTGGTACTACCCATTGATTTAATAACATGGATGGGCCTATTCACACACAGCCTCCTCATCAGCCCCTGCTTGGTTCCTTGTTTGCTAACCCTTTCATTCCACATCAGCAGCTTCTCACTGCTTGCCATGTTCAGCCAACTGCCCAGCTGGCACAGCAGACAATCCATGAGCAGATGCTTCACTATATTATTCTTCTTATTAGTATTCTTATAGCTGCTACTGCACAATTGGCTCTTCCAACAACACAAATTCCTCAAGCCCCTGAGCCATATCATACCTCCACACTGTCTAGCCATGAATGGGTCATGGAACTTATTATTGGTCATCCTGATCACATACACTGTGAGCTTGGGATGTATGTTCACATTTTTTAGAGCCTGATAAATGAGCTTCATTCCCTTGGTCACACGGATTTATGATATGTCTCACTTAAAGAACAACTCACCATCTTCCTTTATTCCTGTGTTGCAGGATTGACAATCCAGCATGTTGGTAAACACTTCTAGTGTTCAAATGATACAATTTCTTGGTACACATAATTTATACAGGAAAAATATATTGATTTTAATGCTCTTGTAGATATTTTCACAAGATGCTTGATATATTTGCATCCCACCCATTCTACCACAAATATATTACCTTTCCTGGTGATGATGATCCTGTCCTTACCCAAATTTGCAACAATCTAATGTAGGGATTAGTTTCTCTCTAGAATTGTATTGACAGTTTTTACTTAGCTTCTCTTACTTACTTTCCTTGCTTATGTCTGCATTTTGACTGCTTACATAATCACCAAATCTTCGCCCTATACTTCCACTCATTAGCTAGACTTTCAGTTATATTTCTGGTAGCTCTCCTTCTAGGATTCAGTAGCTTCCCCAGATTTGCAGCTCATTAGTTTTAGTAGTAGCTCAATAGCTCACTATACAGCTCCTGATACACAGTCTTGTCCTCATTGTCTGGAGTGACATTTTCATATTCTCCCTCTCTCTCTCTCTCTCTCTCTTGAGCCTTGAGTCTAGAAGCCTTTGGGTCGAATAGCAGCTAGGCAGCATTCACCCAACATTGTTCTGCATCCCAGCAGAATTGTTGACCCTTCACTGCACAAGGGGTGCTATGAGCATGCGCAGTTGTAAGGAGACAATAGAGTGCACACGTTGAGAGAGGGTTTTTGTGAGACAATATGCTTCATCCTAAAGTTGAGAGTAATAAGTCTATGTTTATTGTGGGTCTGTTTCTATGCTGAAGGTGCATGCAAGTCGAAAGTGTGCAAGTGCAAAGGTGAGAGGTCTTTGGAATTAGATTTGTACTAGAGAGGCTCAGTCTATGTCAAGGTGGGCAGTAACTAACTATATCCTAAGTCGAGTCTCTATGTTTTGTACTAAGGTGCTTTCTCAGGGTGCAGAACTGAGTAAGTAGTGCAGGGTCTCTAGTGGGCATGCAATGTATGTAAGTAGAGTCCATAATGAGACATAGGTGGCATGCTTTCATATGCCATCAGATAAAGCAAATAAAGGATATATGCATATGAGTGAATAATAATGGATATAGACAGGGTATGGTGTGAGCACACAATAGATCTTGGAAGTGGAGTGCTAGCGCACAGATGTGTGTGTCCTGTGTTGAGTCAAAGTGCTGTATAGCATGCACAGCCGATGCACACTGAACCATAATGGTCAAGGAGGATGAGCCATCTATGGGCTCAGAGAGGCGCTAGGCTCTACACTGTGGTATTTGATATCACCTCACCAAATGGGGTTGTGCTGCTGTCAGGTAATTTTTCACTTGCATTTTTTATTTGAATCAAATTAATATATCATTCAGACCCATCAATAAAGAGGAACTCTTTAACCTTTGCCATTCTTTGGCATGAAATGTCATTGAACAAATATTTGGTGTCTTGAAGTAACTCTTCCAAATCCTCCTCTTATCCCTGAAGTGCAAAATGGACATACAAGCCCACATTCCAGCAGCATTATGTATGCTACACAACTTTATTTGGATTCACAACCCATCTGAAGACCCTCTGCCACCAATCAGTGTTGTGAATGACAACCCAACCCATCCAGGAAATGCTGATGCAGATGAGAGTACACCACTCATCCAAGCCACAAATACACACCATGATCACATTGCAACACAGATGTGGGAGGACTATGAGGCTTACTTACAGAACAATATCTTAGATGATGCAGATTTTGATGAGGATGTTGAAATTGAAGATGATCTTTACCAATGGCATGAGTTTGATGAGATCAATACAGAATAGATTCAAGTTAGAGAATACAGCTGTGGTATGTAGGGTTTTATATGTAAGGGAAATGAGCACAGACCAGGCTGTAAGTAGTAGTACAGAGATAGGCAGGCAGGAAGGAGACTGAGTCAGGGACCAGTAGTGTGGTAAGGGTAAAGGGGAGACTGAGTCACAGACTGATGTAGAGACTCAATTCTCTACAGGCTGATATTGGCCTATCTTATGGCTCATGACAACTGGGCTTCACAGCACAATATCACCATCATGTGTAGAGCAATCTTTCCCACACTCATGCAATGCATTCCTGTGCTCGTGCATCTTCACATTTTATTGCACATCTTTGCATTCCATTGTGATTTAGTGCACATCATTGCAGGAGCATCCATCCATTGTCCAGCCAGTTTCTTGGTGCATCACATTCCATTTATTACTATATCTGACTATGTTTGGCATCGTACGATTATTATTTCATTATGGACCCTTACTTTACCTCACTTACATACTTAGAGCACTCCCAATTCACTTCCGAGCCCTGGAAAGGCACTTATGTGCAACTTAGAGTTGCCATGTCTGTTTTTTACAACTTTGCTTCTGGCAGTCATCATCTATCACCAGTTAGTTCTATGCAGTGCATGTATCCATCATTGTAGTCCCTAGCATCTGTCTATAGCTAGTGGCAATCACATTATCCGTCTATTATCTGTCCAGCATCTATCCTCCTTGCCTTGGTTCACATCCCAGCATCATTTATACACCCTCTCTACACTTGCACACTTCACACACTACTTTCCCACACTTCGCATGACCATCATGTTTCACATTTCATCACATTTCACCACATACCATCGCATTTCTTTGCGTTCTCTTGTGCTTTCATCACATTTGTTCAGGGTTGATCAGCATTCACTTGTGGATCTTCGCTTTCCTTGCATCCCCTTTAGGGTCGAATGCTCTTGCTTCTGCGAGTATAGCAACTAGGTAGAGCTGAGACTCACTTATACTGGTTTAGCATTATTATAGCTAGTGCCTAGCTAGGTTGTGATACCTACACTGAAACTATGGTAAGGGTAATGGGGACTGAGTCACTGACTGAGAGTGTGATAAGGGTAAGGGGTGACAATGTCATGGACTGATAGTAAGGAAAGGGGTTCAGGATATAATAAGATGGGTACCAGTAAGATGGAAGGAGCATAGGGGAAGCGAGCCAGAGATCTGGCAAGCAGATATAGTACAAGTGAGCAGGAAAATGATCAAAGGGAATATAACCAGAAAAGGTAAGGTGAGAGTATGGTCAACCAGAAAAAGCATTGCATGTGTATGTGCGCATAGTCCTCAGGGTATAGGTAGAAGGCAAGAGCGAGGAAGAAAATGAATAGGGGCCATGCCAGCAATGGATGTTCTTGTAACAAATGGAAGACATGCACACAGTCAAATCAAATTGGGATGTCGAACAGTGCAACTTGTGTTTGGAGTCAGAGCAGAGGACATCAGTGCTTGAAAAAACCACACAAGACTTCCAAACATAGGATCCCATGTGGCAAAATGTGGCTTTCATGCAAGCATGCCACACCCTCCTACACCCTTCTCTCTTACTTTATAGACTAGTCCAACACCTGTTGTGCCTTCAGCACAGGAAATAAAAGAAGCACTTTGTACTCCTTTTTGGGCTTCCTGGCCTTGGCTATATCCTAATATGTGCAGTAAATAAACAATGAAATTTTGAATTTTGAATGAGAGAACAGGGGAATGGGTGAGCATGGGAACAGGGAAACAGGCCAAAGGATTGCTCACAAGACAATCCTTTGGCTTGTTTCCCTGTTCCCATGTCCACCCATTCCCCTGTTCTCTCATTCAAAATTCAAAATTTCATTATTTATTTACTGACATACACTGCACTCAAAAACCTGTTGACCTGTTGAGTTGGCACTTGAAAAAACCACGTGAGATTTCCAAAAGAGGTTAAGCAAAATAAGCGAGCTAAGCATTCCTAAGGAGTGATGAGTGCCCTGTTACTGTTCCAAAGTAGATCAGCTCCCAAAAGCTTCTGAAAACAAGGTATGTGCAAGTATCAAATTATATAACATACCAGGACTCCAGTCACCGGTGTTTGACGCATAAGGTAAATTTTTTTGGAAAACCACACCAGAATATATAAGCTTCAACTTTGCAGGCAGGTGAGGATGTGCACCCGCAATGTGCTGGCTGCAAACATTCTCTGACAGCCTCCAGACGGTTCTAATAGTCCAATATGCTCATACTTGGTGATACCATTACCATCAGCAAGCAAATGCAGTACCTTCTGTTCTGTCAGTGACAGACCTGCAACCTCATTGACAAGAGGGGCAGGCTGTCTGTGGAGATACAGGGTGATTCATTGTTGACGCATATTCACAGCTAGAATATGATTAGCACTTGTATTAACAAATGTTTAGAGTCTTTTCAAATAGTTACCTGGAACTCAATGATGATAATATGCAACATTATGAACAGTGCCACCTTGCTGCGACAGTGCTAATGCTGAGCTAGGGGTGCCACAGTAACCCTTGAAGTAAGGGAAAAGGTCAGTGTGTCCGCTGGGTGTTGCTGCAAGTCGGTCATGATGGACTCACAGTACCAAATCACACAAATTCACATGGTGCGGGTGATTAAGATATGCTGTGAAGGATTGATTTGAAAGATGAGTGTACAATAGACTGTAGGCAACTTTGATGAACCTCGAGTAAGGGCATCTGTATATACTGATTTGTATAGGGCAATCACTTGCACCTCGCTAAGACTGCTAGGAGACTGGTGACAATAAGCCATTGCGTGACCATGACAGTTAGTTTTGAAGCGGACTGGAGTGCAGTACTCCATCAAAAGCCCACAAAAGCATTCCCATGCTATGTTGCGACATCATGTCCAATATTTGAGATTGTGAGAGATGATGCACTCCCCAGTAGCCCGGTTGATTGGGCTAATACAAGTCAGCAATAAAGGGGCAAAACATGGTGCATGAGGCGCTATACATACTATGCTATTGTAACTGTTTCACCCAGCTCATGGGAGAAAATGATGAGCTCTGTGCTGGCACATTGAAGCACCCAAACAACGTGAAACATTTCGGGATATGTGGGCATGGTAATGGTTTTGGTAAGGTGGTAGAATTCTATGGGGGGAGATGAAAGCACAGTGAGTGGGTGAATGATTGCACATACTAGCTTTTATACACCTGGCTCACCATTAGCATCATTCAAAAACATTTTCTGCTCTTGGATTGCCAATACTTCTAAGACATTGCTAATGCTCATTTGCTACTGCCTAGGTGAGCTTTGAGTAATTATGAACTGCCTTGCCGAGGAATTGGGTCATGATTTGGTGAAATAGAGACACTTGCAAGAATAGTGCATGTGGATCGAGGGACGATTGGTGTGCTTGGATGCTCAGATGTAGAGGGAGTTAATGCTGTGAAATCTGTGACAATCAAAAGAAAGGCTTGAAATTAGCAATGGTTACTCACCTGGTGGATAGTTTAGAACAGAAATTAAGACTCTTGCAAGAGTTTCCATTCTAGCGTAGTCTGATGAAATCTTAGTTCATAAATAGCTTTGATTATGTTTGAATGTTTGAACCCTGACTCAAGCTACCAAATTTCACTCCACATGATTGATGCAACGTGAGATTATAAGTGTGATAATGTGTTATCTAGTAGAACAAATAATAGACTAAAACTGAAGCCAGCACAATATACTAGTATCTATGAAGGTGCTTGAGTTGGTCCAACTACCAACACATACTGAAAGAACCTTTGAAGTTCTGCTAGTTCATCGTCCATCAGGCTGTCCATTGCATTTAGAATGGCAATGAACTTCTGGTTGCATGCCATCCCCCCAAAATGATCAACCTGCACAGTATCTTCAGATTGCTTGTACAAGCTGCAAAACATAGTGGCGCCAGTGAGCGCCCAGACAAACCTCAAGTTCTTGAGTTTTTCTTCCTCTGTTTCACCAAGGAATCCATAGTGCAAACCATACCAAATAAAGCAGATGACGTTGGACATTATAAATGGATGTTGAAATTTTGCTTTGATTATGACCCTCCCCTCCTGAAAAAATCAAGTTGAGCCCTCTAGCAATGTGTGAAAACGAAAACATACCTGATCAAACATGTAGATATGCATAAAAATGAGACTGTGACATCCACCATAATCTTGTTGATCAGTCGTTTGCAATAGATGGTAGGGGGTGTAGTACTATGTAGTGGAGGGAATAGTCAATATGCATTGAAGATGCCCTTGTGTGCAAATTCAATGAATTTTCCACATGTCACTGACAGCACATTTGCAACGTGTTTGTAGTGTTTATCCATAATGAACTCCTCGAACGTCACTAATAGAATGAGGTCAGTATAAGCTTTATGATCAATGCATAAGGCTTACCATTGGGTCCGAAACAATGTGGCACTGCATCCTGGATCACCCTTTTTAACATGTCCTTTTTCAAGGTCTTTTCAATCATCATCATGTGCTCACTGAACAGCTTGTGCATGACGAGTTTCATTGTGGCTTTCACCATCTGGTTAATGACGTCATAGGAAAGTTTGATGAGGAGGATGCTGATGACGTCGAGCTTTCAGACATGCTGTATGGACGCGTCATTGGGTAGGGCTCCATACATGGTGTAGGTTGGGTTGATTGTTGATCAGCCCATGTCTTAGGTAGTATTGCTGGGGCTGTCATCTAAATGTATATTAGTATTGAATGAATCGAAGAAAAACAAATGACTTACATGCATCATGTCCATTTGAGGTACCTCACCTTGTTGGATGAGTGTCGTCTTTGAGCCTTGGGAAGGTGTCTCAAAGGAGGGGCCTTGGGAGGGCATCTCAAAAGATAAAGTGCCACTGAAGTGTGCACCCTAGGAGGAGGATGAGATACCATAAGAGTAGCCCTGAGAAAAGTTGTTGTCAAAGGAGTGGAAGGGTGCATCCCAGAATGAAGTGCCTTCGGATAAAGCGCCTTGGGATGAAGTACCTTGGGAGGTGCCCTGCATGCTACCATAGGACCAGTTATCATGCAGAGCTGCAGAACTTTCAGTAATTAGTGACTGAAAGTGTGATGCACTTACATGTGCTCCCAGCAGTTGATATTTGAGGGGGAAGTGTTTCATTGCTACTACCTTGCCAGCCTCCACTGGCTGCATGCGCATCAGAGCTGAAAAAAGACATCTGTGGTTGTTCAGTAGGAATGTGAAGTCAATTGATTGAGACTTTGGCTTTGGTTTTTTGCTGGGAGCCACAATCCCTAGGTATTCAAGATGGACATAGAGTCATGAAAGCGCATGCATGCATGTATTTAACTTGTGAATCAATGTAATAGTGCATAGGAGGAAAGAAACACAAACTTTACATGATCATTTACAAACTGGGAACACACGGCAGGCTGATAAGGTGATTTACAAACAAAGTAAACACATTTCCTAGCAAAGACTGAAAAGAGGGGAGGGGTGTGGCCCAATAAGGCGAAATATGAATGGGGGAAAAAGATCTATGAATGGCTGGAGTGGGCGAAGCACTTTATTGAACGGTCAAAGCATGTTTATGAACAGTCAAAGCATATGGTAGACAGGTGAAACCCAGGGGAAGCAGAGCAGTATCAGTTGATAGCAATCTATGAACAGTGACACAAATCAATTGAGTGTCACTGATATTGATCAGTGTGTGCAGCATGAATGACTTGGCAGTCACATACCGAGATAATCACAACTGCATACTGCAGTGGCCCAGCTGCATGCCGCAATCCTCACCATCTTTGCTGAAATCAATATTGGAGTCAGTATCTGTATCAGTACCAACATCTGTGAAACCACCATGAAGTACATGCATGATACTGTCCTTGTTGGGCAAAGTACCAATGAAATGAGGGAGATATGGAGCTTTGCTGGTAGACGCCAATAATTCACACTTGGCACATGGACCCAGGCGTGTTGAGACTATCTCCACTTGGGCAGTGATGGCACGAAGCATCTTGCACTCATTGTTATAGATGGCCTGAAGGTAATCAGTGTTGTCATCAATTTCTGTGTGGTCATGCTCAGAAAACAGATTTCAAATTTTCTTCAGCTGTTCATCCTTCATATTCAGCTGGTCTTTGTTCTCCTGGTGGAGCGCTTGATTGAATGCTGTCATTTATTCTGAGTATTCAACCTGCCATAGTGATGTTGCCACTTCGTGGCAAATAGCCTCACAACCAGTGAGTAGTGCTTTGAATGCTTTGTACAATGTAGCATAGCTCATCTGTGAAAGACCACTTGAAATCACGTCTTTGTGCTTTTGAATAGACTATGTAAGGATACTCTAGAATAAAGAAAGAAAAATACAAATACCTCTTGGAGTTGTTTGGGTGTAAAATCTGGTTCACACACTCGCCCTGTCACACAGTTTGCAAGGCGAACCTCTAGTGGAGATGGCCTGAGAGGATATGGAATATGCCTCTTGGATGACCTCTCATGCAAGTGTGTTACCCGAGAAGATGACCTTGATGATTGTATGAGGCCAGGCTTATACAATAAGCTCTCCTGTACATCAGGAAGATATGGGATCTCTTCCACTGGGGAGAAATAGACTTTTGGAGAACTTGGAAGGGAGGGAGACAGCTTGGGAGAAAGGGAGCAGTCAGAACCAGATAAGAGTGCAGTGGTCATATTGGTTGGCAGCTCAGAGTAGTCAGCCTTCTTAAAAATCTCCAAGGGTGTTAATTCAACATGAGTCGCACTACTTGACGTAGTATTGGTGAAAGCAGGACTGCTTGGTTGGGGGAGAGATGAAGCTGGTGATCTTGAAGATGCAAGTTCCATTTGCCTGGCCCAATGACTGTGTGCTGTGAAACGTCAGGTCTTCGGACTTTGAAAGACTTGACAGTTAGCTTCCTGTGCTGGTGCAGTGCACACTGGCTTGAGTCAAAGCCAAGTCTATGCTTTAATGTAAGTACTTGCATTGTTCACTTTATCACCCTTTCCATGAGTGGGTGAACAGGAATTAGTCCACTCAAAACCAGATCACCAAGTTCTTTGAGTTGAATGACAGGCAATGATCTAAGCTATAGGTATAGTTATGAACTCAAGCTAGATTTCAGTCTAACTAAAACAGAGACTCTTGCAAGAGTCTCAAACTACAGTTGGATTATTAGATGATGTAGGTCCTGCTTGCCATTAAGTTAACCGAAAGTGCCAATAATCTTCCAAGCCAGGCAATAGGACTTGGTGTTGCACTCAGTGCTTAAGCATATTAGATTCCAGCACTGATTGACATCTAACCTGACCAATATCGACAGTATATTAAGAGGTCTGTAGAACAGGTAAGTATTGTATCTATGTTGTTTCTTACTGACTTTCAGTGCTCTGCGGCTCAGAGCGCACAGATCCTCCTGGAAAATGCTGGTCTGTCTCTACAAGACTTGGATTCATTCTCATCATCATCGCCATCACCATCATCATTATCGCCATCGCCACCACCACTACCATCTCCTTCATCACCTATTCCTAGTACTCTACCTAAATTCTGCTCTGATTCACTGTCTACTCGTAATACCTGTCTAGCTGTTGCTGGCGCCCATTATACTCCACCTCCTGCGTGACCTTTTACAGTGGAAGATCATATGAAAGGACAGCATCATGTCACACACAAGACTTCTGCACATGCTATTGTTGAGCATCCAATTGGTGCCATAGTCGAGTACCCACAGACTGGATGCCATGCCAATGAATCCATCACTCACATATTTCATATAGAGCCTTCTACATTTACTTCTACTTTGCATCCTAAGTCGATGTAGAGATTCAATTCTCTACAGGCTGGTATTGGCCTATTTTACAGCTCATGACAACTGGGCTTCACAGCACAACATCACCATCATGTGTAGAGCAATTCCACATGTCATGCACAGCTTCCCTGCAATAATGCACCAGACTCATGACACTTTCCCGCACTTGTGCTTAGTGTGCGTTTCTCATGCATCTTCACATTTTATTGCACATCTTTGCATTTTATCAAGCATCTTCGCATTTCATCGCACATCTTCACATTTCATCAAGCATCTTCGCATTTCATTGCGCATCTTTATATTTCATCACAATTTAGTGCACATCATCACAGGAGCATCCATCCATTGTCCAGCCAGTCCCTTGGTGCATCACATTCCATTTATTACTATATCTAACTATGTTTGGCATCATACGATTATTATTTCATTATGGACCCTTACTTTACCTCACTTACATACTTAGAGCACTCCCAATTCACTTCCGAGCCCTGGGAAGGCACTTATGTGCAACTTAGAGTTGCCATGTCTGTTTTTTACAACTTTGCTTCTGGCAGTCATTATCTATCACCAGTTAGTTCCATGCAGTGCATGTATCCATCGTTGTAGTCCCTAGCATCTGTCTATAGCTAGTGGCAATCACATTATCCGTCTATTATCCATCCAGCATCCATCCTCCTTGCCTTGGTTCACATCCCAGCATCATTTATATGCCCTCTCTACACTTGCGCACTTCCCACGCTACTTTCCCACGCTTCACGCGACCATCACGTTTCGCATTTCTTTGCATTTCACCCCATCTCTTCACGTTTCTTTGCATTTTCTTGTGCTTTCATTGCATTTGATCAGGGTTGATCAAGCATTCACTTGTGGATCTTTGCTTTCCTTGCATCCCCTTTAGGGTTGAACACTCTTGCTTCTGCGAGTATAGCAGCTAGGTAGAGCTGTGACACACTTATACTGGTTTTGCATTATTATAGCTAGTGCCTAGCCAGGTTGTGATACCTACATTGAGCTTCCAGTATTCCTTGGGTGATGGGCATGGTGGTCAAATCATTGGGAAGTGTCTAATGCTCCATGATGCTGGAAGGCAACCAGTTTCATGCGCAAAGCTCAGAACATTGTGTAAGTAACTTATACATTTTCTTTGGGTAATTCTCAAGTGTTTTGCAGGCAAGGGCCTCAAGATTTGTTCAGGACGTCAACACAATATCTCTGCACATAATTTCACCAATGTTTCTGAAGTTCTGGCTCACCATCCATCTGCATTGCAACCACAAGGTCCTGCTGGCACCACTGACCAAGAACTTTTCAAGAAAACGCTTGCATTTTTTGTTGCCTTATGTCTTCATGGCTGCTCACCTCATTCTCCTGCTGATGGACACAACGGTGATTCCACTGCTAACACTAATGTATTAGGAGATAGTAGCATAGATGTTGATAATGATTTCGAGGGTCTGATGGCTGACCAGTATCTTGACAGCATCTCCACCAGTTCTGATACTGATCTCCATATTGGCTGCATACCATTGAGTCGTTGATCATTCAAAAAGAAATGTAATGGAAGACTCATTATGCACTTTGATGCATATAATCAACCATTCATTCAGTAAGTTTTTTTTATTTACTGCATTCACATTTATCTCACATTCTGCATCACAGATGCAGCCTGCATTCTCGCACTGCACGCTCACACTTATTCATACGAAATTTGCAGGAGAGTGATACCTGCTACTTACAGGCATTGCTGGACAACAACCATCACATGATTATGAAGTGCAAGCAACTTGCAAAGTTGCGGGGGTATGGTCCCCTGATACCATGTAGTTTTGTTACTGGTCCCTCATCACAAAAACAAGTGTGCTGTATGTTTTTTCTGCTTTGTAGCTTGTTACTTTCAATCACATTTTTGTGCTTCAGCACATTGGCATCGCCAAACTGACAGTACATTGAAGCAAGGTGTTCTATGAAAATGGGTGCACAACTGTGTAGCATCATTCAACATATATGTTCCCAAAGATCTTTTCACCTGCCCTCAAATACTTGTCCTTTGCACCAATCCTCATTCACATCCCCCTCCTTTACCTGTCAAAACTCTGCCTCCCCTCATTGATGTATTTCATGGATTGGTCTCCCTCATGAAGTGGAAACTTGCGGATGCAACACCATGCAGAATATACCTGGACACGGCCTTTGTTGAGGGTCTTCATCAAGCACTCAACTGGCAATTTCCTGATGGCCATGATGCAATGCTTCAAGACCTCCATCCATCGCTCGCTAATCTTGACCACATGCATCACCTTATTAACATAATGAGGTCTACAAATTATCCAAGTGGAACCAGATTTGAAGGTATGTTCGTAAAATATCTAGTATGATCCCTGATTATTATTATTTTCTGTCTAGGTGCATGTCATCTTGCAAATGAACATGCATCCTTGCCTCTGGAGCAGCACTACGTCTGCTGCACAGAGACACATGGCATCGAGCATGGTGTGGAGTTCAAACTGGTCATGTGTATGACATCACAAATGTCATCACATCTTGTGCAAGCCAAACACTTGTCGATTGACACCTCATTCAAACAAGCACAAGGTTGGCAAGAATTTGAGATTGAATCATGGGATAGTGAACATTGTTGCTGTGAGTGAAGTAAATCACTACTCATGCCCTTGGGTATTAATGGTTCTTCAGCTGTTGTCAGCGCTCGTGCCTTCACCATGTCACAGAGTGCAAAGGCACACTTAATTCTCTTTCAGCAAATTTTTGACATTGCATCTGCAGAAACTGGCCAATCTTTTTCATTCCACCACATTCATGGCTTCAGGTGCGAAATTATCATTGCCAACAGCCACAAAGGCCAAGGACTTGGTGTGTTTGATTATCCTTATCCATGCATTCACTGATGCATGAGGCATAGGCTTAGGAATGTACTGCGTACAGCTTTCACATTCCATCTCAACACCATGCACACATGAACCCCACCAACATGTGTGTGACTTGAGCCCATATGATCATCTTCATCATTTTTACTGGCTATGTGTAGCTCACTACAAGAGGAATGTTCATGCTCTTCACATGCATGTTTCAGATGAAGTTTACTTGGCAATGCTTAGTTTAGTGACATGTGAGGAGCACCCAGACATCCAGAGAACATTGAATACTATTCGTCGCAGTGGGCCAAAGGCTGCAGGTAATCATTCACAATCACAGGAACAGTTAATTTTCACTGACGTTTTCGCTAGCATGGTTGAAAGACAAACTTGATGGAACGAAATTTGCACTTCCAGCACTGTACCAACCTATGAGCTTGATTCCCCTCGCAATATGGAAAGCATCACCTTCTACGACCAATGGGAATGAGCAAGCTCACCGTAATGCTTACCACGAAGGTGTACACTTGACTCTGTTAGCTGGGATGATGAAGGGCATGAAATTCAATGAAGGAGCAACAAGTAGTATCAATGTTCATGCTACATTTGGAGTATCAACATGAGACCAAGAGGCAACTCAAGTTTATCATGCAACAAGGTGTATTGTGCGGCAAAGTATGAGTATTGTCCTGATTATTGAATTTAACTAAACATTACTTTAGCTTTGGCACACAAAAAATGCTACAAGTCTTCACAAACAACAGCCACACCATGACCTCCGCAACTTTGTACTGTCCACAATGTCATGATGCCAGTACAATCAGCAACTGGACACACTGCCACCACATGCACCATTGCAATGCCGTTATATGACAAGCTTGATGAGCCACCATCAGTCCCACTTCACCAACCACTGATGTCATCACAAATCAGCACATTCAACAGCCTGTCATTTGCATTACAACCAGATGCACAAATCATAGACTACTCACTGACCTGTGCACCGTCTCTGTCATCGATTATTGTAGATGACTCAAAATGGTGCATCTCAACATATAGCTCCCTGGCAGGAGCACTTGGTGACCACTTTCGGCACCATGACACTGGATGGCACAGTTGATGAGACACTGGTGCTGGATCTGTCCAATTATTCAATGAAATATTGTTAGACAAGGTTATAGCACTATAAATGTAGTAAAATACTTGCAACCTAATCGGTCTTGACGTTCGTGTGGTCGACATTCACCTTCAAGAGAAACCTGCCTAGCATATATCAGTGCTGGTTAAGAGTAATGATGAGGGAGGATGATATAATGTAACATAAGACCACAGCCGAGTTGTATAAACAGATTTACTCATACTAGGAGTTGCTGGGGTCCATGGATGACTAAGTAACATCACCTTGCACGTACCTTGTTTTCGGGAGCTTTTGGGAGCCGATCTACTTCGGAACAGTAACAGGGCACCTACGACTCTTCCTAAGCGAAAGCCACACGAGCTAGCGAGAGGATTCCCAGGAGTTCTCCCTTACTTTAAGGATAGATAGATTTAAAGATGTGTTCCTCTAATCTATGCCTTGGGACCCCTGGTCCAACGACCACTGGTGAGACAAGACATGGGAGCAGTGTAGTGAAACGGCTTCTATATCTAGGTGAATACAACATCGAATACAGCTAACGGTACAGCGAATCACAGCCTATATGAAATACTCTGTCTGTGAGCGTGTTATGAACGTGCAGATGTACGTACTGGAAGTCAAGTCCTGCGCTAAGGCAAATCTGCTATCCGAATCTCGGACTCGAGAAATTCTTCTATTTCCTCGATGGTCGGACGACTAGGAAGTCCACGAGGTGACCAACATCTTTGAATAAAACTCCACTGTGCGCTGGTGACAAACGCATCTGGAGGACATTTTGGCTTTACGCCTGTAGAAGATAATACAAGGACACGGATGTTATCCTTGATATCGTAGTAAGGTATTGATCCTGTGAGCAACTAGAGTCGCAATTTGGTACTCGGGAGATGCTACGAGATGATGTACCATACCTGCAGGAGAACGCTTCCTATTGAATAGATATCGGTCTGCTCCGTCAGGGTGCATGAACCGTTTTCGCCTTTCTGCACCTCGAATAACTGAGGATCAGTCCAACGCACCGCTGAACGAATACCTCCAGATGGCTGTATCGAAGCTGGGATTTCCGCGAGCAGCATCATTACTCCGAAGTCGGATAATTGCGCCCTGCCCTGATGGTCCACCAGGATATTAAGCTGTACAATGTTAGCGAATCATATTGCCAGTGACAAAAATCTTACTCCAGAGATATCTCCGTGCACAATGGAATGAGCATGTACTATATTGGAAATCAATTAAAGCCATTGCCATGACGAATGAAAAAACCAACAATAGCCGACCCCAGCTACTACTTGTTTGGCCTAAGAACACACAAGTGCAAGAATGAGACATCATTTCCGCCGAAAAGGCTAGAGTCTTA
This sequence comes from Suillus cothurnatus, assembly GCA_016758765.1. NCBI lineage: Eukaryota > Fungi > Basidiomycota > Agaricomycetes > Boletales > Suillaceae > Suillus > Suillus cothurnatus. The sequence goes on along the minus strand of JABBWL010000112.1, from coordinate 94,813 downwards.
CTATATCCAATTTGCTCCGCAGTGACAAATGATGGTTAGCGATGTAGTCATTCAACGACCCCTCGTTTACCCAAGGCGTGACCAGCGATGGAAAGTGCCCAAAATTGTGTACAATTCCATATAGTGGTAGGACGTTTTTATGATGTAATCGCGCCCAACGTGATATTTTGCCCATCAGTTTCTAAGTCATCAGTAAGCAAGTTTTCTCGGACACAAACGAAAAAAACGGACTTTGCAATTTTGACTGTTCTCATCCTCATTCAAGAATGGGATCTTCAATGACTTGACCGCAACCTAAAAAGTCATTCGCGTTTCGAAGATTTTTACAGGCTAATTCCGCTTACATTATACTTTCGCTTGTCATGGTACCATGTTGATTGCCAAACGTCACTATATGTACCCGACAACGTTGGGTATATCTCGCGACGCATGACTTGGCCGGTGAGATCACGGGGGGAGTTGCATTGAATTTCTCCCACAGTATGCCGCTGAAAATTGGTCGGAGGGATTGGTGTCCATCTGGAAGAATCTAGTGGTGAAGCCGTCGAGCTGTTTCCATTTCTCAGGACGGTCCAAGACTCAGAGTTCACTGGACTCGGAACAGCGCGTTGTAGATCGGGGCACGAGCCTTCAGCAAACGAATGGAGAGTCGTGGATACTACTCCTCGATATGACCACCGAAGGAATGTCAAAGGTAACTTCACTACTAGCCCGAAGTATGCAAGCAAATCAGAAATGCCAGGGCCCTGTTGAGGGGCCGTAGGGGCATGGTCCTGCGGATTGTTGGACATGACCTCTAGCTAGCTATTGAGCGAGTGCTAGGATATGGATGTTAGAAAACAGACATGCTGAATGCAGGCGATATTCATACCTTTCGGGATGCCATAACTAGCCATAACTACAGCACGACTTAGAGTGCTATTTTCAATTAAGTTCTTTCACAGCTCACGAAGTCACAATTCGATAACATGCATTCAACCCACCTGTGTGAATTGGATCCACACCATGCTAAATATGGCCTGTGGAACTTGCAGTCACTGATCATCATCTGTGTATACCAGCCCAGCTACGTAACTCACTGTAGGGAATTGGATGCAAGCGCATCCACACTAACGACGCCTCATACAGTTGTTCAGATTCCCAGACCAGTCTGCGGCTTTAGATGATCCATGCACGAGGTCCGCTGGTTTAGCATCAAGAAGGTCAATTGAGTGATCATCGGCAATTGTAGAAGTAAAGTTATATCCGGTGTTATAACACATGGCGAAAGGAAAAACTTTGTTCTAAAGTTTCATGTTGGAGTTTTCACGCGCCACTCGGGTCTGAGGCCTGTGGCATATGATCTTGCAAGTCGGCCGAAGGCATTTCAGCGCGATTGCTTTAGCATCAACTGGTTCTGATACTAAAATGACCAAGGCGAGTTTCACGCAGAATAAGGACGCACTGGCAGAAAAATCTCTAAATCTCTGCAACGTTTCTCGAACGATCTTGAATGCTCAGGGCGTGGATGGGCCATGTTCCCATTAAGAAGAAGCTGTGTTTTCAGTGCAAGCTATTAATGGACCCTGACTGCTTATCCGACCGATTACCGCCGGACTTGGAAAAGAAGCCTGGTAATGAAAACTCGGAGGGTTTGTTTGCTAGGTTAGGTTTCCGACTTGGTCGGTTCGAGGTATTCATTTACCAGAGAGGAAGCTTCAAGGGCTGATGCCAGGATCGATAAGGCCATGGTAGACATAGCGCTGGCTTCGAAAAACTCAACTACCACTGGCAGCGCTGGTCCCGTGAACCTCTGAGATACTTGGCATATTATATCAGATCTATCAAACCTCCTCGTAAAGTTCTTACTAGTACTTGACCATTATGTATGGTGCTACCAGACTTGAGCGCTAGCGCTGAGCCCGAATCCACGAACACCAATTTGGACTCCGCAGCATAGTAAGGGCAAAATGTTTGAACCTGCTTATCGCGTATATTCGAACAGTCATGTCCAGACTCCAGTATAGTTGTTCGTAGAGAAGCACAGGTCAGCCGTTACACAGCACCGAGTTGTATAGCGTTTCATCTGGTGATATGAGACACTTCTTGTGGAGTTAACAGCATTGTGAGTGCTCATGTCAACACTATTACAGTAAGACTACTTGACATCACAAGGGTCCGTTGAACTCTGCAAACTCGCCTTAAACCTGCGGTTGCCTGCCACAGTGAATTCATTAATTTGCGCTCAGCCACCGTGAACAAGGTGATCATCCACCTGATGTTTTAGAGGCTTCGCAGCCAAGATCGCATGTTCTGGCAAGCCAGAAGATTCTCAAATGAGTGCTCATGTTGATATGTGGTCGCAAGTTTACGCGCATGCCGTACTTCTGTGAAAATTGCAAGGATGCCCCCAGTCTAATAAATGTGAGATCGTTCTCCCTTTGCTGTAGCTCCTGACACTTCCCATTCTCGAAAGATTTATTTAGTCTTCTCTTTGTTGCTGCCTCGGTATAATGTCGCAACCACCTATGGAAGATTCGAAATCCAACAGCAAGTAGTCTTCTACCTGGCAGTTTCACGCTGATGACGAATGATTAGGAACCGACTGGATGAAATGGCTGCGCGTTAACTTGCCGCAGTCTATCTCACAGTCTATCTCACGGTTCACCAGTGAGGGCGCCACTTCGGCGAGTACTTGCCTATCAATGGGTGCCTTACAGACATTGACCAAATTATGTGTGTCGATAGGATGATAATTCTGATAAATCAAAAACTGTCTCGAGTCTTACACCAAGTAGTACTGACCCTGAATCGCGTTGTACTGTCTCGCCTTCTGGGTCACTTTCAGGTTTCGGGGACCTTTCACCCCCGGTTGCATGTGAAGATCATTACTGCGACGGTGATCTTCCTTCCTTACCGACGCCACCTCGCCTGAAAATGTGTGTATATTCCTTTGAAAAATACAGCGCTTTTAGCTGATGCTGAACGTCCTCATTTCTAGGGACATTGACCTCAAAAAATACGGCAATGAACCTCAGGATCTCACTCGTTATATGACTATATGCACCGATAATTACTCTTGCAGTTATGGTGGATTCAGTAACGTTTGGAAGTACAAATTGGAATCCTTCTCCCAAAATGGTGTCAAAGTTCGTTTATCAATTGGTTTGCTTTCCAAAGATTAACTCGATCCTGCTAGACGCCCCCGCAAAACGTCGCAGTCAAGGCTTTCAGAGTGCTATCAAGGAACTCAGATGACATAAACAAATTGATCAAGGTTAGTTCTCGTGCAGTCGATGTATGTGGCATCTATAATCACTCTCTGTGTAGAAACTGCGTCAGGAAGTTTTTGTTTGGCAACAGCTGGAACACGAACATATACTGCCTCTGTATGGTACTACGTACATATTTGACACTATCCCAGCACTAGTGTGTCCATGGATGGAAAACGGTTCTCTACAGCAATATCTGAAAATAATATGGCACGAGCAGTTACTGCCTGAAATGCATCGTCTCTTTTCTCTCGTGAGCATTTTTGTCTATATCTTATAAATGCACCCTCAAATCAGCTGAAATATAGCTCTTCCAAGTCGTTTCAGGCCTGCAGTATCGTAAGTGGATTTGTGGCTCCGTGACCTCATTCAGACTATACGCAATGAATCAGTGCATAATAAAGGCATTATACACGGGGACCTTATGCCTGTACGTCACAGTTTTCTCACCTGTCGGCCCTACTCATAAAATTTCAGTCTAATGTTCTGATCGATGAGAACGAGAATGCTCTCCTTGCAGACTTCGGCCTGTCGCACCTGTTGGACCATGAAACATCCTTCTTCAAGTCTCTCGGCCCAGGCGCGATTCGTTGGGCTGATCCAAAAATCATACCGCTCGATCCTGCAAATTCTGACGAAGAAGTCAGTAAGCCAAGTAGAAATAGCGACATCTATTCATTTGGTTGCATCATGATGCAGGTAATGCCGACCCTCTTATCTATATGTCGCAAGTGAATGATCCCAAATATCTCATAATTAGGTGTTATCTGGCCAGTCCCCGTACTTTGATAAAAACGAGTATTCTGTCACTGTGGCCAAATTCCAAGGCACCCCACCAAAACGACCGCCTGCAATCACTGATGAGGATCACTGGTGCTATATTGAAAGATGTTTATCGTCATGCGTTGATACGCGACCCTTGGTTGACGAAGTTTTAGAATATATCGAGGCCGAACGTGACAGACAATTAACTTCAGCTGGCTGCTCCTGCCAGTGATACGAACGAGTTGACCTCGAATACCACATCACTTGTTTCGCGTGTATTTATTCTGACATGATGCCTTACTATACTCCGTATGATACCTCCCGATTGATATCCCTCTGACATAATTGACTGCATTTCTATCTGATCACCAAATTAGAACTCCGCGACACTGATTGGTAATTTCACATGTAGGTACTTTCGGTGCCGCTCTCGATTTGCAATAACATCGACTCTTGAGTCAGTCAGACTCAGTCCCCTGTGCTGAATGGTGACGAGAGCTCTCAGGTAGTGGAGTCATTGTGACTGACGGACACAGAATGTCACAGTCAGTCTGGCGGTTTATAAAGGGCACCCCTTCACTTAGGAGATGCCAGGCCTTGTCGTGGAGTCGTCTCCCCACCTGCACCACAACCCAATTAATCAGACCTAGCTCATTTCTTGCTGCTATTATTACGAAGATGTCGACAACTACTATGACTGCCCCTCTTGCCGCTGCTTCCTCCCAGAACGTGACTCTCCCCACTATCCCTGAGCTCACCAATCCCAACTTCCTTGACGTTCTTCTTCCTGCTTCTGAGGATGCCAGCCCCGTGATAATCACCGAAAATTCTCCAGTACCTTCAAATGCCATGATGGATGCGCTCCGTTCGACTGCTCACCACAAACTCACTGAAAACTATTCGCCCGCCTTTGGTTCCACTCTTTCAGCCACACTCGATGCATTCAATGGTATACGTCCCGGTGTGTCTGGGTCCTCCGTTGATGATTATCTTTTCAAGGCTTGGGCTGAAAACCCAGCTCTCACCCTCCGAATCATCTGGGCTCTCAGGAGCATTCATGATGGGAAAGGCGAGAAGGAACTCTTTTACATGGCGTTTGGCTGGCTCTTCGAAAACCACCCTCGGACTGCTCTTTCCAACCTCTATCTTCTCGTAGAGCCCGTCTGTACTCGCCTCCGTCCTGTCAAAGGCAAAGATACCAAGAAGCGTGTAAACATGTCTCACGGCTACTGGAAGGACCTACTCAACATCCTTGCCTTGGCCACTGTTGACGAGCTTTATCCTGCCCCTGAACGCTTCAGGTTCCTTCACAACCATACACCTCGCAACTCTCGCCCTAAATTCAAGTCTAATGCCGAGCAGGAAGCGTGGTCGAAGGAAAGGCGTGTTCAGACTCATGGTGCGAACCACGCTCGAATTGTGGAGAAGTTACAGCAGCCAAAGTATCGTGCTCTGTATGTCGCGGTTTCTAGGCTGTTTGCAGATCAGCTTGCCAAAGATGTCTCGATTCTTGATCGGCTAGCCTCCCTTCCGGCGGATGCAACACAGAATGATCGCGTATCTCTCATATTTTCGCTTTCCCTAGCGACAAAATGGGCACCTTCTCCTGGGGGGTCGCACGATAGGGTTACAAATATCACTTCCGCTATCTGCATCCTCCTGCACCACGCTCAAATCACATCTTCCCTTGCGCACAAAATCCCTACCACACTCTCCCCCAGTGTCCTTGAGTTGCATGTCTTGCGTTCCTTCCTCCGCCGTCACATTCTTTCACCTTCCCGTCGTATCAAGTCCCTCCCCGAGCCCCTCATGTCCGCTAATCGCTGGTCCGAAATCGTCTACTCCCGTGTTTCATCTGTCTGCATGGACAACAATAAGGAACATTTCTTCAATCATGATCCTGATCGCTTTGTTTCTTACCTGACTGATGTGGAGTCAGGAAAGAAGCAGATCAGTGGTGCAACGCTTCTCCCACACAAACTTGTCATGCAGGCCGTGGCATTCGTGCCCTCTTGTCCAATGAAAGGAGGCCTGCAAAATGCCATCAAGGAGCACAAGCGTAAGCTTGCAGAGACACAAGCGCGCGTGGCGGAGGCACAGTGGGCGACACTCCTCGAGCGTCTGCGCGAGGCTGGAGAGTTAGACAACTGCATTGCCGTCTGTGACGTCTCGGGGTCCATGGGCGATATCAATTATTACAACCTCGAATCACTCCGCTCTTATGTGCCTCCTATCTGGCCTGCTATTTCCCTCAGCCTCGTCTTGGCACGTCTTGCGAAGCCACCTTTCAAGGATGCGTTCATCACTTTTTCCGCGAATCCGCAGATGGTCGTGCTTGATCCAGAAGGCACTGTTTCGCTCGGCAAGACGGTGATGAATATGTCGCGTTCTCAATGGACCTTGAACACTGACTTTAACGCTGTCTTCCTCGACCTCCTTCTCCCGCTCGCACAAAAGCACGCCGTGCCACAGGACCAGATGATCAAGCGGATTTTCGTGTTCACGGATATGCAGTTCGATGCTGGGGCTGCACAGAATGCGGCGGAGTGGGACACGAATCATGATGTCATCGAGAAGGCGTACAAGGAGGCAGGATACGAGATGCCGGAGATCGTGTACTGGGACCTGTCCACTGCGGATTATTATCCAGGTATCACCGCTCCCGTGACCGCCGAGCGGAAGGGTGTTGCACTGCTGAACGGGTACTCGCCGTCGCTGTTGAAGGTATTCATGGGTGGGGAGGAAGAAGAGGATTGGGAAGAAGTGGTTCAGGACGGGGATGGAGTGACTCAGGTGAAGGCGAAGAAAACGTTCACTCCTGTGGAGTTCATGGAGATGGCCTTGGGGAGGAAGAGTTTCGGTGGACTTGTTGTCGTTGATTGAGATGTTGGCTTCATTAACATGTATCATTAGCATTTTTCACCACGCATTTAAATTATTTGTATTATATTCAATGCATCCATTTCTCCAAATTCCATGATCTGAGCTTGCAATTAACTTATATCTAATCGTAGAGCCGCCACCCCACATGCTCATGGGGGGTTCATCCTTTATACCAGCGATAGGACCGTATGAGCACCACTGTCGATCTGCGCAGTCTGAAGATCTCACCTATGAGCTGTTTGTATGATCGAGGGCCGCTGTTGCTGGCCAGTATCACCGAGATTCTAGCAGGAAATGAATCTCGCGTCATGCTTTAGGTATGTGACAGGTTCGTGATTCAAAATTCTAACATACACACTAAATAAATATAAATGGTAATGAAATAGCTTCTGTAGACATTGAAGAAAGCGACGCGACACCTCCTAAGATATTCCGAGCGCCAACTATAACTGCAGTCATCTATGTACCTGTGATAGAGCGCTATTCGCTGTTCCGTTGAGCACCACACTGTTGAATGAGTAGATGACAACGCCAGTAATGAAGCCTGCGACAGAGTAGGCTAGGAATACAAGTGGGAGAGATAAAAAGACACTTCGGCGCTAAGGACGGAGTGATGTCAGCATGAGATCATCATGCAAGCGATAAAAACATACTGTGAGAAGTACAAATCCTTCGGAGCCCGACGTAGGCGTCCCGTGTGCCAATTCCGTCTTGTGACGTATGATGGAAATGAACGAGGTGATCATACTCAATACCGAGCACATGATGGCGATAAGACCTGACATGCGTGCGATACCAGTCAGACCAGGTAATGTCATGAGTGTCACAGAAGCGCTGAGGATGACAGCAGCCTAGATCGTATTAAATACCCGACACGAAGGGCGAGGAGTGAAGCTCACCACGAGGCATGCGCAAGCACCAACAAGAAACAAAGGACCAGCAGAATTAGATACAATATTGCCCTCCAAGTCATAATGACCGCCATAGTCTGACCGGTCGACGAGGAAGAATGGAATACCTAGGCAGACAATGCCAGTGAGGATATCGAGAATCATGCGACCCATAGGCACGCGTCGTCTGGGACGCTGCATGATAGGGACATCGCGGGGAAGAGGCTTGTGCGGCCGGAAGTTCGTTTGACGCCAGTGAGCTATAGTGTTACACAATCAAGGGGTGATCAACATCATTTGAGTACTACATACCGACGCGAAGCAGGATACGAGCAATCATCCGTGTATGTGTCGTAGTTGACCGCAGGTTGGGGTCTGCACAAGGGATCAATTAGTTACCTCTTGATAAAGTAGACGATAACGGACCGTTGAGATGACCTAACAACTTATGACACTCGTCTTGAGTGAAGGGAGGGGGGATCGGCTGAGGATGTGCCAATAATGGGTCTGTGTAAGACCAATGGAGAGCGTCCAAAGCTTCCTGCCGAGCACTTGGTGGCAATGAAATATGCGCAGGGTGAGTCTCCACAAATGACCAATATCTGTACTCGTCATCAAGTCCTGAGTATTTCGATTAGCAAGCGGGCCGTATATGAAAGGCATCACTGACTATCGTCTTCCCCAGAGAAGATGATTCCATCGACACTAGGGATTTCGCTCGAGACTCTGCGGATCCGATGGTCTATCCAACTGATAACTGGCCCTCCAGACATCTTCTGTCTCCTCCAACCTCTCTTCACGACGGGACCGTCTCTGGCCCACATTTCACATCCTTCAGGGGCGCTACCGGCCGTTTCCACAACCGACATGACCGCATCCAGCTTAGACAAGTTGCGAAGGTCAACATCGGTTGTAGCTTGAATACGCGGATTCACAAAGTATTTGGCACCGTGAGGTAGCGCTTGCTCTATCCATCCACGGCTAGCATACGGTCTGGACACTGACCCGTACGAATAAGTATGTGCGGAGCCATTACCCTCGAGTCGAGCGGGCTGTGCTCGCTGTGGAGTGGGGTGGCTGACATCAAAAGTATGTGAATGATAAGATTGTGTTGATGGGCTGGGCTGCGAGAACGTGGTCACGATGGGAGGTGTGGGAGGGCGGCCTGGGCGAGTGATCAAGGGTCGACGCTCGCTGTAAGGTAAGGTCAGATGCAGGACCTCGTGCAGATACCGATCTGGACAAACTCTGTTTCTATGGGTATATCTCTGCTCTGGAAATACCCAGTACTGGCCCCATCGCTCGAGGTGTAGCCCGAAGAGACTTGCCGAACGGAGCTATCAAGAATGAAAAATACGATGAGGAACATTAACGCACAACTCACTGGGTAAGCATGACTTCATGCAGGGCGGGTAGTGGTACCGCCACTGGTTCGGCAGGAGCTATCATGGTATCATCTCGTGGTGATCGAGGGTCAAAATCACTAACACGACCATTACTTCAAAGATAACACAGAGAACACAGCACATACTCATGAACAATGGGAGACGAAATTTCAGTAGACTGTTGAGGGGGATATATATGGTAGCCTGGAGCACGCTGGCCTTGATCTGCGAACGGGTCCTCCGAAGGCATTCTGAAGTGTTCATCAGACCATTGTCAAAGAGACCAAGTATGAAGGACGCACATTAAGCTCGCCTTGCTGCGATTGAATTCACTGCTTGGATTACTCCAGGTGTATGTGGTACCAACAATCTCCCGCTCACGAGGCTGGAAGGTCGAGCTCGGCTTCCGGCTCGGTTGTCGCTGGGCCATCACCTGAGCAGAAGAGACGGATGAACCCCGAGGACGGGAAGTGGTTTTCGCTGCTTTGGGAGCTGGGCGATTTGCAAGTGGGTCGTATTCAATGGCAGGGACAGGGACAGGAGCAGGAGCAGGCGGAGGCGGAGGTGAAGTGGAGATATGGTCTGCCCAGACGTTGGCTCCCTCATCTACATGTTCATCCAATGGAGACGATGTGCGGGGAACCGAAAGGTCAAAGTAACCCGTAGTTGCGGTAGGGCCAGGTGTCTGTACAGGGGGGGTCGGTGGCACAGAGGATGGAACACGAGAAGTCTCCGATGGATGTGCTGGAGGCGTTGAAACTTGTGTGCGAGATGGTGCCGATGCTGCAGTTGACACAGGTTCTGATGAGGAAGCAGGTTTCTGGGGCGCTGCCGAAAAATCATCTGCCGCCTTTCCTGCTAGAGGAGGTGTAGCAGCTGGAACTGGAGGTGTGGGTTCACGAGCTCGGGCTGGTGGAGATGTAGGTTCACTGGCTTGGGCTGATGGAGGTGTGGGATCACGAGCTCGGGCTGGTGGAGGTGTGGGATCACGGGCTCGGGCTGGTGGAGATGTGGGATCACGGGCTCGGGCCGGTGGAGGAGTAGGATCACGGGCTCGGGCTGGTGGAGGAGTAGGATCACGGGCTCGGGCTGATGGAGATGTAGGATCACGAGCTCGGGCTGGTGGAGGTGTTGTAGAAGGGGCTGTGGCAGGTGGTGGTGTCGTAGAAGGGGCTGGAGTAGGCGTAGAGGCGACATCAGGAGCTTTTGTTGCTGCTGGAGGAGCAGATACTTGAGCGCGCTCTGCGGGTGGGCCAGGAGACATCTCTTCTGGTTCGTCTGTGAACACGGGGGAGAGAGCATTCTCCTTCGCGGGCTCGGGCTCATTGACTACGACAGAGGGAATTACGAAGTCGGATTCAGATTTTGGCGCTTCAGCAGCTTTACGTGATTCTTCAGGCGCTTTGACAGAAGGACCTGAAGCAGGTTCGGCGGTAACAACGCCCCCTGAGAGCGGAGATGGACCCTGAGGGCTCTGAAGAGACGTCTCACTAGCCAGGGCAGCTTCTTCACGAGCAGGTGACTCGGGAATAGTAGTGGGAGCCATTTGACTAGGAGGAGGGGTGGTGTCGACCTGCGAAAGGGACGTGGAGGAGCCCTCGCGCTCGAGCTTTGGAGAGGTTGACCCTGCCATGGAGGCAGAATCAGGCTCTGCTAGAGGGGGAGTTGTTGAGCCTGAGCGATTTGGCAGCCCAGGTAGACCCCAGCTCGTAGAGGAGCGACGCATCACCGTTCCGACACGAGAGCGGAAGGTCTTCTTGGGAGGGGGCGTTGTAGACATCACTCCAAGTTCGCTCACAAGCGATGCGAGTAATCTTCAAGAGAAGCTAAGGAAGGAAAATGGAAAGAAGTACAGATAACACACTAGAGCACACAGTGCGAGTGGGATGTCAAGGGGATGCAATGTGGACAAACGTCGGACTGTGCAGTCTAAATAGTAGCGATGCCTGGCGGTTTCACCGAGGTGAAAGACGTGGAAGTTACTTACTCATGAGCACCGGTTCTAAGCAGCAGTGATATGATGAGATGTGCGCGACTGATGGATGATAATCGCGTGATTGGCCATCAGGCGAACACGTGTAGGTTCTGTGAGGTGTAAGACGCCTTGTGTGAACCCCTAAAGCCTGCTGCGGGGCCGAGCACTGACAATACTAGCACTGTCGCAGACAAAGAGGAACTAACAACCCCATCAGAATTCGGGGACTCATCAGGAGGATATGCTGTAAGTTGCGGACAAAAATGTTGCGCCATGCCTCATGTCACATCAATCAAAGGCCGAGCACCTTCCTCGATGGACACAGCTTCTTGGCCTCGTGAATGCATGTAATGCGGCAAGAAGGGGGGTGTATGAGGCAAAACGATCGTACACGTTGTTGCCTGCCCCAGAACTCATGTTTTCCATTTCCCATTGCTTTGAGACCCTTTTGTCGCCGTAACAGTTGGACGTCAGCAGGTTTGCCTAGTCCTGACAGCTGACCTAGCACAGAATTGTGGATTGTCTAATGGAAGAGGGCGGTTGGGTGGCTGCCTGGTTTTGTTTGGCAAAGGCTTCTGTTTTCAATATGTACAAACTAAATAATTGTTTACTCAAACGTGTCTTATCAGCCGAGCGTAGCTGTGTATCATGGATTTATATTGACTTTAAAAACATGTAGTACATCATCGAAGCTGACATTAACGCGATACCTGATCTATCAATTATAATTAGGAGCACCGAGTCAATGGTGAAAATTTGAGAAATACACACGCAATCATTTGTACTGCGTATAGTAAACATAGTATGGTCGATTCAATGACAGAAAGTTTAAAAAGTGCAGCAAATCCCAAAGTTTTGACCAGAACCTGCGCGCGCAGATCTTGGATTTTGTAAAAAAGGAATTCTTCCTTGGGTGGACCGATGCCTTAGAATCTAGTGACATCTTGGTAATGGAAGGCGAGTCGTCGATAGAATATGAAGACTGCGAGGGGAAGTTGTGTGACACCGCTCTATAAGTTGTTGAAGTCAAGTCCATGCCAGGAATGTGATCGGGGGCATCCACCAATGTCTGCTTGTTCAGTGCAATAAGAAAATGCGCAATCGTAAAGATGAAAACCATGCCACACTTACCACGTCTTCATCTGTGTTTTCTTGAATCAGGTGGTCCGAAGTTGCATACCATTTCAAGGAGCGCCAACGGCGTTTGTGGCGTTCGAGCTCACACATGAGTAACTGACGCTCCAGTTCGTGGAATCGCTCATACTCCATGTACGAGCGTCTGACGTATTGCAGGGTATCATCAGCCCATGGAGCTGCATCGTCAATGGGAAAGAGAGCCTCTTCGGCTTTGCGTTCCACCCATGACGAGTCCCAGTGGATAGTGATATCAACTGGTAATACGCCACTTCGCGTCAGCCAGACCCGCGCATGGTGGGCATAGTCCTTTTCCCTGTTAGAAATTGACATTACAGTCCAGAGAGACTGTGTGTGCAGAATGAGGTATCGCCAGCGCTTGCAAACGTGCGACGCAATGACGATTCCGGGTAGTACGCGGGGATCACTGTTGACCTCTGTAAGTTGGAAGATGCTCAGGAGCAGTTTCGCTGGAAGGCAGTTGATATTGTGCGGGTGACTTGGCATATCCTGCCAGTAGTCTTAGACCAAATCAATTTTCAGAGGAGAGTGCACTCACGACAATGAAAACCTGCAATACTTGGGAAAGAGCCTATGTTCTGACGAGAAGAAAGAGCGTTCAACTAGTGCCTCGGCGCCCAGTTTAAAACCTCCTTGAAGGCCATGCCATAAAAGGTGTTACACCTCAAGGCGTAACTTACAGTAATGGGATGCGCGAGGCAGCAAGGTATCATTCCACCGCACAGGCCATCACAATGCATCTTCTACAATAGATCAAAGAAGACTGTATTCCATGGAATGGTTTATAGTTAACATTCAGCGTTCATAAGTGCCAAGATCGAATACAAGCCCCTGACACACCGCGGCGTGTATTCTAGTACCGTTTGGTTATCAGAAATGCAAGGGGGAAAAATAAGATACGAGTAAATGCCTTGATAATATACCCCAAATCGTTTCGAAGTGTTATGGTTGAGGAGCAAATGATTGTGGTCGACCTCCAAGTTGGTCCCTTGCAGAAGCCACGTTTCTTGACCCTCTTTCGAGGGGTGGAAAAATATCCATAAGTGGTTACTGTACTAAACACCGTCCACGTCGAGCTGAACGACGCCGACACCATGTTATTCGATGTCAACGTAAGTCCCAGAGCCAGTCTATCTTCATAAATCTAACCTAGACATCATAAGCGAAAATTATTCTCTCGATCCGACCGAGTCAAAGGCGCTGATTTCCACCCTACTGAGCCATGGCTGCTAACAGGTCTGTACAATGGTTCCGTCAACATCTACAACCATGAAACTGGCGCACTTGTCAAAACTTTCGAGGTCTCTTCTGTTCCTGTGCGCTGTGTTAAGTTCATTCCCCGAAAAAACTGGTTTGTTGCTGGCTCGGATGACTTCCAGCTGCGCGTCTTCAATTACAACACGCATGAGAAGGTCGTCGCGTTCGAGGCCCACCCTGATTATATACGATGTCTCACCGTGCATCCAACCGCAAGCATCGTGCTCACTGGGAGTGATGACATGACCATCAAAGCTTGGGATTGGGACAAGCAGTGGAAATGTATTCAGGTGCGCTACCATGATCTGGTCTACTCTCAGGCTCAAGTCGTGCCAGGTCTATGAAGGCCATACACACTACATAATGAACATTACTTTCAACCCCAAAGACTCGAATACCTTCGCATCTGCTTGTCTTGACCGGACTGTCAAGATGTGGTCCCTTGCCTCTCCTACAGCTAACTTTACCATGGACGCTCATGACAAGGGTGTCAACTACGTCGACTTCTACCCTGGCTCAGATAAGCCATACCTTGTCACGACAGGTGACGACCGGACTATCAAGATTTGGGACTACCTCAGCAAAAGCTGTGTGCAAACGATGGAAGGACACACAAACAACCCAAGCTTCGCTGTATTCCACCCCAACCTACCCATCATCATCAGCGGAAGTGAAGATGGCACCATAAAGATATGGAATAGCAATACCTACCGTCTAGAGAACACCCTCAGCTATGCACTCGAGCGTGCATGGTGCGTCTCACTGCGCCGAGATGCGAATGAGGTAGCTGTCGGTTTTGATGAGGGTATCGTCGTGATCAAGGTCTGTTTGCATCGTTTACACCCTCTGCATATCTGATACCTCTCAAGCTTGGCCGGGATGAGCCTACGTACAGCATGGACCCGTCGGGTAAATTGATATACACGAAGAACCAAGTGGTGCTGTCTGGCAACCTTGCCACACTCTCTGACATCGCCACTGCGGACGGTAACCGCATTCCCCTGTCGATCAAGGAGATCGGTACCACAGAGATATTCGCAACGGCGCTGCTGCACTCGCCGAATGGACGCTTCGTAACTGTCGTTGGTGATGGAGAATACATTATCTACACAGCGCTTGCATGGCGGAACAAGGCATTTGGATCAGGTACGGGCTTCGCGTGGGCTGGTGACTCGAACACATACGCGGTACTGGAGAACAAGGTGAAGCTCCGTGTATTCAAGAACTTCAAAGAGCGTGGTGGTGCGGGGATGAAAGGTGCAGGAAGCTGGGCTGTGGATGCCATTTATGGGGGTCCAGTGCTTGGTGCGCGTGGAAAGGGTTTTGTGATCTTTTGGGATTGGGAAAGTGGGGATATTGTAAGGCGGATTGATGTGGATGCGAAGAATGTGAGTTTGTGACACGGGTTGGACATTTATGATGCTAATACTTTGATAGATCTTTTGGTCAACGACAGGGACGCTCGTGGCGGTTGTATCGGACGACTCCTACTATATCCTGAAATTTGATCGGGATGCCTACAATTCCAAAATAGAGGAAGGCGTGGAAATCACGGATGAGGGTGTTGAAGAGGCATTTGATGTTGTTGCTGAGATTTCAGATAGGTACGGTGTTATTAACAGAGGTTTCATGCCCAACGATTTACATCTTTTATCAGCGTGAAGACGGCAAAATGGATAGGTGACTGCTTCATCTACACCACGGCTGGAAATCGCCTTAACTACTTCGTGGGCAATGAATCGTACACGATCAGCCCATCTGATACGTGCGTGCATGATGCACTTGGGTCATCATATTTGAATTGACATTGCTGCAGCTCGATGTTTATACTGGGATACATACCCGCACATAATCGGGTGTACCTTGCGGACAAGGACATGAATATCTTCGGGTATTCATTGTCGTTAAGCGTTGTTGAATACCAGACGGCTGTCCTCCGTGGCGACATGGACTCAGCAGCCGAAATTTTACCTACTTTACCTAAGGAGCAGTTAAACAAAGTTGCTCGGTTCCTGGAGGGTCGAGGTATGCATGGTTTTTATTACATATTAGGGTCCAGGATTCAGCCGCTCTTTCCTCAGACCTCAAGGAGCTTGCTCTGCAGGTCACCACAGACCCTGACCACAAGTTCGATCTTTCACTGCAGCTCGACGACCTAGACACAGCGGTCAATATCGCACGCTCTGTCTTAGAGCCAGAGTCAGAGACAAAGTGGAAAGCGATCGGCGATCGTGCCCTTACGGTATGGCGGTTTGACCTGGCTCGGGAGGCGTTCGAAAAGGCGGGTGATTTGAGTGCGCTGATGCTACTTCTGCTTTCGACGGGTGATCGAGAGGGTCTGCAAAAGCTTGCAGCGACAGCTGAACAGAAGGGTGCAAACAATTTGGCGTTTGCGACGCTATTCCAACTGGGCGACGCCAAATCGTGTGTGGATCTACTTGTGAAGACGAATCGTGCACCAGAAGCTGCGCTTTTTGCACGAACATACGCACCGAGGTGGGTATGGCGTGGCCGTGGATGTAACATTTGATACTGATTTCGGCACAGCGAAGTGCCAAGGGTGGTCGACATATGGCGAGGCGAGCTGCGGACTAAAAATAAGGGCAAGATTGCAGGGAGCATCGTGCACCCATCTGAGCATGCAGAGCTATTTGAGGAGGGGTGGGAAGAGGCTCTTGCACGCGAGGCTGGTGGGCCTGTAGATGTGAACGGAGATTCCGGTAAGTTATGTCTGGGATCTGGTGGGCGCTTGTACATGTGTCAATGACTAATTGGGATTTAGACATTTCCCCGAATGAGAGTGAGGATACATGATCATGGGATTGGGGCAGTGGGAGGACGATCAGTCTACTTATAGCATACAGTTTTACTGTGCATGTCTAAATGCTATTCTATTCTTTACACTACGACGTCGAACTCAGCACTGTAGGATGACAATGAGCTATGCTTCAAAGAGAACGGGATTTTTGGTTTGTTGGTTACTGATTGGCTTCTGAACTCCACGGGAGGGTCTAGAACCCCAATGACCCATTTGGGCGGATGACACGGTTGGCAGGCACTTCACTTTGGATTTTTACCTGCTCTTGCCAGACAAGGCCGCATTTTTTCCTTCTGGCCCATCTCTTCAGTGTCGTTGATCCTTCCTTCTTTCATTTTCAGTCTTTCTGTCGTTCATTTGAGGGCCAGCAATGGCCTCTGCGTCGGGCTCGCTTGCCAATCACGCCGTCAACTCTGGCGACCTTGTCGACCTCGTTTCTTCATCATCCTCTGCAACGGTGTACCCCAACGACGATGCCATTGTCACCGTCCTCAACACCCGTTTTCGTGCTGATTTACCGTACACAAGAATAGCCACCACCAACTTGCTCGTCGTCAACCCATTCAAAACACTCGCCAACGTCAATGACATCAGTGCCAAGGAATATGAGGAACGGTGCTACAAGGATACCAGCCTGCCACTTGCGAGCTCTCGGTTGCTTCAACCGCACCTCTATGAGTTTGCAGCGCAAATGTACCTCCTTATGCGCCGGCGGAACCAGTCTCAGTCCGTCATTACTCGGTTCGTATGAAACATTGTCTCTCATTGTCTACCTACTCACATCGCCAAAAATTACAGAGGCGTCACCGGCTCGGGCAAGTCACACAGTACCCACCTGCTAGTCGACCAGCTTCTTCGGCTCTCTGCGCGCTCAAAGAAGGAAAGGCGTATCGCAGGCCAAATCAAGGCGTTCTCCACGTTGCTCGACTCATTTGGGAATGCTAAAACTCTTATGAACCCAAACGCCTCACGCCACACGCGCTACCTTGAGCTTCACTTCAATGCCCGTGGACGCATCGAGTCGTCTAAAGTCCTTGCATTCGCGCTTGATAAATCCCGCCTTACGCGCCTCACTCATGAGGAGCGCACGTTCCATATTTTTTACCAGTTTTTAGCCGGTGCTACACCCCAGGAGCGGGATTACTTTGCGCTCGAGGACCCCTCGGATTATTCGTTGTTGGCGTCGTCAGGGTGCTACCGATTACCGAGTGGCCCCTTCAGTGATGACGCCATTGCGATGGAGGAAGTGCTCGCGGCAATGCGTATGTTGGGCTTCAAGGCGAAGCATATTTCGTCGATATTCACCCTGCTCGTTGCAATTCTCCTACTGAGCAACATCCAGTTCTCAGAAGCAGACGCACGCGATGTCTCTGCATATGTTGCTAATGCGCCTGTGCTGGCGCAGGTGGCGAAGCTTCTTGGTGTGTCTTCTGAGGATCTTACACTGATCTTGACGACTAGGACGAGCTATGTTCGTAAGGAACTCTATACCGTCCTCTTGAACGTGGAGCAGAGTGCAGTGCAGCGTGACCAGTTCATGCGTGATCTATACGCAATCCTCTTTGCATACGTCGTCGAAACCGCGAACCACAAGGTTGTTCCCACCAATCAGGAGGCGCTCCCAAACTCGCAGATTGTGATCTTTGACCAACCTGGATTCCAGTCTCGTGGGCCAACCGGCAGTGGCTCCATGTCATTCACGGGGACCGCTCCCTTAATTTCAGCATATGGGCAGAACGGGTTCGACGAATTCTGTATCAATTTTGCGGATGAAGTCATGCAGTCTTACATGCTTCGCAATATGTTTGAGGACCGGATTGGGTATAATAGTCACGCTATCGGCGACGGCGTTCCTCTCCCTTCGATATCTACTATGGATAACTCTGCTTGCATCGAACTGCTTCGAGGTGCCCATGTGTCGGAGCGCTCGACAAGGAAGCCAGGGGGCATGCTTGGCGTCCTCAGCAAGTCATGCTCCTCATTCAAGTCTGGAAAGGCGGGTGAGAAGAAAGACGAAGATATGCTGCAGGACCTCATTTCCAAGTGTGGGCCTCACACGTCCTTTGTGGCCAGCCCATCCCAGATCGGTGCTAGCGAGAGGAACCTGTTTGGCATCAATCATTATGCCGGAAACTGCTCATACGATGTCACGAACTTTATTGAGAAGGACTCCGACTTGCTTGATTCTGCGTTTGTGACCCTTCTACGCAATTCCTCTGATGCATTCGTGTCGAAGCTTGTCTCCGGCCCTTCTCTTGCAGCGGAAAGACATTCCAAGGACGAGGCTATCATCGTACAAGCCCAAGTATCCTCTCGCCCACTTCGCTCACCTACCCCCATTGCTTCTCCTGACGGTTCGGCACCTCCAGCAAGCGAAGAACATGCACGTCTTGATACGTCCAAGATATACCCCGTTACCACCCAACTCAACCATACCCTTTCCGAAATCATCACCTCTCTCGACCACACCCACCTTTGGACCTTATCATGCATCCGTCCGAATGATTCCAATTCACCAAATTCGTTTGACAAGCGCCGTGTCAAGGCGCAGGTCCGGTCGATGCTTATACCTGATATCGTTGCACGCCGGAGTATTGAGTTTGTCACAGACTTTGAGCAGGCTGAGTTTTGCGACCGCTATGTGCCTACAATGCGTGGGTCGGAGATGGAGCGGATCCGCCAGTGCGCAGCTAGCAATGGATGGATGGAGGGGACTGACTATGTTGTAGGTCATAGGAGCATCTGGCTGTCGTACGGCGCGTGGAAGACCGTAGAAGATGTTGTACGGGCTGCTGAGAAAGAGCAAAGGCGTTCTGGAGAGGATGCTGAAGATGACGAGAGTGTTGTTGGAGATGATGTGACGGATTTCACTCATGCAGATGGTGTCCATGGAGGATACCCCAATGAGAGTAGGGATAATTTGTTGGCCGCTCGGGCAAGCAGCCTAGGGTCACGATACCAGGATCCCAACCGCTTGGCGCCATACGGAAACGCTGGACTACCTTCCCCTTCCTTGGGAATTCCTGCCTATGACGACAACGATGCTGAATCAGCATCCGAGTGGGACAAGAAAGGCGGGAGCCCTGGCATGAGCTCGCCTCCCTTCATATCCAAAGAGGGTGAGATGATCGTCCACAAGGCCCCAGCTGCGGTCGAAGAAGTTCCTTCAAGTACTTCACGCCGATGGTGGCTCTTCCTAGTCTGGGGTTTTACTGGCTGGATACCTTCATTCGTCCTTCGCTATGTAGGCCGCATGAAACGCCCAGATATCCGGCTCGCCTGGCGCGAAAAACTCACAATTTTCATTCTCATTTTCCTCATGAATGCGCTCGTGATCTTCTACATCGTCGAATTCGGACGGCTTTTGTGTCCTAACTTTGACAAGGCGTGGTCACCAACGGAGGTCTCGGAGCACACTGGCAACAATGACTGGTGGGTTTCGGTGCAGGGGCAGGTTTATGACATGTCAAACTTCATCCACGGTGACCATAGCGATATATCCGGTGTTGCTAGTAACTCAGCGAGCGATCTCGAAGAGCTTGTAGGGCAGGACCTAACGAACTATTTCCCTCCACCGCTTACGCTGGCTTGTCCGACCCTCGTCACCCAAACCTCAGTGGAACTTGTGTACAAGAACTTTACCCCTGTTGTGCCGCTTGCCATGCACATGTCTGGTGCTGCGGAAAGTACGCAGGGAACCGCACTTGACAATGCGGGTTGGTACACTGCGACATTCCAACCGAAGATGAAGAATTATCACAAGGGACCTTTAGTCTGGACTCCGAAGGAAATTGCTGCACAAGCTGCAGACCCGGACATTGAACGGTATGCTTACATGCTCATAGCCTTGTTGGTTACTCAGACAACTTCTAGTATCTGGGCTATCTGGGAAAGCGGCATATATGACTTGACTGACTACATCAACACTGTGACGATCAATCAAGGCGCAACGAATCTCTACCAATTCCTGAGCACGGACGTGTCAGATGTCTTCAAACAGCAAGCTGGGCAGGACATTACGAAGCCGCTTAATACTGCTCTTGCGGGTCTTGATTCTGCCACAGCGGCAGCCAACATCAATTGTCTCAAGAATATGTTCTATCTCGGCGAAACTGACTTCCGGGATACACCAAGGTGTCTTGTTCAGAACTACCTGCTATTGGTGTTTACGAGTATCCTGTGCGCGTCTATCGTGCTGAAATGTATGTCCCTTTCTTTCAGCTGGTGGCTATTCGATTAATAATGTTCCTCTCAGTCCTTTCCGCACTTCAGCTGTCTCCCAAGCGGTCGCCTGAAATGCAGGACAAGTTCATTCTTTGTCAGATTCCTTGCTACACGGAGGGAGAAGATTCTCTGCGGCGGACAATCGATTCCTTGGCGTCGTTGAACTATGATGACAAGAGGAAATTGCTCTTCATCATCTGCGACGGTAACATCATTGGCAGTGGAAACGACCGTACGACTCCTCGTATTGTGTTAGATATCCTTGGCGTGGACCCTAAGCTTGATCCTGAGCCTTTGTTATTTAAATCAATTGGTGAGGGCTCGAAACAGCTCAATTATGGCAAAGTATACTCGGGCCTGTACGAATTTGAGGGTCATGTTGTTCCGTGAGTGCCTGTCCTTCATCTACCTTAGTGCGAGTCTGAGAGTTGTTTTACAGGTACATGGTGATTGTGAAAGTTGGCAAGCCTACTGAGCGTTCGAAGCCTGGAAACAGGGGAAAGCGTGACAGTCAGATTCTCCTCATGCACTACTTGAATCGTGTCCACTTCGATGCACCAATGTCACCTCTCGAGCTTGAGATCTATCACCAGATGAGGAATGTTATCGGCATTGATCCTGCTTTCTACGAGTACATCTTCACTGTCGACGCTGACACAGTAAGTTCATCGTCTTGGTTCCTTCATCTATGCTGATGTCCGTTGCAGCAAGTAACGCCTGAGTCTCTAAATCGACTGGTTGCGTCCGCTGCAGATGATTCAAGCATCATTGGTATCTGTGGCGAGACCAAGCTGACGAACGAGGAGGGTTCGTGGTGGACGATGATTCAGGTATGTTTACACCTTTGACCTGTGTTCTTACCCGAGGTGACAATAAATGTAGGTATACGAGTACTATATCTCTCATCATTTGTCAAAAGCCTTTGAGAGTCTGTTCGGCTCAGTGTCTTGTCTTCCTGGATGTTTCTCACTCTACCGTATCCGTACTGCGGACAAAGGCCGGCCTATCATCATTTCCAACCGTATCATTGACGAGTACGCCGAAGGCAACATAGATACGCTTCACAAGAAGAACCTGTTCTCTCTTGGTGAAGATCGTTTCCTGACGACGCTCCTGCTCAAGCACTTCCCTACGTTCAAGACCAAGTTCATTCCGGATGCGGTCGCACATACTATGGCTCCTGAATCTTGGCGTGTTCTATTCTCACAGCGGAGACGGTGGATCAATTCTACAATCCATAACTTGTGCGAGTTGGTGGTTTTGCCCGAACTTTGCGGCTTTTGCTGTTTCTCGATGAGGTTCTTCGTTTTTATCGACCTCTTGGGCACCATCGTGAGTGTTACGTCTTTGCATCTACACTTCTTGACTTAGATTTTCCTGTAGATCTTGCCAGCCACGGTTGTCTACGTGAGTCTCAAGTGTATCGAATCTGGCATGCATTTCTTATCTTCTTCCAACAGTTGGCTTATCTCATTGTTGTCGTTGCTACTGGCAATGCGGCTCTGCCACTAATTTCCATCATCATGTTAGGCATCACTTATGGTTTACAGGTAAGTCGTGTACTACCACACAGGACTAAACTTACTGTTCAATTCAGGCTTTGATCTTCATTATCAAACGTGAATTTATGCTGGTAGGATGGATGGTAGTCTACCTCCTCTCGTGAGTGGTTCATGGACAGCGTTGCGATGCGTATTTACCTCTGCTGCAGATATCCGGTGTATAGTTTCTTCCTACCCATTTACTCGTTCTGGTGCATGGACGATTTCTCCTGGGGAAATACGCGTATTGTCATTGGTGACGGAGGTAACAAGAAGGTCGTCATGAACGAAGATGAGCAGTTTGACGAGTCAATGATTCCATTGAAGAAGTTCAGTGGTAAGTAATCTCGGCATTTATTTACTACCAGCCAGCTCATAGTTGAATTCCCAGACTACGAAGCAGAAGCTTGGGAGAATGGATCTCATCGCTCCGATGAGACAGGTTTAACCAAGCCTCGTTCCAATCGTTTCCCTCCTTCTCGCCAAGGCTCTCCACAGAGCTTCCATCCATCTCTCAACGGCGATTATTATCGGGATACGAACATGACCAAGAAGAACTCAAATTCCAATCTCCGTGGTCCCGCCTCTCACATTAGCCATGGTTCTCGACAAGGGTCGATGTATGACGGGCGGCAACCATCTGTACCTCAGCACAGCCTTCCGCAGATGCCATTTATGCCGTTCAGTGGTGGAGCAGGTTCAGTGCATGGTTCAGACTATGGGCATATGCCCATGATTCCGCCTCTAGGGTATCAGCACTCTGGCAGTGTATACGGTGGGATGCCTCAAGATTCGCGAGGTGCAATGATGATGAACATGCCCATGATGACGGGAGGCTCTCAGACAGGCGGCTTTGGCATGCTACCTGCGATCGGAGGAGATGCACGACCCCTGTCGATGTTCTCGATGGCAACATCTGTGAATCCATTCGCTGGTCCGAGCTTCAACCCCAATCCTACCGACGATGACCTCTTCAATTCCCTACGTAACTATCTCAGCACGCAAGATTTGATGACAGTCACGAAAAAGTATGTCGCGCATTGTTCTTTTATCATCCGGTACTGATCGTTTGCAGGACCGCTCGTGAGGCGATCATGGCCAAGTTCCCCAAAGCCGATCTTACATCCCGGAAAGACTTTTTGAACGAGTCGATTGACAAGATTCTGTCGCAGTCATAGAAAAAACAGTAACTACAACATTTCTATTGCGTGATCTCCATAATATTCCTTACTTCACGAACGGCGCTGAGGTGCCTTGAACATTCTCTCGTCACCGTATTTTTCATTCTATTTCAGACAATCGTTTGGTCGCATATATGGACACTGCCGCTCGTCCTGAGAATTATCACTACATCGTTGTATCACCCCTCTTGGACTATGCACTCGTACGTACCATAGACTTTAACCTACATAATTAAGTCACTGGACATGGGTTCCCAATACACTCTTTCTCTTATAAGTGTTACATTGACGGATTATTTGGTCCATGTGATTATGCCTTGCACAGCCATTATGATGAACGTGACTTCCGTTCATCGAAAGCGGCTGGTTCCATCATTAAAGCCATGCGCAACTCATACCGGTGGGCGCCAGATAAATAATCAATCGTTACAGCTCACGAGATACGCTTTCGAACATCAACACACTGTGATAGAGGACTACCTTTCCTCATCACCCAAGATGCCTGTAGACAAATCCGCATCTGCTCCTCGCCAGTCATGTGTCCTTACATTTTCTAAGCCAACCCTCGAGTTATTCGAAGCTGCGCTTCCCACGTTGAAAGAGGAGTCTAGGCAGTACGTCCCTACTATTTCGATTTCACAAGAATGCCGGAGTTGTACATGCTGATGGTACTTAGATGCATCAAGAATCTTTGGAGTTACCGTGCACGATGTACGCAGGCCAAGTTTCCTCGGAGTCAGAGCGCGGCAGTCCTGGTTCCATTGTTTATCGGCCGTGCGGGGGATTTGTATGTGTTACTGAGTCGGTGAGCTCCTGGTCAGCTGCGTCCTGTTTGTGGCTGAGCTGCCCTAAAAGGCGGTCAGCTAGTTTGAGGCAGTATGCGGGTGATACTGCACTTCCGGGAGGAAAGGTAGAGCCCCAAGATATTACTGTTGAGGATACTGCGGTACCCACATGAAGTTCCTTTTTGAATATCGGTCTGACTCGTCCATTTGCAGAGACGTGAGGCCTTTGAAGAGGTACAGAACTGTGTAATCATGCGGGTTCTTATAGTGCTGATGTTCAAGGTGAATCCCACCATAGATTGGGCTTATTCCAGACCGGGAACGAGTGCCCTTGCTGTGTGTGATGGAGCCCTTTCTTGCTGGTAACCAGATGGTAGTGACTCCGTGAGTGTGTTGCTGGTGTTTTGCGCGGACTAACACAGTCGTTTAGGGTCGTTGTCCTCATTCTTGACAAAACCATGCAGGTATGTTGAACTCATGTGAGGCGTATCATTGGACGTTATAACTTTCTCGGGTCGTAGCCCAGTCTCAACGAGTCGGAGGTGACCTCGATATTCTCTCAACCCCTCACTTCCTTCCTCGCGTCAACTTTCCCTTTCCACCCATACCGTGTTCCAGATTCTTCGATACCCTACCACACGACGACAGAGTGGGAATGGAGCGGAGGCGGCTCAATCCGCATACATCGCTTTCTCACCGGACGCGAAGCAGACGGCGTGAAACCTGTGTTTGGGTTTACTGCGTGCGCTTATGACAAGACATCCCTACAAATATTTACATTGATCGTAGGAACATATTGATCTACATCGCCGTCTGGGGGTACAGACGCGCTCCAGACTTTGAGTTTCAGCCGCCAAACGCGCCTACGCAAGCCCAGCAGATCGCGTGGGCACTCCTCATGCCTTCGAATCCTCTACGGTTGGCGTGCGAGTGCGAGGGTATCGACGCGAATATGATGGCTGCCTTCATTATGCAGGAGCTGAACTCTGGGCCTGGTATGATCGAGTGGGACAAGAGTGGTCAGGATTGGAGGGGCCCGACTGAGGGACAGATCCCACAGACCATCGACGTCACAAAACAGGAGAAACATAACAACACGCACGAACACCAAGACATGCATCACGAGAGGCAAGAACGCCATTGCAAAGTAGGGGAGGGCGCAGGGCGGCGAAGTGGCCAGAATGAGCGCAAGGATGGTGACGCCAAACTCTGATGTTTAACGACGAACACACCCTATGCCTTATCACTTATGCTGATTATGACCCATTGTATCAGAACTGGTGTCATTCAAGTTGCCCGCTACATACGCTAGAGTGGATGATCTCTTAGACAGATTTATACTTCTGCAATAAGCTTACTTCGTCTTGCTATAGTGTGAGCAGTTTCTCATTACATTAGGTCAAAACTGCTTAATCGTGCTGCTGAATATAGAACGGACGGCGAGAAACGAAATTCTCAGTGCAGAAACACAAGGATGTTACTTTTGTTTTTTGATTCCAATTTGTGTCCATTGAGGGTAATACCCTATGTAGGACAATACTTTCTAATCTATGGGACCCCCGGTGTTCCTTCGGGATATTATTTTCTAGTCCCTCGCTCGTGACGCAACCGCTAGAACACTACTGAATCCCATGTACTCATCTACGCCATCTCTTGTCTGACTGTCTCCATTAATGTTACCTTCTACTGTGACGGCTGGCATCCCACAGGCACAGTAAATGCCACCGCTGCGTGAATCATTTATACAAGATTGCATAGACGATGTAACTTTCCTGGCTTCGTACTTGTGCGCACAATAAAGGGAAACAAACAAGCATGTTTATTTCACATGTACGAAGAACATATAGCAAGTCGGTACCGATCTACATAAATCTACTGAGACACTGCAGGAATAAGATAAAACGATCTACTAATTTATGAGCCAATCAAACAGTGACGGATTCAGAGGGAAGCTGCGTTTTCCCCGTCAACGCAGCTAGACTATGCACGAGCTGATCAATTTGCGTGACAAGTGCACTAAGGCGGAGATCCTGTTCCGCGAAGCGAGATTCCACCATCGCAGTCAGTTTGTTGACTCGTAAGGAAAGTGAACTAGTCTCGTCCACATTATTCAAAGTCTTGTCTGATGTTCCGACGTCTATATCTCGAACTCGGTCTTTAATCTTGACCAGCCAGTGTTTGTAAGGGTGGTGCTTTTTGACCACATTGAATACTTCGCGAAATGCACAATCTCCACAAAGTGCGATTGGGGAATGGTTTTCTGTGACAATTGTTAACCTTTGTACCGTTAAATGTATGGAAATCTGACCTGCGCAGGTAAAGCATACATAAAAAATGCCCTTCATCTTAACGCCGCATTCAGCACAAGCATAGACATCCCCATTCGCGATCGAGGTTCCAGCTGTCCCCTCGAATGCTACTGGCGGGTTTCCATTTAGCTCCTTATCACCTTCCTGTAAATCGATGGACGCAGCAGAATTGTCTGCTCGTGTGGTCTCTGTCGGATGTGGAAGCTCAGGTCCATCTGATTGCATTTGAGATTCGTCTGCTCGCACAGTTTTTAGTTCTTCTGGCGGTGCTGCGGCAGGCAGGAGAGTAGGGAGGAAATTCCTGGTATACCACCGAATCCGCTTGCAGCGACGATAAGGTAGCATGATGCGGATTACAAGCATGTTGTGCGTTGACTTGTGATCGGACCAGTGTTTGTGTTCTGAGACTGGCTGAGATTCGCAATTTACACACAAATCATATTCATCTGTGTAAGAAAATCAGCCCTTTTTCACGGGAGGGTTATCTCTGTCACGCTCACTTAACTCGCAATCTATACAGCGGTGAAGGACATCACTGACAAGGTAATGACATGCATTGCACTGAATCCTGAATACCAGAAAGGCAGATGTTTTAAGAACGTCCAAAGACAGAAGATGGACGCACGTGAACAGTCGTCTGCGCATCTGGAGTTCAGCTAGTGAATTCCAACGCTCGACGTCTGCGGACGGTAGCTCTTGAGACAAGCTATTGAGCCTTTCTTTGCCGGCCAACGATAGATAAGGGGGGACATCGAAAGGGTAGAAGTTCCGCGTATTATGCAAGTCATTCAAGCACCACAGACGGATATATTCTTCCATGGGGTCTTCAGGCTGCTGACCGGGATTAAATGCGACAAGCTTGACAGGTCTTCCTACCACTTCATTATCCTCTGCAAGACTGAAAGGACCGAGCTTCAATGCCGTTGAATCGATCTCCAACTCAGTGTCATCAGGCCCAAAATCGTGAGCTTTCCAATATTCGGTGTCGTCTGGAGTTAATTCTGGACTGTACCAAAAGTTGTACTATCACGAGATATCAGACTGGGAACTGATGTAAAGTTGCTGTCTCCACGTACCAAGCCATGCGCATACCACCTGAATCTCGCTTTTGGATCATTGCCTTGCTGACGAAATGATTCTGCCGTGGTGGAAGGAGATGACTCATCATTCATGAGATAGCTTGGAAACGCACCTGCCAGTTGGTCCACGCGCAGAGACACCCCTTGCAAGATATTTTCGATCGTTTGAGTCGCAGAAACAAGTTCTCTTTCGAAGAGAATAACTGTGCTGGCGAGTTTCATGAATTGTAAATGCCTCCTCATTACGAGGTAAAGTAAAGGCAGCAAGAACTGAACAAGCACAGTGATTCATGTGAGTATTCAGTGCAAGCGCAAGTACTGAGTCAACGACCCACATTTTCGATGCGACCAGATCCGAAAAGTTTAATGGAATCTTTGGAATCAATTTCATACTTGACGATGTTGAGCTTAACTGCCAATGTCTCCTCCTGAGCCTTGCGACGCTGAGCAGTCAGTTGTGCGAGATCCAAGTCCGAATTCTCTGATCCAAGCCCTGCAAGAGAACGGACGAGCATTTTTATACCTATCTGCTGTGTAAATACCTTCGTCAAAAGATGGGTAGAGCAACGCACCATCGATGACATATGAGTTCAAGTATCTGGCGACACACCTCCTATTTTCTGGAAGTACATCTTCTTGCGTATAAACCATGCTGTCCAAGATCTGTTCGATTCGTTCATGATAGTATTGGCTATCCACTCTCCAGCCTTCACCGACATAAGCACTGGCTCGACCTGACGATAGCAATTCTTACCTGCAGCCCAGTATGCAAGTGCTTTTGGCAGAGTCCAACCCAAGGGGATTGCAGATGTAAAAGCATTCACCTCCCTCACACTGACCAAGCCATTCGCGTCGCCGTCGAAGCCTTCGGATAAACCTGAACCGTAGAAAACGGATACATATTTCAAGCACCATTTATCTGCAGGGTCAATAGTAGGAAGTTCGTGGTATACAGAATCGGCCGCTGGAAGCTCGTGGTCTTCTGCTTCCGAATCAGACTTCACAGAGACGGTGGGAGTTGGAGATGGGGTCCGTGGTACCAAAGATGAAGCATCCGACGCTGCTTTTGAGAGAAGAGTTTGACGACGGAGGTGGGAGAAACGGTTCACGTAATAATCATGGAGTTCTGCAATGAAGTATGGCGTCTTGACACTTGTTGTCCATTTCTTGGTGACGATGAGTATGCGCTTTGGTCACGCATGCACAAAAACATACCATCTCTTTCCAGATATATTGGAGGTGCTGGTGAAATTGACTAAGTTAGTAATACATAAGGTTGAATTTTAAAATCCTTACCGGATCCTTGACCTGTCGGAATCTGCTGTTGAAGGCCCCCATAATGCGCATTTCAGAATCCTTGATGGCATCTTTGATGTCGGATGTCTGTGTATCAAGCTTGAACATGAAGAGTGCACGATTCTCGTCAAGTAAGTCGCGTAATGGAGCACGCAGTTCGTAAAGCAGCGATGCATCAAGGCGGTCGGTCCTTGATGGACGCCCTCCCGGTTCCTCGGCGATATTCAGTAGCTCTACCAGTTTGTCTTCGCTTTCCAAACATTTCTCTCTTCCACCGAGCATTTGCACTTCTTTTTCGAATCTTGCTTCGCGAGTACTTTGCATCCGGATCAGCTCGTCTAGCTTATCGATAGCAATATCAACTCTCAACGTCGTCCTGATATTTAAGGCAAGCTGAAGGTCCTGCGTACGCTGGGAAAAGCTGCTGCAAATTTTCAGGAACTCGCTCGCCCAACGGGAGGATCTGAAGAATTTCACTGGGAATGTGGTTCTCTAAATGAAACACCGCCGGATGATATGAAGGAAACTAACCCATGAATTTCGACTTGTAGTACTTGTCAATGACATTTCCACAATCCTCGATATCTTGCTTGATCCCATCCAGAACACGATCCAGTCGCCCCCGAATATTGCCGTTAGGCCCCACAATGGCAGGATCTCTAGTGTACTTAAGCCTACCATCGAATAGAATCAGCAAACGTCGTTAAAAATGGCGTCCAATGACGAACTGGACAAGCATATTCATCATGTCAGATGCTTGAGCTATCATCAATCCAACTTTACGATCGTTTTCTCTTCTTGTTAGCTCGATGTTCACGACACCCTTGAAAGCAAGTATAGCCACTACAATTTATCCAATATTAGCTGAGGTGAAAACATCGACAAGTGTCAAACACACCAGCAACAAACGGGTGAACCTGCTGCAGAACATCCAGGGCCTCCATCACCTTCTTCGCCACTCCCAGAAAGTCGCCCATATTCCTCTTTGAGAGGTCTGTGACCATTACATCAGATGCTGAATTGATGGCTGTAGCATTCTGGGTATATAAATCATGTGCTGATTCAACTTCTTGAGCGGTCTGGGCGACATGGTCTTCTAGAGGATGACATGGTAATCTGAATACCACCCTTACTGACTGGCATAGATTGTCGATGACGAACCTGCTTTATCCCATTTGTCGGGCATTCTAGCGAAAGTAGAGTTTAAATTTAATGTGGCATTATCAAATACCTTCTGTGTTCGTTCAATTGTAATGTCGGATATGACTTGTTCCCTGTGATTCATGAAGACTGTGCAACAGGGAAAGCGCTCTTGAAGAATTTATGCAAGGGAAGATATGGCAGTAATAATTATATCAGAACCAGCTAATCAACAAAAGAGCTTGGCAGTCAATTTATCCAGAGCTTAAGGCCTTGTCAGTGAGAAGTTGGCCCACCTGTGACACCCACCTAAGCCATATAATTAGATATTCCGGTGGGCTGGGCGTGTACCTGTAGTTAGAGGGTCAAGCTTGATCCCATAAATAAGTCCAATTGATTTATCGTACTGATATCCATTTCTCCAGTTGTACGTCCTGCGATGTTGTAAGCACTTAGTATTCTAGTATTCAAAAAACGCACAGAATCAGCCTAGCAACCTGCCTCTGCAGGCAAGCTTCCTGCGCGAAAGTACCGCACTGCAGTCGCACCGTAGGCAAAAATAACACCCAGTGAACATCAGACATTGTGGGAGTGAGAGCACGATGATAGTGTGAAAGTCATGGATCTGGCTGACTCTGGGCTATTCTATGCAGAGCCTAGGGCCAAAGTCTCCAGGGATCAGTCTGATTCTTCATGTGAAATTTGACGGTCCAATCAGGATAGGTGGCGTTTTGCAGTCCAAAGAGATGGTATACTACAGGTAGAAGTGTCTGTAGTCAGAATGAGCACTGATTGACTATCAAGTACCAGTTTAGGCACAGGGTAGAGATCGTGCTCAAACACCATAGGCTTATATGTGGCTTGAAATGAATTCCAAACACTTTGAATCATCAATGTAAGAATATCTATCTGCGTACATACTTTCGTCTGACATGGGAATGTTGCAGATTGCGCAACTGGACAGTCAGTGAGACCTAGGCCTGGACCGTTCGAATTTCCGAAGCGAAGAAGTTCGAAGGCAGACGTCACATGCTCAGGCTGGAGTACAACGTGCGTGCCGCTGCCAAACATTGCCCCAGCACCGTGTGTTAGTAGTTTGAACTCGGCACATACTTAGCCAACTGCGTCCCGGAGCCTTAAGGCTTGTTTCGATGGGTATCATGGTCAAAAACACTGGATACCCGCTCGTCCTTCCGCTCTCTAGTAGTTCCGGGAAAGCAGGGTCTGCTGCCTATGATGAATTTGGTCTAAAATATTGTCGCCTACCTTCTAGTTCTTTTCCATTCAGGAAATCACTTTCAATCTTGCTAGCACTCTTTATAGTGTTACTATTTGGATATCATTTCCAACTTGTCCCGCGACTTACATTGGAAAGCAACAGTCGTATTGGTATTCTTTCCAGCAGGTCACAACGATTTTGGGGGCCATACTCTCCATACTATTCTATCGAAGAGTACCAACCACCTCCCAACGGGTGTAGCATAACACAGGCAAGTACACTTGCCATAGATCTAGTCCTCAATACCCACTGCTCGCATCGCTCCAGGTCAACATTGTAAGTAGATCCTGGTCGCCAGTGTCCACGAGTTCTTCGTTTAAAGCATCAACAGCTTCAGCGCCATGGAGCACGTTATCCGACCAGCGGCGCCTCTAAGGAAATCCAAGCAAGTTTGCAGAAATTGTTGAACGCTTCGAAGTATACCGACATGAGGCTGGAATTTCTTCGTTCATACCAATGGCATCTTGGTGAAGCTGATCTTGTGCCCTTTGGTGCCACACAGTAGGACCACCATTGCAAAATTCCAGCTAATGTCGATGCTTAAGGATCGCGTTTAGGTCATTTCAGTCGGGTGCAGAAATATACCATCGGTACGGGCATCTTGTCGACGATCACATGTTACCCTTTGTCAGAGCGTCTGGAGGAGACCGTGTAGTGAATTCTGCTGTTAATTGGACTGCAGGTAAGCACCTAGTTGAAATGTGAAACTTTTCTGGACAATTGTAATCTCAGGTTTTGCCGATGCAAGTGGACAGCTCTATCATCCATCAGTCTCGGTCATAATACCTGAAACAGAGACGGTAGGATGGATATTGATCAAAGTCCATGGCTTGCTCATCTACGGCCTTTCTTCTAGTCGAACAATACCTTGGAGGATCACATGTGTCCCAACTCCCGAGCATCACAAGATGAGGCGAACTCGTGGCGAGATATGTTCTCAGTTCCAATCGTACATCGCCTCAACACAGCTGCTGTTGGAGCTGACATTCTCAGCGAGGACATTCCCGGGCTAATGTCGTTATGTGCATTCGAGACTGTATTTGAGGAGAAAGAAAGCGAATTTTGTGACCTCTTCTCTCTGAAGGAATTCCAAGCCTATGAATATTATCAAGACCTGCTGAAATATTACAAGACAGGGTAAGTAACTTATCAACAAATCATTCTGATATTCACACCGCAGCCGTGACAAGGTATGGAAATCCTCTGGGTCGAGTGCAAGGTGTCGGCTACGTGAATGAGCTTCTTGCACGCCTCAGAGGGAGACCTGTTGAAGATCGCACACAAACCAACTCGACTCTTGACTCATCACCAGTCACGTTCCCCCTTAACAGAACGGTCTATGCAGACTTCTCCCACGACAACCAGATGGCTGCCATCTACAGCGCACTTGGACTGTTCCCCCAGATGCACCCTCCTAATCCCACAAGGGCTGACCCGCGATGGACATGGGTAGTTTCTCGTCTTGTACCTTTCTCTGGGCGGATGATTACGGAAAAGGTACAGTGTTCTGAGGCAGGGATACCAGGAGATTTTATTCGGATTCTCATCAACGATGCCATCCAACCCTTGGCGTTTTGTGGTGCAGGTGATGGATTGTGTGGGCTGGAAGCCTTCGTGGAGAGCCAAATTTATGCTAGACGCAATGGCGCTGGTGATTTTGAGAAATGTTTTCCAGAATAGATAGTGACCCCCTTGTGGGGGGTTGATATAACAATATTAAGTGTCATGGCTGACGTAACCGTGCGCGCGTACCTTGGATCGAGACGACCACTCCGATTCTGAATCTTTCATCATGCCTCAGCTATACAGGCGAGAATTACGGATTGAAGACACAGAATCTTCAGAACACTTGGAACCAACAGACGTGGATGATTCCATCGTCCTCTCAGATCTTGTTCGCAGCGGCGAAGCATCCAGATTACGGAGAAGAGGCGCAATGCGACTTGATCACAATCTTGTCAACACCCAGCGTGCAGAAGCTGGACGTGTAACTCCGCCAGTAGTGAGGGTGGAAAGGACACCCTCATGGATTGAATCTCCTAGCGATGACGAAGAGTCAAGCCAAAATTATTGGGAGCAAAGCTACGATGCGCCGTTGTCGCCGCAGACGGACTCGATAGCTGCAGTAGGGCCAGACCCATACTGCTACACATTATTTTGTGGCGGGAAGGACGAGCACCCATGTCTAAACAGGGCTTCGACCTGTGTTCAGTCGCCACTTCCGTCATATCCGCCGCCGCCGCCTTCGAGCGGCTATCAGTTACCCAGATGGCAAACCAATGGATGTGGAGCCGTCATTCATATGCGAGCTTCACGCCGGGGTAACTCTGGTGTGTGGATAGCTAGGAATGATGCATCATCTGCTGTCGTTCCGTTGGATACGTCATACTTTGAGCGTGCTGCAGTTATCCGAATGGTGCGCAGTGCATGTGGATGTCTTCGTGAAGGAGTTGGATGTGCTATTTGGTGAGTTCCACGTTCTACAGATGACTTACATCATATCTGACTGCGTTCCAAGCGGAAATCCCTTAGGGTCTAGGTATAAACCATGTCAGGCTGCAGCGGAGGGTCTTTTTGCTTCTCGGCATCACCCTTCGGGCCCTCTGACTCCTGAAGGTCCTAGGTATTGGCATGCGCACTCATCACCTCTGCAGCATGCACAATCCTACGTATATACCTTTTTCGCCGAGAACGTGACATCTACACCGACATACATGACAGCTCAGGATGATTGTCCGTCTCCCGCGCTACAGCAAGATTTCCTATCACCTATCGATAACCCATATTCCTACACATTTTTTGATCGCATTGTCACCGCTTCGCCTTCGCCCATGTCAAATCGTGGGCGTGACAGCCCCGACTCGGATATTTCATTGCGCGCTGAGCCACGGTTTGATCCAGACGGCGTGTCCATAGCTGCTGATCCAGGATCACCAGACAAGATAGGTACTGGGCTGACTCTCGTCCCAGAGCGGTAATACCTTTCATGATGAACTCTCTGTTTAGTATTGATATGATTTGGCGGCATTGGACGCTCCCGCACAACTCCTGCAGCTCATTTCGCAATTTAAATGTATCTTATTGGATCTGTTATCATTACCCAAAATCTATCCACATTGTAGGGTTATTATCATCATATCATGCACACTTCACTTTCTCTCACATCGTGTTTTACCATCTTGTACAATTTCAAACATATTCACGTACCACCTAGTTGAGAGGCAGATAACGGTTAAATTGAAGGTGTAAGCATTTGCCAAAGGCGGAGGAGGCGATTTTGGGATGCGGATGGGAAATTCTGGGGACGGTCGACTATAGTGTGGCCTCGTTGAACTGACGAAGCTTTTTGATTGGAGCGGTGCGAACGTGTTACAGAGAGCTTCGGACGAGTTGGATTCCTAATTCCCCGAACCCCAGTTCCTACGAACTTTCCACGAAATCGGTGTTGACGCTCGAAAATCGTCACTACGACACAGCGAACTTAAGTACTCAAGGTGCGATATCGGATATACGAACGAATATATGTGGTAATTCGGCTCATCCCCTCCCGACATTAATGCCACATGCAACTTCTCCAAGTCGCAAGTGAATACCCTGAATCGGAATCCTGTACTTCCCCTTCATGGATAAACTCTTCACGAGCCGCTAAAACACGCACCTACCACCCTTGATGGAGACCAGTGAATATCTTGGCTATGGGCACTACCACTCTGATGTGAGTTTTTTCCGTTTGGACTAGATTACTTCCACATATAACACTCGACTACAAGAGCATATGGAGTCAGCTGTTCGGTCTGCGCGCTTTTGGCGACCTAGTGCTCACCGAAAATTCCCTTGTCTAGGGTTGTATTTTAAAGGTGCGAGAACGTACATACTTATCCTCCACGCATCCTAACTTGTGGACGCTTAATAATCGCCATACGCAGAGAAGAGAACGTCGGCTATGTTGCGAGAACATTACGTTCAGTTAAACTTGATGGCAATATTGAATCTCATAAAAGCGCGCTTGTAAAATCTCAGTGTCAGATCCTTTTGAACATTCGTTGAAGGTAAACAAAAAGGCCGCAAAAACTTCATGTCAACGTCACGGTTGCGTGTGCAGGTAGTTAAAACATTTTGATACGGTGGGTGGAGGTGGCATCCGTAAGCTTCCGCTTGTCCAAAGCCGTGGCGGAACCGACGAGAGAACAACGATAATGCCTGAATGTTTACTCGCCGATCGTTGAGTGGGTAATGGAAAATAGATTGACGCCGCTTTCGTAATAGTATAGTGACAAATTTTGCCGTGTATGCAGATGGGCCATACAGAGGGGAAGTGTTATGGAAGGCGGTGCCAATGGCCGGGCTACCAACTGCTCTCATATCCAAGAATTCGTCGCTTTTCAAGTCTGTCGCTGGCACTACCAACTTCTTGGTAATATCAGGTTTTCATCTGGACTTCCAGCGCGGATGAACTGTTGTTTGGGTTTTAATGTAGTAGGACCCACCTTTGTATAGCTGCCATCAGCTATATAGCACACTGACGCCAGGGGACATGACCTTCGCACCACCTTTGCACACATCCAAAGAATGCCTTTCCCGTAATTAGTTACAAAATAGGTTTTGTTCACGGAGAGACACTGCAGCTTCATGAAAGGGCATACTTTCCGGACAATTGATCGATTGTACCAACCCAAAGCAGAGTTCAGGGTAAGCGTTATTTTGGTCTGTTGTGTAAAGGCTTGATGCTGGCACGAACCGTGCTCGACCTTCGAACTGATCCCTTTGCTCATGGTCAGTTGTACACAGCATTATCGAGAGTGAGGTCAAGAAGGAATATGATGTGTCTATTCGCAGAGGCGAACGAGAGACAAGACTGCGCTAACATTGTATTTCCCGAATTGCTACTGTAAACATAATGACTTGTGGGGTTAAAGCCGACCAAAGGGGTGTCCTTGTCTCAGATAAAATCAAGCCTATCTTTTATCTTCAGTGAGATGCAGTATATTATCATTGATCAAAACGTTCGGTTCTTCATCTCTCGTAAGTTTAGACGGCGAAATAAAATAATAACAGCGAAAGGCATCTCCACCAATCGCATGAGTTCGCTAGTGAAGTCGTAAGCATTCGTAAGTGTCCGTAATGCGCTTAAGCTAAGCGTTCATTTCAGTAGTTTTGCAGATGCAGGAAATTCTCGTGACTGTCAGAGGCTGTCAGTGGGTAAGCGAGGAAAAAATTTGCACTCACGTTGTAGAATTTCTCCCTCTCAATCATTAATAGCCTCTTGGTAATATCAATTCTTATGCGAACTTCTAGCGCAGATGAACTGACGATCAGCTCTACTTAAGGCGAGATGCTCTCAAGTTGAGGATCTTAAAAACGATTATCAACGTCAGGCCTACAGCACATGAGGGGAGCTCACCACGGGTTCTGCAAACAGGTCTATAGAGTATTTGCTCGTACTTGATAACTTCACGATTTCGCTCGCGAAGACACAGCTATGGCTTCCGCATCGACGTTGAAGGTAGCCGCTACGAGACGGATTCTCACTCCATCAATGACTTTGAAGGGTCATGGAAAACGAATTCAATCCATATCCTATTTTCCAGATGGCCAGCGAATAATCAGTGGATCTTTTGACAAGACCGCTCGACAATGGGATCTAAAGACGGGAAATGAGATTGAGGAAGCGCAGGATGTTTGCGAGAAGGAGGTATTGGCAGTAGCGGTATCAAGGGATGATCGATGGATTGTCACTGGTGGTGGAGATCACAATCGTGGGGAGCTGAAAGCCTGTGAGGTTGAAACGGGGATTGTGAAACCATTTAAAGGACACTCACGGAGGATCGCCTGCATCGATATCTCCGTGGACAACACGTTGCTGGCGAGTGGGGCAAATGATTGCACGGCGCGAATATGGAACTTAGACACTGGCAAACTCGTGGCTGGTCCATTCAAGAGCGCTTATTCCGTGGGCGCAGTTCGATTTTCCCCAGACTCAAAGAAGCTCGCAGTCAAGTCGAATGTAGGGAAGTGCCTTGAAGTCTGGGGAGTCCAGTCACAGACATTGGATGTGAGCAAAGGGAAACCTGGTGGTGGACAAATCACATACGCGCCAATGTTTTGGACAAACAACAACAAAAACATCATAGCCGCATTCAGTTCCACCGGAGATGACGCCGTCACGACGATCTACGAGTTTGACGCATCGACGCTGGAGAGTGTCGGATCTCCTTTTGAGGGGCACACCAAAGTTATCACCAGTCTGGTACTTTCATTTGATAGCACTCTACTTGCTAGCGCTTCCTTTGACAAAACCATCAAGCTCTGGGCTTTCGACTCCCGCCAGCTACTCGCTTCCTTTGACAATATTCGCAATCCTTGGATCCTTCTCCTCTCACCCAACTCGCACCAACTAGCTTACACAACCACCGACAATGATAACAAGATTTACATACGCAACACTCCATCCGACGTCCTTGCTCATGCCAGTGTACATATTCCCCACAAACATCTACTGTTCATGTGCTAACATTTTTTCACAGACCAGTATACACAAACAGTCGACTGGCAGCAATGAACTAGGAATCCAGCCACCGGTGTGTCAGGACACACCGCATCCTCAAGGAAGATCCACGGCAGATATACAGAGAACACCAATATCACCTGTCATAGTTCTTCCTCCATTGCAGACGATCTCTTCTACAGTAGGTTCACGGCCATCCCAGTCACGCCCTGAGCCTCGTGAGCTCCTTCCCTCCTCTTCCCATACGCATGCAGCCTTCTCTGCTTGTAATGATGAGCCTGACAATCTCCCCCCTGAAGCAACGCTCCAAGACCTCTCGAAATATATTATTAAGGATGGAGACTACCCGGTTGCTCGTGGCGGTTTTGGGGAAATCTGGAAATGCACCTATCACAAAAATCGTAGCTCAGTTAAAGTTCGTTTGTTGTCTTTTGTCTGTCCATCTGTGTACAAATTAATGATTTTGCAGGTTGCAGTGAAAGCATTGCAGGTGTACGCTGATGATCAAGTCGGGGTAGCGAAGGCAAAAAAGATCAAGGCAAGTATCATATCAAAGGGCTTTTTCTATTACTTACACCACAGGGTGCCACTTTGTAGAGCATAAAACGTGAACTCAGGATATGTGCCAACCTCAACCATCCAAACATTCTCCCCGTTTTTGGTTATACGTATGGCTTTGGCCCATTTATAGCAATAGTCAGTCCTTGGGCGGAGAAGGGCAACTTGACGGTCTATTTAGAGAGTGATGGTGCGGCTCTAACTCTTGTTAGACGATTCCAGCTGGCGAGTCCTCTCTTCATGTATTTTGAGTAGATCACTAAACTGATGGAAAATTTAGCTAAGAGATATAATAGCTGGTCTGCAATATCGTATGTAATAGACTTATTGTGACTAGACCGAGCCGTAACCACTTCCCATAGTTCACGCCAATAATGTCATCCATGGTGACTTCACTGGGGTGAGTTTGATCTTCTCGATAGTTTTAATTTCATTGAGACGTGAGCTCCAGCCTAACGTACTGATCCACGGCGATGGCACTGCATGTGTTGCTGACTTTGGCCTTTCTTTGATGTATTCCGAGTTTATAGGTGCCTCTCAGGCTTCCTGGACGTCCACGCTCAAAGGAAATATGCGATGGATGGCTCCTGAGCTGCTTATAGAGCGGGAGGATGGCTCTCAAGCTCGGCCAAGCGAGCAGAGCGACATGTATTCATTTGGCGGTATCATGCTGCAGGTACATTCGAGCTAATTTTGGCCTCTCATTGATATGATAAACTCCACTCAGGTCCTCGCCAACAAAGTACCCTATTATCATCTCACGAATGATGCTGCCATCATTCTTTGCATAGCCAAGTCGCAAACGCCTTCCCGGTCTCGTTATCCTGAGCTCCCTGAGCAATACTGGCCATTTATCGAGCAATGTTGGTCTACTCAGCCTTCAGACCGTCCCTCGACGGAGCAAGCTCATATAACGATCAGGAATGAATTTTACTCGCTGTCCAGAACTCGTTGATTCTTGCATTGTCCCGTGTTCAGAAATGATTTACAGAACAGATAGATAGATAAATTTAGGTACGCCTGTATAGTAAACGTAGGCTTACTTCAAGATTCCTCCTGTAATATTGGGGCGCGTGCACCGCCACGGGGAAACGCCAGTTACACAGTCATTTGGAGTTGGGAGGATCATTACCGTCGACAAAAAAAATCTCGTTTGCGAATTCTGCGCTGACCTAATTCAGCATGCAGGCGGGCATCGGCCCAACTGAGTCACCCGTCGGAGACCTCCAAAATAGAAGAAAAACGGTCGTTACACGATAGTTCTCCCATCGCTTCTCCGCCCTTCAAATTCTGGGACGAGCTCTTTTATTTCTTGAACTCAGAATCAGAGACACTCGTCGTCTAAAGCATTTTGGATCGAAAGGTGGTTAGGGCGTTCTCTGAGTCAAGCAAAAATGGTTAATGCCGAGAAGTTGCATGATTGAAGCCCTGGATGAGCATGCACTGGAGAACTGCCGAGACTATGATCGAGGAAATGCACTCTCCGAGTTGTTGCCGTACATGATAAGAACTATTCATGCGTCTACTGGCATCGAAAGCCAAACTGCAAACGAAGAGCGAGCAATGAATAGCATAGGAATCATTGTAGGCCACCATAACCCGTGAATACTGGCAGGTGGAAAATAGCAAGAGATTGATGACCTAGGACTGAGTCGAAAAACAAGGGCAAGCGAATAGCACACCTTTCAAGGACGAATCATTGATTGGTAGTGGTCGAGACTAAAAAAGAATGAGTCGAATATGTAGCCGAAACTCGCGTACTCGCCAGATTCACCTGTTGACATCAACCGTTTGTCTTGATCATAATCTGATCACCTTTGAATTACAATGTTCCCAGCTTTGAATGTCTTCCTGACGCTACAATCCAAAAGCGACGTGGTCATACTCAGGGTTCAACAGGCTGAGAACGATACGAGAATTATTGTGCAATGTCCGTCGCTCGAGACCCGCTCTCTAGGAACGCTGCTGCCACGAAGCCTGACGTATGACTGGTGTTTAACATTACGTCGATGAAAGTCCATTCAGGCAGAGTGTATTTTGATAACAACGCTGGCACCAGTAGAGCACTCTGCGTCACGAATGCCATCAACTGGGGTTTTGGCTTGTATGATTAGGACTGAACCGACTTCGACTTTTTGCCGTGACGTTGTTATGGGCATCCCTAATTTCTTCGTTAAAGCATGCAGATATATTAGTTCGGCCGTTTATATTGGACACAGTCCCTCCAATCTGCTGGAGAGGAATGCATGTGGTTGCTGATCCATTCTGTGTGGGTATTATTCAAGGAGTTCAGCGAGACAGAACAAGAGATTTACACACCGGATGAGCAAGCCAAGTCTGTCCGACGGCGAAGGTTCTCCGGGTATGTGAATCTGATATCTAACACCTGAGAAATCCGCGTCAGGCTTCGTTAAGGCCGGCGACTTTGGTTGTGTTCCCTGAGTGTTTATACACAGGCATCACACCTCAAGTCCTGACTCCCCAGTATCACATTACTAGGAGAATGTATCATTCTGATATTACCAAAGTGACACACTGTCCTAGCAATATTTCAGCATGAGAAGGCGGCGTTGCATCAACTGCTTAATGCTATGAAACTCGCGCTTGAGCATGCGAAGATAGAGAAAGGGAACCGCCGCAGAAAAGCATACGGGCAGAACTGCTAAGTAGAGATGGTGGTCTGCGTGTCAGCGCGTGGTATCCACCGCTAGCGCTAACAAGTTCGGTCAGTTTCCTTGAGTGTTACCAATAAGCCACCAACAGACAAGACGATAACGTAGAAGAGCGTATAATTGACAAGGCGGTAAAAGTATAAGATGTAGATAAGTGAACGATGCTTACAGGTATATATAGCTATATAGGGATGAGCGTCAAGAAAGCAAGTACTAAACAAACAGTGTGCGGTGTCCAATCAGCGCCAGACGCGTCGGTTACGTGGCCCAGGCTTACACTAGTTCGCCAACACCAGAACAACAGCGTGACAGATCACCTGGATATGAGATTATGAGCATGTATTTAAATGTAAAGTGGCACGTGCTTATGAGCAGTAGATATTCGACCACCCAGATACATCTTTCAAACGAGGGGTGTGTCCTTGCTATATATAAAAAGTAGTATTGGTAGGCAGCCAAGTGGCTCTTGGGAGTGCAGAAGGAGAGAAGGACCACGATATTGATGGTACAAGGGCTGAGATCTGAGACTGCACAGCGAGGATATCGGATGTTGAAGCTCATCGGGAGAAATGTGAGGGGGAAGAAAGAAGTCAAAGATTCGAAACTCAGCTCATCGATGACACAACACAAGTTAACGAGTGCCTATCTCGAGTCAGTCCGTGAATCAGTGATTGGCGGATGGCGTATACGAGACATGACATGATATTGAAAGATGGAAGAGGCCGTTGATGGGACTGCTTGGACTACATGAAGAGAAGAGATAGGATGGATGCACCAGCGAGAGAGAGATCAATATTGTCATGTGTTTCTGATGATGTTGGTACTTGTCGGAGTTTGAAGAAACAACTCTGAGTTCAGAACAACAACCGTCACTCTGGATTTTGGAAATATCGTCATCTCTAGCATGAGATTCACATGAACTGTTCGAAAAAATGTCGGTGCTCCCAAGGTGTGATATCAGACGATTCAACAACTAATTATCCATATCATATGTACACATGGACATCCCCTCTCCGATATGCAGCCCTTGTAAGTTAGTACCCTGAAAGAACACTAATTTTCGCCTTGATCAACAATGACTTTATAAGTCGCTAAAATACTACCTGATTGCTAGCCAGTCACAGGTACTATTCACCACCTTGGTGAGTTTCTCCGTTTAGACCTTCCGCAAAGCTGACATCTGACCACAGAATAGTTATCTGAATAGACGCCCACATTGATATACACACCGAACGCCCCTTGAATTTCTCCTCAACACCGATCCCTCATGCTCCGTCCTTGCGAAGTTTGACTGACTCTTGCCTTCATTGGGTTGCGGGACGTAGACAATGCTATATTTTGAAAGTAACCTGTTAGTTCCATGAGGCTCATTGGTGCGTTGGATTTTCGTAGGGAAGGAAGGGAGCAGACGCTGACTCAGTGACGTAGACATCTGCAAAGTTGTTAAATTGGCGTATTCACCTGAGCTTTGATGTCGACGCACTCGACCCGAGTTTTGCGACTAACGCGAGAGCACCAGTAAGCATTTCAATCTTGATTTTTGACAGTCAGTGCTAGTTTGGGTGGGATGGAATTTTTTGCACGCTTTTGATGACGTAGTACGCACCGAAAATATTTT
Source organism: Suillus cothurnatus (assembly GCA_016758765.1). Classification (NCBI taxonomy): domain Eukaryota; kingdom Fungi; phylum Basidiomycota; class Agaricomycetes; order Boletales; family Suillaceae; genus Suillus; species Suillus cothurnatus. The sequence goes on along the minus strand of JABBWL010000112.1, from coordinate 52,247 downwards.
CTGACGGAGACGTGTTTTGAAGGTCAGGAAATCATTCGCCACGTATCCTGAATCAGGTGCTGCGGGTACTCACCATATGCTTGAAAGAATCACATTAGCTTGCGCAGATCCTTCTACATAGTCCCATTTCATTGGGACTTGGACCTTTGGACCCCTCGATCCGTTGTAGGAATGGCCAAGTCTACAACAGGCAGCCGATGCCTACCTGCATGAATTTTCTTCAGATCAAGTGAGTCGTGAAGTCAATGACCAGCACTTGCCAAAATATCGCAAGTGTGCGGTGGCCTTGTAGGACACTACATCCGGGAGGTGATTTACGAGACTGAGTTCCTCGTCGCGCTTGAACTAATGGTACGCCTGTAACTTTTGCTCACATAGTCCCTTGACATGTTGCACTGGACGTAGATCGCTTGTAGATGTGGAGATACTGTAATGTGGAATACTCATTCAAGAGCACAATAACCCATTTCTGTGAGAGAAGAAGGGGGTTGCACGGGTTGCTGAGGTGTGGAGTTCGCATCTTGTGGACTGTTCCCACAACCCGGAGACACGGCCTTCTATTGGTGGTCGGCCATATGTCTATATCGTAAGTATCAATAACTACGTCATTTCCTATCCGATCTGTTTATTTTATCAATAGATCTCGAGTATACAGTGTCGGATGGCAATATTAAGTCTGTCGGTAACCTATGGAAAACATATACACGAAGATCATACCCAGTCAAGGAGGATACTACTCTAAAATAAATATGATACAGCGCGTCATGTTCAACGCTTGTCAATAACAGCATCCTTCTTGACCTAATTGAATCTATCCACAGCCGTATCAGGGAATATCCGGGTGGTCTGCGCGTTGTTCTATTGTCCGTTGAGGTCAGTGGACGCAACCCTTTGTAGCCATGCCGCTTAACTTGGCTAAAGATTTGTGGACCACAACGCTTCATCCACTTGTTGTGGGTGCTTGAACAATTCAAATACTGCAACTTGTATTTCGTTCCTCTTTAACATACATCACATTTTTCCTTTCCTCGTCTACCATCTAACTTGTATCCTGTGAGTTACTCTTGTACACTTACTTCACCTTTCGTCGCTCATCTTGTCCTGCCACAGGTTAGAGCCTAGCGACATCCACAGTCCTTCCCAACGACTCTAGATAATTAAATATGCCGCGACAGCGAAAGCAGCAGCAGCAGCAGCAGCAACAGCAGCAACAGCAACAACAGCAACAACAGCAACAGCCAGCTCAAACAGGCCAATGGTCGATCCCAGGCCCGCCTCAACATGGGCTTTATCCATACCCTCCCATTCCTCAGCCTCCATCAGCGCCCTCACGTCTTAGACCTTATCCCCCAGAGGTCTACACATATTTATATGAAGAATATATACACGCGTTTCGTGCAGCCTACGGAGCACCATACCAGGGCTATCCTCCTCACCATTTGGGTGGGCATCCTCCCGCCGTCCAGGGTACGGGTGTACCGCCTGCAGCTGCCCCACCTTCGTATCCTTCTGCACCCCTCTCGGGACAACCCTCCTACAACCAACATTTGATGCAAGTACCCGTGCAGCAAGCACCAAGAGCTGCGCCGCCTTCATATCCTCCCGCACCCCTCTCGGTACAACCCTCCTACAACCAACATTTGATGCAAGTACCAGTGCAGCAAGGACGTCAAGAACCGAAGCAGCAAGCACCAGGAGCTGCGCCGCCTTTCTATCCTTCCGCACCCCCCTTGGTACAACCCTCCCACAACGAACATTTAGAGCAAGTACCAGAGCAAAACGGATTGGACCAACAAGCACCAGTCCCCGCCGCTGAGGAAAGCGCTGTCAAGCGCGGAAAGCGCAAGGCGGTGGACTTGGATGACAATGATTGTCCCCCACGAAAGAGGCAAATGGTTCACTACTATCCAGATTTTGTGAGTCATAATCTTTTTGTTTGGTTCTCGCTATCATGCTGACGGTTTTTTCATCAGGAAATCGTCGAAAGCAGGGGCGAGGCCCGTTACAGATGTTGCCTGTCTCAGTGTGAAAACACACCTGCAGTGCGACAATCTGGCATTCAAGAGCATATCAGATCAAGGAGGCACCAGATGCTCAGGGCTCGATTAGCATCACCAGAACTTGACGAAGCGTGAGTGCTGCGCCGTTTCCAAATGTGACTTTGGGGCTGATATAAGGATGATTACTAGTGCAAATCGCGCGGACTCTTCGAACATGGGCGGCTCTTGTGCCAAGAACCAGCAAGAGGCCCAAGAGGTCTCTCAGAGACTTTGCGAAGATTCGACTTTAAGTCAGCCGTTGGAATACTCTTCCTACAATTTTGAAGACACCACCGATTTTACTTCGAACGAGCCGTTTGAAGAGCCTTTCAACAGTCTTGATGGAACTGTCGATTCCGTTACGGAAGAACAGGTCAAAGAGCTGTTCAGTCTTCTGACGAAAGATGCAGATTGGACTTCGGACGAGCAGGTGGAAGAGGTTGTCAACAACCTTGAAGTAACTGCTGATTCAGCTTCGGGCGAGCAGTCGGTGTTTGTACACAGTTCTGAAGACACAGTCGATCCTCAACTGTTGTCCCAAACCGATAACTCGGCATCCAACGAGTCATCGGAAGATTATATCAACAGTGTTGGTGAAACTTTCGATCAGGCTTCAGGCGGGCAGTTGAAAGAATTCGCCACTGATGAGGAGGCATTGGACGACTTTTTCAAAATTTTGTATGAAGCTCTTAACTAAACTTACGATACGGCGAATTCGGGCGAGTCATTGGATGATTTGTTAAATAGTTTTTTTTCTTCGTGGATATCTTGATACATCGCCGCTTCATCCTTACTATATCTTGACATACTGTACATCTGAATACATAGAGGCTATGATACGGCTGCAAGCCAAGTCTTGCAGATTCGGATAAGGCACATTATGGGGCGAATTTGGAATGCATGAGGCTATACGTAATATCTACGGTCTCCAATTCCCATCACTGGAATCAAATCTTTCTTTCTGAAAGGAATATACATATTCCAGATCGGAAGTACTGACTGCTGCGGGGCTACCTGCATAATCATTGATGGCTGCTTGGCGTATGTCGTTCTCTTTGTCTAGCCTGCTCTTCTTGTGCATCGAGCCCAGAATGGACTGAACATAGCCCACTTCCTCATCGCTGCCATACGATTCTGCTGTGGCAATGACGGAAATTCCGTCCTTCTTGTGCAACGACTTGCTTTTGTTTACTAACTTGCAAGACAGGTTTTGCGGCTGATCTAGTAGTAAGTGGACTTCGGAAGGGGCACGGATTGCGAGGGAAGCCAAGGCTCAACCTCTATAATCAGACTTGCTACTGCGCCAGACTACCCTGGTACAACGTAGTACAAATGCAGCCATACGAGATTGAATTCTACTGCAACAACCTAGGACCCTGACTAACCTAGGTACCCGCGTACTTGGATCAAGCATTTGTGCTGGAGAAATCTCTGGGCACTATTGATCAAGGGCGTCAAGCTGCGGTCCAGCCTCACATCACCGCTAGCCTGAACTATATCATGAGGTGAATGGGCGGTTTCAGTTATGTACAAGCTTCAGTAACATATCTCACTGTTTCGATAGCAACTGGCGGCAACAAGTCACCGACCCCTGAGATTGAATATCGACAGTATGTATTGCACTTCACATGATTGGGGATGAATTTCCGAACTGCAGTGCTTCTCCATTGCTGATCTGGAACATGGAACACTGACATGGCCATACTTCGTCACAGCCATGGCTGTTTCTCCAAACGTTCAGAATGTGGATCAATATCATATAGGTACGTTTCTTGAATGTCAAAAGTTATTAAGACCGTACAATGATGATTTACATAATTCATGACGCAGTGCATGTATCATTTGAAACTCAATACCGCCGTAGGCAATGCCACCTTGGGTATAAAGTTGCCCAACTTATTTGCCATACCAGCAAGACCTAGAAAACTCCTTGACCCTTACAGTCAACTTCTTGTTAACATGCTCTTCAAGTGCTTAGCTGTCTTTGCTGCAGCGATTTCTGTCACCTTGGCTCAGACAATCGAGTTAGGGTTTCCTCAGAATGGGGACAACTTCACCCCCGGTCAGGAAGTGGTCGCTCAAGTCATTCTACCGGTTGGTAGTTGGTTCGTTTCTCGGTATCATGCATCGCTCTGACAGATACTATAGCAATCCATAGAATCTTGCATTCAAGTTGGCATTGCCTTAGCAATCGATAACTGCGTGAACGGTTCATGCCCCAACCCTGCAGATGTGTTAGGATCTGTTCTCTATGCAGGCCCTTGGACACCTGAGAGCCACCCTCCTGGTGGCTTCTACCAAAACTTTACCGTCACTATTCCATCTTACCTAGCAACGGGTCCTGCTATCTTTACGCTCACGCACTTGTGTCTCCTTGGGGTACGAGGTCTTCAGTTTTTATATTCATTCGTAGTCTAAAGCTGATTTTGTAGGCGGGTCCATCTCCCTTCCTTGAATATCGCAATGCAACGGTGAACATTTTGTGAATGGTGGACGCCGGAGAAAGGTTTTCATCATATAAATTCGTATGCATGTATGAGATCTGGATTCTTGTTTTGTGTCTTCATTATGAAACTCGAGAACTTGAGTAATTGTTTATGTAGGATAAGAGGAATTTACTATCTGTTGTACTTCGCTAGCACTTGTACATACTGTCAATCCCAACAACTTTGGACCAACGTTTCAAAAATAGTAGCACTATGATGGGAATGCTGATGACATACCTACCGATGCATATATTGATGGACCTCCGCCCGATGAAATCGAGAACTAACGGTGTTCCGGCCTACTTCTGGCCTTCTCAAAGATCAACTCGAAGCGGGTAAGCTGACGGCATAGAAAAGCTCAAGGTACGACAACCTGATAGGATAGCGAGGGCGATGTATCACTACATGAACGGGACCTCGGTATACAGATCGTACACGGTGACGTATCATTGCTATTGGTGATGCTATATACCTAAGGTTAACAGATTCTTACACTTATGTATCAGTATTGTTGTGACAGTATCATATTTAATACATCAGAATGGCAGTATGTGATGCGTTCACACGATGTTCACCGTCGCGTTGCGGTATTCAGGGAACGGATGTGTAACCACCTACAAAATCAGCTTTAGACTGCGAATATAGATGAAAACTGAAGATCTCATACCCCAAGGAGACACAAGTACGTGAGCGTAAAGATAGCAGGACCCTTTGCTAGGTAAGACGGAATAGTGACGGTAAAGTTTTGGTAGAAACCACCAGGAGGGTAGCTCTCAGGTATCCAATGGCCTGCATAGAGAACAGATCCCAACGCCACTGCAGGTTTGGGGCATGAACCGTTCACGCAGTTATCGATTGCTAAGACAATGTCAACCTGAATGCAAGATTCTATGGATTGCTATAGTATCTGTCAGATTGACGCACGATACCGAGAAACGAATCAACTACCAACCGGTTGAATGACTTGAGCGACCACTTCCTGACCGGGGGTGAAGTTGTCCCCATTCTGAGGGAAGCCTAGCTCGATTGTCTGAGCCAGGGTAGCGGAAATCCCTGCAGCAAAAATAGCTATACACTTGAAGAGCATGTAAACGAGAAGTTGACTGTAAGGGTTAAGACGCTTTCTACGTCCTGCATTTACGACAAATAAGTTGGGCAACTTTATACCCAAGGTGGCATTCTTTTTCCGCAGTAGACTGCGGCGGCATTGAGTAGGCTCGAGATCAGCCTGAGCCTGGCCTATAACTACGGAGAAGTCGAATTAGACTCGTGACCAGTCCGTTTATGAGGCAAACCGGACGGACTGGTCACGAGTCTAACCGACGTACATCACGAGTCTAGGCATTGAGTTTCAAATGATACTACATCAGATATGAAGTACCCCGTCAGCTCATTGATATACCGAATGACCACGACCATAAATACCAGTCCGGATATAAATATGTAGGCAGATCAAATGCACGGCGATCTTTCCTGCTTGATAGTGACCTTCGAAACACGTCTCCATCAGAAGGTGACTGTCAAGAATCAAAATTAAAATGCTTACTGGATACCCCCGCGTCAAGCGCAAAACTCGAGTGCGTCGACGTCAGGTGAATATGCCAATAAAGACAATCGAGTGCCACTTTAACCACCTTGCAGATGCCTATGTCTGTGCCCGTCCCCTCCTACGAAAATCCAACGCACCAATCAGCCTCATGAATACTAAAAGCGTTGCTTCCAAAATACAGCCTTGTCTACGTCCCACAACCTAACGAAAGCGAGAACCAGTCAAACTTCGCAAGGACGGAGTCTGGAGATGGAGCACAATGGGTCGAAGATCGAAGGTCGTTCCGTGTATATATTCGCTCCGGCTGAACTAAATTGTGTTTATATATCAGTGTGGGTGTCTATTCAGATGACTATTCTCTATGGCCGGATGTCAGCTCTGTACTATGAGGAGTATAGTCCAGACGGAGAAACTCACCAAGGTGGGTGAGATAGTGCCTGTGGCTGGCCAGGAATCAGGTGAGTGCTTTAGCGACTTATAAGTCGTTGTTGATCAAGGCGAAAATCAGCGTTTCTTCAGGGTACTGACTTAGAAGGGCTGCATGCTGTTGCATATCGGGGAGGGGATGCGCTGGACTACCATGTATGTGATATGGATAGAATAGTTGTTGAACTATCTGATATCACACCTTGGGATCACCAACATTTTTTTCGAACAACTCATGTGAAAATTCTTGCTGGAGATGGCGCATCGATATCATGTTTCCAGAATCCAGCGTGACTTGTGCAGTGACGGTTGTCGTTCTACACTTTGTGTCTTTAAACTCCGACAAGTACCGACGTCGACGTCATCAGAAACACCAACCTGTACTCACATGACGGATGAGCGTCCTCATTTATCTCGCGGCTTCTATGAGGGAAGACACACAGTGAGTGCCTAATTTAAGTTTTCAAAACGGATTCAAAGTACAAACGGATGTCAAATACGCGCGCTTCCACTTAGATTCGACCATACACGAGAATCAACTAAACCCATGCACTACGATGTGCTGATAGCTACTTGAAATGGGTTTTTCTCCAAGCCGAAACTTGGAATCATCCACTTTCAAACCCACTTTTGTAAACGATTTTGTAAGGCTGATAACCTTCGCGATCTTGATAGCCAACCACCCAACAAACTTCCATCCAAATTTCATCTCGATTTCCCCGTCATAGATAGCATTTCCGACACGACTAATGCGACGCAGACATTCTGGTGCGTTTTTGTTTGCTAAATGTGCAACACCGAGGCTTTCTGCAGACAACGACTGCGTACCTGGAGCGCGACGAGGGAAAGGTAGAGTCTCCCGTACTGAAAGGCAGTTGCGAGGATGCGCGAAAGGGTAAGCTCTGCATTAACTAAAAGGACATAACCTTGACCATCAGCCTCCGGCACTGTTTCCTGCAGCGTTGACTCCCAGCGTGAAGTATTAGGTACCACGAAACTCCCCATTGCGTTCATCTGTCCGTCCTTCATCGATGATGCAAGTATCAATGAAGCTTATCAGACTTCCAGATGTCTCTCAACATCATCGCCCATGACCACCCACACTACCCTTTTATGAGACGGAATATCGATTGATATTTCTGATCCGATAATTTGTGCTTTGGGTCAGTGGTTTAGCCTATCGCATCGCGAATTTCTTGTATTCTGTGTAGCCCAACTGGAAGTGATATATAGGCGCGAACTTCTGGGATGTCGGTATCAGTTCAATGAAGGTATGCTGCATGCGCAGATATGATTTTGTCCAGTTGACTCTGCCAGAGGAATTGGTTCGTTTTCTACAGAAACTACAACCAAAGGATGGACTTTAACCCAGAGCTCTTACGAATGGCAACAAGAAAACGACCATTAGCACATGTTTTACTGAGGATGTATCTCATTCCAAAACACCAAGGACAAGGCGAGACCTAAAGTTACAAAGAATGTCCATAGAGCACTCAATACGAATTAACAATAAAGAAATATCAACCACCCCGGGCCAAGCATAAATACGACCGGTCGCCCCCATGCTCTCCGGTGCTGGTTGCTGTGAACCAGGGTTCGGTCAGGAGGCAGAGGGTCGAGATATTCATCGGCACTACATCTTCAATAGTTTTGGGAGCACCTGCTGCAGTGTTGCGCTGTAAATTCATGCATTAGACTTTGATCTAAGGAGAAAAAATAGATCGAACCTTCCTCTTTGGCCTGCGCAAGAGGAACGTCAACGATGCGGGGCTGTGTACGACCTCCACGAACGGGCCACCAGGATGATAGGGTGTGTATGCGGGCTGCGAGACGATTGGATGATTGGTCGTGATTGAGACTAAAATAGGTGAGTTGAATATGTGACAGCAAGTAGCCGGAACTCACGTTCTTGCCAGAATTCATATTGAACTTCCCTGAGTTGAGGTGTGCACCGAGAGAGGGCGGGGAATGGAAGCGTAGCAGGAAACTGCAATGCGACGTTGAATCAAATGCGAAAGAAAAAGAGACATCGCGAGGTAGAACGTTCGACCAGGACGTCCTGCATTCGTGCGATGAGAGAAGCGAAGAAAATTGCTGAGGCGAACGAAAACGGATTGCTGCTGGTCTATTGTAGGCAGAGATCTCAGCGCCATGGGTGTGGCAGATATCCGTGGCCTGCTGCACGCAACAGTAGGACGACAAGCCCCTGCATCAGACTGCGATGATGGCAATTAATTGAGCGGTGGATGAGCCTGAGTAAAAGAATAAGTTAGTAGATCATGGAGAGCCGGTTTTTGCATGCACTGGTCTGTAAGGGAATGTCAGAACACTGACAGTGGATTTTGCAGGGAATGCGTAGCTGGCCTGAGCAAGGACGTCGGGCGAAATATTGCAGATGCAGATCCGACCCTTGTGGTCGTCTATGGTGGTGTAAGCTAGTTGGCGCGAGTCGGGTGAGAGGGTAAGAGTCTGTAAGAGTATTGGACATCCGAACGTCAAAGGGAGCGAGGAGTTGGTGAGACTCGCAATATCATAGTTTGATAGTACTAGTGTCATAGCTACATAGCCTTAGGAAGCACTACATAGTACTGATTCGGTACAGGGCGTTTTTGAGTCTGACAACAAGCAAATGATATCATCGAATATACAAGCTTTCCTATGTAGGAATAAGAACTCACCACAGCCCGCTGCGCAACTCGCATTCACCCCCCAACCCCAGTAAGTGTTACGTTCTTCATTACAATCCGTAAAAAATCAAGCAGCTGCTACATGATACCCGCGCAACGATTAGACTATGCCCGGCGACTGGTGTTACTAGTAATAAACAGTAAGGTACAATACTCAGAAATTACCAAGACGGCAACTTCGCTACGACGGTCGACTCTCCCCTCTCCCAGATAAAAACGACGAAAAAGCAAGTTCACTACTCAACGGAGCAAGTCCCAGCTTCGGATTTGGAGGAGGCTCGTCTAGAACAGGTGATCCTGGCGTCTCTCCTAAACGCGAGCCAGATGGGAAACTACCGGTTTGGAAGGCAGACAAGTCTGGTTTACTGTCGAAGACCCCTAAAGTTGGGTAAGCTTTGAGAGCAGATGATAAATATTTCGCAGCGTACCCAGCTTACGAAGCCATCGCTGCCGAACTTGGTGATATCCCCTCGATGGTAACGCTTTCTGAACCAAATCCCACTTCTGTCCGTATTTTGCGACAGCCTGTCAAAACGTGTCAACAATCTGGCTGCTGTATAATCAACAGAACACTGACCTGAGCAAGTAGATCATCCTCCTCCTTGCTCCACTTGACGTAAGGACTTCGCTGCCTCTTTTGGACATCTTGGCCCACAACCCTGGTGACTTCCTTGTTCTTCGTGATCGCCACAGATTCTGTTCCAGTTGCGGGACCAGAACTCGGCTCAGTATTATCAGCGACTGAATCAGCACTACCTGCGTCGGTGTTTCCAGGAGCTGTCTCGTGTCGCAGATGTGCTTGCAAGTCCGACGAGGCATTTCCCCAACTACTGATCGGGGCCGTGACTGCCCTTTGGTGTAATGTGGATGATGGGGCCACAACTTCTGTAATCGTAGAACTTTCATGTCGAGAAGAAAAAGGTACAAGGAAAGGATCAATGAGTGTGGACTGACTGGGGGGCGCATCCACGCTGGGATCGGGGGTGGGCTCGGCGGGGGGTGTAGGTGGTGGTGTATCCGCACTGCCCGGGGGGTTATGCCCCACCTGGCCGACCGACTCAGGTCGCGGAGGAGGGGTAGGGGACATTGTCATAGGCTGAATGGGGAGAGGCGTTGATGCGGTCGCGATCTCACGAGCAGAATCGTGGTCCCCGGAAGAAACTTGTGTAGGTCCATCAGTCCACTGGACTGGACGTAGATTTGGTGGTCCAGAACCCCAGTCAACTGCATTTCCTCGGGGTAAAGGTGAGGGACGACGGGACCGAGCAGGCTGGGGAGCAACGTCAGGTACGGATTGCTTCCTTTTTGACTTGCTTTTCTCTCTCAGCTGTTTGTCGGGGGAGTGTTCAGGAATAGCGAGAGCCTTCTCTTTTCCTTTTCCCTTGGGCAGTGAGCGAGGTTCCAATTGACTCTGCTGATCTTGCGAAGAGAATGCGGCGGCTTGATCAGCTAGTACATCCAACCCTGATCTAACCCTGCCAACAGCAGTTGAATTGGAGCCAGCTGAGCTACTGCTCGGCTGTCCTGCACCTTGATCTCTTGCTTGATCTCTGAGCGCACTGACCTTGTCCCGAGCAGCGATTTTCCTGCGTTTCGGTACAGGACTATCAGGTATGTCGCTTGATCGTGAACGCCTCGTGCCAGTAACAGTCTCTTCCTCATCTTCTTCATTATCCATCATCGACCTTGCTGCACTCAAAAGAGAGTCCAAAGGTGTTGGTGGGTTCTGGTTACGCGTACCTTGCTGCTTCTTCTGTTGGTGGGTAGAGGAAGATGCTGAGGCCGCTGTCTTCGAAGAGCTTGGGGTTTGTAGCAGGTGGTGTGAATATGCTGGAACAAGCACAGGGACAGCACCTGGGCGCATAGGACTATTGAGATAGACATATCCTGGCCCAGGGGGGATAGCTGTTGTGCGCTTTGGCGTCTTAGGGGTAGCAACGACGGTTGATGTTGATTCCTCCCGCTGCTTATCGAGGGTCTGCGTGAGGCCAGCCATTATTCCAGCACGTTGTTTTCCGATTCTCTTTGCCGCCAGGAGCAAGTGTTCTGTTCTTGCATCCGCAGTTAAAACTCGCGGGGCTTGTCTTTGAGAGTGCCGGCGCTTGGAAGGATGGGGATGGAGACTTGCTGCTGCTGTACGAGACTTCTGCTTTGGCGTGGTCGTAGGTGTATCTTCAAAATCTCCCAGATGGTCATCGTCAGAAGGATCAGGACCAGGGTCCTCGTCCTCCGTAGTTACTGGATCTTTCCTTCTCCGCCGGTGTAGACGAGTCTTTTGTATTTGATTCAACGTGGCAGTCCCATTTAGTGCGAGAGGTTGCATGAGAAGCAAGGGGCGGAGGCGGGATAGTTCGCCTTCGAGGATGGAAAGACGCGATTGAGTTTCATGAAGCTGGCGAGGAATCAGCAATAGAGGTGTGTGATGGAAGGAGGGGCTCACTCGTTGGCGGAGACTTCGGTTGTCTGCTTCAGTTATGGCATGTTGTCGTTCAAGCTCCTGAATCAGAGTTAGTCACTGGTAATTCGAAGAAAAAGGGGCAACGAGGACGACAAAAAGTCATAATAAGTTTTCGCATGTCTATTAAACTGGCTTACTGCCAGCAGTGTCGCAGCCGAGTAATTGGCGTGATAAGTGATTTATCAAGACCACCATGCAGTCTTGCTAAACCAACATCGCTAAAGAAGATAAGAATGACTTACCTCATCCTTGTCAGACGAGCTCTTGTGCTTGGCCTGCTGTGTAATAAGTGCTTCGGCCATCCGTGCCCAACCATCCTTCTCTGAGTTCCACCGCAATCTCTGCTCCTCTGCCTGTCGTACGAGCATATCACGCTGGTCAATTAAGCAAGATATGATTTCGGCCTGTCTAATTATTTGCTCTGGATCAGGATGTATGGCATCAGTTTCCTGCACCGCCTATTAGTGTAGATATCAAACTTAAGTCTAACATCCTGTAATAGTATTGAACGGGACATAACGCACTATATCGGGTAGCTCTTTCTCCCCCCACCAAGATCATGCATGTCCGCGATGTTCATATGTGCTTCTTGTACGTCAGTGTCATTTTGGCGCCTAGGAGATGCGATTTTGGGCCGAAGGGGTAGCTGAGAGTCATCCAGTGTTGCGAGTGGTGGCGCCGGAGAGAGGGATATGATATGAACAAGGTCATCAAGGGCTAGTGGTGGATATTCATTGCTCATCACGACCGACAATGAGAAGCCTTGTCAGTACGGGTCGTGGTCGTCGTGGATGACGATGAGCAGGAGTCGTCGGCCGCAAGAAATCAAAAAGCCAAACAACGCCAACCCAACGCGCGGTGCACGTCACATGATCTGTCGGAGTTGCATAAGCTGTAGTCATGTGACATTGTGTGTCAGTTGGAACCGGCTCCTGTTTTGGAGAACGTAACGTCTTTCGTGCGTTTCATGATTTTTACGCGATTTGTGTTTAATTATTGTTAGTGATACCTCTATCTTGTGCATATCTTGATCACCATCAATGACGATGGGCTCAACCCCATTTTATCGCCTGGCCCTGGTTCTTCCCCCGCTACTTTTCACTGTTTATCTCTTAGCCAGCTTCCCGCGACCACCCACTGTACCCATCATTCACACATCCCTAGCGTACCTTCCGAGCTCATCGCCATCGTGGAATGTATATCCAGAGGACTTGTATAGTGGGGGTGCATATGCTAACCTACCTCTAGGACGGGCACGTACTCTACTGATCCGAACTCGTGTTCTAGTGCTGACGAGTATATTACCCAGGTGCGATATTGGCTTATAGGACCGGAAGATGGACGGCGTGTGCGCATTTTCGTGCGCGCGAGTATCATATGCTTATCAGGACTGCTAGATTGTTTTAATACATGGACTGTCCATCCCGGCCATCGTCTGGAAAGACGTAGCGCCTGTACTCGCCTCACGAGGATATCGTGTACTTCTGTATGGTGCGTTATGACCTTCTATTACGGCCTGAACCCGCTGATTTTGTAGATTTATATGGTCGCGGTTACTCCGATGCCCCCCAAGTGACTTATGATACCACCCTTCACACCACCCAACTCGCGCTCCTTATGCAATACGTTAAATGGGATCATGCATTCATTGTCGGATTGTCGATGGTAAATTTGTTCTATTTTGTTGATCTACCGCTTAATCCCCCTCCAGGGAGGTGGGATTGCGACTGCATTCTCAGCCCACTTCCCTCATCTGGTAAATGGAAAAGTCGCTCTTATTGCTTCAGCAGGTATCATGGAGGTAAATTTCAACCAACAAAGCAAAGTTTAAACCTGACTTACGTCACGTAGTCGAACGATATCTCTCGCACCTCGAAATTTATGTCGACTCCTCTCGTGCAAACTGTGTCCTCCCTCCCACCTTTCCAAGTAAGCTTAAGCGACCACTCCCTTTTCTCTGCCGTCTGACTTTGATGTAGCATTACATGCGTCTGCTTGCGAATACCTCTAAGTCCTCAGAACTTTGTGAAACCAATCCGATACAAGAGGTCCGTTTTTTTCCTGACCATCTATCTCACACCACTAAATATCACCATCTCTCAGATTGTCCGTCTTCAAACCGCCCATCTCCCTCACTACAACGCTGCTGTGGCATCTTCCCTTCGTGACGGCCCTATTCGTGGCCTACAATTTGCATTTCAATCACTCGCACGCTCTACCAATCAAGTATTGCTCATTCATGTAAGAGTTCGCTCTATCAATCTGCCACTATGATTCTGATTCTGCAATAAAGGGCACGTCGGACAAGACTGTCCCCTATAAATACGCTTCTAAGATAAACAATCTCGTACCGCAAGCTGACCTCGTCACCATTAGCGATGGTGGCCACGATCTCACTGTAACTCACGCATCCGAGGTGAACGCCTTGCTACTTCGCTTTCTCGCTGACGATTACTCGTACAAGCCTCGTGGATGAGTCTCACTCGATATACAGGGCTAATTCTTTTTTTGATGATATGTATCTGCATTCACGCACACATGCTATTCCTTACTCGTCGTCGAACGCTATTCCAACGTATAACCTCTCTTGCATCACTTTGGATACCATGCCCATCTCACTTCATCCTAGCTTCGTGTTGTCCTCGCTATTCATCCGTGTTACAGTTTAGCTGTTTTCCTGTTTACATCACTCTAGAAACATAAAGCTTGTATTAATCACATTTTCTGGGATGAATGAAGCACTTCGAAGTTCTATGCGATGACTATCCATCTATCAAGCATTGTGCGTCGATATTTCGCCTTGGCTGGTACTACACGCGCTAACGGCTGCCACTAACTGCTAAGTTAAACCACAGTGCGTATAGGAATGCGCGAGACGCCATATTTATGTCTCCTGTGTTAACCATGATCGCTCGCTCATGTCCTGATAGTTATTCGGATCATTGCCTACTGCCTCAAAGCTATTCTCGCATTTAGTGTTTTGGACAGCACTCTAGAGGTCCGGTGACCCCATAAATGGTTTGCGGCCTTCACTAAGCTGTAGTATGATCATTTCGTTCGCTAGCAGTGGAAAACTTCGCTGACCCTGCAGTGCCACCGTTCCAATGAGTCATCTTGTCAAAATTACTGACAAAATATCATACACTCACCAACTGCAAGGCGAGATGGTCCTGCTTCTGGCTGCGACTGACCAACCAAGGTTGTCAGTTCAATTTCTTCGTGCTGAACCCTAAAACACCGCATCAGTGAAGGAATTGTGAATGAATGAGTTTTAATATACCCGAGAGGAGGCACAGCGACTGGATCAAGAGCATTTTCCTCCTCATCGTCGTCATCAACTTCGTCATCATAGACTGGCCGTGGTTCCTGCTTCTTCTCCTTTTTCTGGAACCAGCTGAGGCAAAAGAAGAGAACAAATGGTCGTATTCCGTCGTCCACACCGACAACATCGCCCTAGACAATGACAGAGTTAGAACTCATGAACCCAATGGGATTGTAGAGAACGCACGTAGGTAGCTTGTCCGAGTGGGACATTGATAGCTTTTACAGTTTTTCGTTTCGGTTCGCGCGCCTTTTGTTTTCCCTTGCCTGACGACGACTGGACGGGATTGAAAAAGGCCCTGCCACCGGGTAGGAGAGTCGATGGAGAACTGTCTCCATGAAGGCGATTGGAAGGCAATGGCAATGTGGCAGGGAACTGCGGCGGGAGTATTGAGTGAACTGAAAGAAACTAGAGAAAGAGACTCACATCTAAGGTATCACGAGTTTCGTGTTTCCGACCAGGACGTACTGCGTTCGTGCGAGGAGAGAAGCGAAGGAATTTGCTGAGGCGAGCGAAAGTGGGTTGTGGCAGATCTCTTGTAGGCGGAAGTCTCGGCCTAAGAGGTATGGTAGGTATTGGTGGTTTACGGTACCCAGCAGGAGGACGACGGGTTGCATCAGACTGCAATGATAGCGATGGGTGAGTGGTATGATGAGTAATAGAATAAGATGCGCACATTTTGTATATCCCTGCTGGCTAACTTTTTTCGTGCAATAATCAGTAAATAGAATGTTAGGACAAGAACGGAACAGCAGATGTGTGAGGGAAATACGTACACGGGCCTGAGCAAGAACATCGGGTGGAGTATCACAGATGCAGATCTTGTAGCCGTCTTTGGTGTTTGTCGTGTAAACTAATTGTCGTGAATCGGGTGAGAAAATAAGGCGATATGGATGATGAACGTCAAAGGAAGCGAGGACCTGTCGCGACTCGAAAGCCCACAGCTTGATGGTGTCATCAAAGCCAGAAGAGGCAAGAAGAGCACCATCAAATGAAAGTGCTAGACCAAAAATGTACTCGGCGTGCCCTTCAAAGGGAGCTCCTACAGTCTCCAATGTAACCGCGTCAAACTCGTAGATTGTCTTGGGAAAGTCAATCGGATCCGAATCTGCAGTGAAATTGAATTGGAATGCGGCTATGATAGTTTTATTTTTGTTTGTCCAGAAAATTGGGGTTCTCGTGATTCCTCTTTCAGTGGGTTTCCCTTTCCTGACATCCAATTTCTGTGATTGGACATCCCAGATTTCAAGGCACGTCCCAAAAGATAGCCTGACTGCGAGCTTCTTTGAGTCTGGGGAGAATCGAACCGCGCCCACACAACCGATGCTCTTGAATGGACCAGCCACAAGTTTGCCAGTCTCCAAGTTCCATATCCGTGTTGTTTCATCGTCTGACCCGCTCGCCAGTAGTGTGCTATCTGCAGAGATATCAATGTAGAAGATCGTCCGTGAGTGGCCTTCGAGTGTTTTCACAATCCCTGTCTCAACCTCACGGACTTTCAGCTCCCCACTATGCTCTCCACCAGTGACAACCCATCGACCGTCCTGTGATACCGCCACTACCCATACCCCCCACTCACAAACATCCCACGCTCCCTCAATCTCCTTACCCGTCTTCAGGTCCCATTGCCGAGTGGTCTTGTTCAAAGATCCGCCGATCATTCGCTGGCCATCCGGAAAGTAGGATATGGAAGGAATGTAGTCTCCATGACCATTCAAAGTCGTGACCGGTTTCAGAATCAATTTGGTGGTGTCCGCCTTCTTCGATGCAGAAGCCATAGTTGTGTCTTCGTGAGCAAAGCTGCGAAGTAGTCAAGTGCAGGCAAGGTATTCTTTGGATATGTTCAAAGGTGAGGTCTCCCAGCGTTGGTGTATTATACGACTGATGGTGGTGGCAATTCGAAGATGAGCCCCCTGGTGAATCCAAACGTCAGTCCATCCCGCTGGACATACAGGTCATATTTGGGTGTTACCGAGAGGTTCCGGTTGGAGGCGATGAACTTCAGGAGAGACTCGGATGAGCGATAAATTCCTAAACGTGAGTGCAGCTATTTGTTTGGGGTGCCGTCTTGTATATAAATACCCCAACACGCCCCAGCTGTGCATTGCACCCTGAATCCTTCCATTCATCTCATTTATTTCTCCTCGCTTCTCGCCTCACAGCCATGGCTCAAGTCACTGCCATCACTAAAGCGTCATTTATTTCCCACCCAACGACGGGCGTCAAAATACTCGAGCTTTATTGTTGCTCGTTTGTCGGTTTCGCTTTGGATGCATGAACGTTTACAGAGTCCAATGTTTATTCTTAATTCCGTCGTATCAAACTTTCCTGAGTCTGCACAAACACAGACGTGTGGGCGCTTCTATGTTTTTTTAACCACCTTGTGAATTCACGCTATCACTTCCGATCTTTGAACGTTTCTCTGACGTGAGATCAAGCGCTTCATCCACAACATTCAAAATTGACACTTTCCATATATTTCGTTTTAGGAAAATAGAAGGTTGTGCCTGAGGAGCGATAAATCAAGTGCAGGCGCTGTTGGCCTTGGGCATCGCCTTGTACATACTGATATGCCCTGACACGACTGCTGTGCAGGGCAGCTGTGCATTGTACCTCGAATGCTTACTCACATTTGTTTCTCTCGCGCTCACAGCCATGGCCTATACAAACACATCAATCTGTTTTCCATTTCCTAGTACTCCACTGCTGTAAGGCATTGAACTTTAATTGTTGCTTGCTCACCGGTTGCCCTTTGGTTATAGTTCACAATACCACTTCCACGGAGTACACAACCAAATCGAAGTGTAAACTTCGGTCGAACCAATCTGAATGTCGTTCAGAAAATGTAAGTGGATCATAAGGGCTAAACATTGAATGATACAAGGTGACAGGGCTGATCCAGCATGAGCGTTTTGTGGAGGATTGAAGCTAGCATCGCAAAGGAGTGCCAGGGACCAAAAAAAAAGTGTGAACTCATTGACGGTCGACGATCAGGTCAGCCAAGCGAGTTACCAATGATACTTGAGAGGGCGGAGAACGATTGGAACTCGAGGACTGAAAGAGCCTTTAGAGATGGCCGGATTCCAAAAACACGCGAGACAAATGAGATCGACTGGAAGATGGACATGGAAGTGGTTATTAGTAATGCGGGTTTTGGCTTCCCTTTGTGAGTTTTTCATCTGAAGCTTGAATAGCGTCACCTGCCCGTCAGTGGAGGATGTGATAATGTTTATTCGTTCAAAATAAGCCATGCTACACAGGATGGTCACGAAACACGGGTAAAAATGCGAAAATGGACAGAGGAATGATATATTTACGAAGACTGAGCATCTAAGTGGTCAGTTAATGCAAGGTGAGATGGTCCTGCTTCTGGCTGCGACTGACTAGCCAAGGTTTTCAATTCAGTTTCTTCATGTTGAACCCTAAAAGACTGTATTAGTGAATGAATTTGTGAACAAATAGATTTAGTATACCCAGGAGGGGGCATGGTGACTGGATCAAGAGCATTATCCTCATCATCATCGTCATCAACTTCGTCATCGTAGACTGGCCGTGGTTCCTGCTTCTTCTCCTTTTTCTGGAACCAGCTGAGGCAAAAGAAGAGAACAAATGGTCGTATTCCGTCGTCTACACCGACAACATCGCCCTAGACAATGACAGAGTTAGAACTCATGAACCCAATGGGATTGTAGAGAACACACGTAGGTAGCTTGCCCGAGCGGGACATTGACAGCTTTTACAGTTTTTCGTTTCGGTTCGCGCGCTTTTTGTTTTCCCTTGTCTGACGACGATCCAATGGGATTGAAAAAGGCCCTGCCACCGGGCAGGGGAGTCGATGGAGAACTGTCCCCATGAAGGCAATTGGAAGGCAAGGGCAATGTAGCAGGGAACTGCGGCAGGAGTATTGAGTGAACTGAAAGAAACCAGAGAAAGAAACTTACATCTAAGGGATCACGGGATTCATCTTTCCGACCGTGACGTACTGCGTTAGTGCGAGGAGAGAAGTGAAGGAATTTGCTGAGGCGAGCGAAAGTGGGTTGTGGCAGATCTCTTGGAGGCGGAAGTCTCGGCCTAAGAGGTATGGCAGGTATTGGTGGTTTACGGTACCCAGCAGGAGGACGAGTTGCATCAGACTGCAATGATACCGATGGGTGAGTGGTATAATGAGTAAAAGAATGAGATGCGCACATTTAGGATATCCCTGCGGGTTGACTTTTTGCGTGCAATAACCTGTAAGGGGAATGTTAGGACGCGAACAACAGATGTATGCGGGAAATACGTACACGGGCCTGAGCGAGAACATCGGGTGGAGTATCACAGATGCAGATCTTGTGGACGTCTTTGGTGATTGTCGTGTAAACTAGTTGTCCTGAATCGGGTGAGAAAATAAGGCAATATGGACTCTGAACGTCAAAGGAAGCGAGGAGCTGTCGCGACTCGAAAGCCCAGAGCTTGATGGTGTCATCATAGCCGGAAGAGGCAAGAAGAGCACCATCAAATGAAAGTGCTAGATCATAAATGTACTTGGTGTGCCCTTCAAAGGGAGTTCCGACAGTCTCCAGTGTAACCGCGTCGAACTCGTAGATTGTCTTGGCACAGTTATTCAGATCCGAATCTGTGGTGAAATTGAATTCAAATGCGGCTATGATCGTTTTATTTTTGTTTGTCCAGAAAATTGGGGTAAACGTGGTTCCTCTTTCAGTGTGTTTCCCTATCCTGACATCCAATTTCTGTGATTGGACATCCCAGATTTCAAGGCACGTCCCCCAATCTAGCTTGACTGCAACCTTCTTCGAGTCCGGGGAGAATCGAACCGCGCCCACATAACCAATGCTCTTGAATGGACCAGCCACAAGTTTGCCAGTCTCCAAGTTCCATATCCGTGTTGTTTCATCGTTTGCCCCGCTCGCCAGCAGCGTGCTATCTGCAGAGATATCAATGTAGGAGATCGCCTGTGAGTGGCCTTCGAGTGTTTTCACAATCCCTGTCTCAACCTCACAGACTTTCAGCTCCCCACTACGTCCTTCACCAGTGACAACCCATCGGCCATCCTGTGATGCCGCCACTACCCATACCACCCCCTCACAAACATCCCGCGCTCCCTCAATCTCCTTACCCGCTTTCAGGTCCCATTGCCGAGTGGTCTTGTCGAAAGATCCGCTGATCATTCGCTTGCCGTCCGGAAAGTAGGATATGGATTGAATGTAGTCTCCATGACCCTTCAAAGTCATTACTGGTTCTAGAATCAATTTCGAAGTGGCTGCCTTCGTCGGTGCAGAAGCCATAGTTGCGTCTCCGTGAGGAAAACCGTGAAATAGTCGAATACGAGCAAGGTATTCCTTGGATATATT
The DNA here is from genome assembly GCA_016758765.1 of Suillus cothurnatus. Classification (NCBI taxonomy): domain Eukaryota; kingdom Fungi; phylum Basidiomycota; class Agaricomycetes; order Boletales; family Suillaceae; genus Suillus; species Suillus cothurnatus. Next base: position 31,929 of record JABBWL010000112.1, on the reverse strand, counting down.
CAAATGTGAGGTCTCCCGGCGTTGGTGTATTATGACTGATTGTGGTGGCGATTTGAAGATAAGCCCCCTGGTGAATCCAAACATCAGCCTATCCCGCTGGACATACAGGTCATATTTGAGTGTTACCGAGAGGTTCCGGTTGGCAGCGTTGAACTTGAGGAGCGATGAGTGATAGATTCCTGAATGTGAGTGCAACTATTAGCCTTGAGCGCCGCCTTGGATATAAATATTCTAACACGCCCCCTCTGCATGGCAGCTGTGCATTGCACCCTGAATCCTTCCATTCATCTCATTTGTTTCTCTTCGCTTCTTGCCTCACAGCCATGGCCAAAGTCACTGCCATCACTAAAGCGTCATCTATTTCCCACCCAACGATGGGCGTCAAAGTACTCAAGCTTTATCGTTGCTCATTGGTCAGTTTCGCTTTGGACGCATGAACATTTACAGAGACCAATATGTATCCTCAATTCCGTCGTATCAAACTCTCCTAAGTCTGCACAAACACGATGTTACAAGTTTCTCTGTTATTTCAACCCGTGCAAACTGTGTCCTCCCTCCCACCTTTCCAAGTAAGCTTAAGGGACCACTCCCTTTTCTCTGCCGTCTGACTTTGACGTAGCATTACATGCGTCTCCTTGCGAATACCTCTAAATCCTCAGAACTTTGTGAAACCAATCCGATACAAGAGGTCCGTTTTTTTTCCTGACCATCTATCTCACACCACTAAATACCATAATCTCTCAGATTGTCCGTCTTCAAGCAGCCCATCTCCCTCACTACAACGCTGCTGTGGCATCTTCCCTTCGTGACGGTCCTATCCATGGCCTACAATTTGCATTTCAATCACTCGCAAGCTCTGCCAACCAAGTATTGCTCATTCATGTAAGAGTTCGCTCTATCAATCTGCCACTATGATTCTGACTCTGCAATAAAGGGCACATCGGACAAGACTGTCCCCTATAAATACGCTTCTAAGATAAACAATCTCGTACCACAAGCCGACCTCGTCACCATTAGCGATGGCGGCCACGATCTCACTGTGACTCACGCATCCGAGGTGAACGCCTTGCTACTTCGCTTTCTCGCTGACGACTACTCATACAAGCCTCGTGGATGAGTCTCACTCACTAATTCTTTTTTTGATGATATGTATCTGCATTCACGCACACATGCTATTCATTACTCATCGTCGAACCATATTTCAACGTATAACCTCTCTTGCATCACTTTGGATACCATGCCCATCCTCGCCTCGTGTTGTCCTCGCTATTCATCCATGTTACACTTTAGCTGTTTTCCTGTTTACATTACTCTAGAAACATAAAGCTTGTACTAATCACATCTTCTGGGATGAATGAAGCACTTCGAACTTCTATGCGATAGCCATCCATATATCAATCATCGTGCGCCGATATTTCGCTTTAGTTGGTACTACTCATGCTAACGACTGCCACTGACTGGCAAGTTAAATCACAGTGCGTATCGGAATGCTCGAGGCGCCATGTTTAAGGTGGATTTATATCTCCTATGTTTAGCTGACCCTGCAGGGCCACCGTTCCAATGATTCATCTTGGTCAAAATTACTGACAAAACATCATACACTCACCGGTGAGTCGCCCGAGGTACGCACTCAAAGTCGCTCTGCTATGAAAAACTGAGACTGCGGGGATAATATTGACCAGGTTGGACCACTTTAATTACTACACCGGAAGGAAGGTTTACGGTCCTTTCTGGAAGTGTTGAAGTCATACATCTCTGGAACCAATGCACCTCTTTTGCTGGGTAAGGTGAGTCTCCAGTCGTGTGTTCGAGGGCTGCGCGCAAGAATATTGATTTGAAGGGAACTTCTTCAAACACATTATATTTACTGCATGGGCTGCTCGCCCTGACGACGTTATTGTGGTTTTACTCTCGATCTGAGGAAGTTCATCCCCTTTCGCAAGCTCGCGTAATCTCCCTTAGTACCAAGGCAACTCTCCCCTGGAGAACCTTACTTCACCGACCAGCAGGTGATATCCAGTCAGATTTGGCTATTACTCACAGTCAAGCAATCCCCTTGCTCGTCCAGAGGACGATGAGGTTCGATGTATCACTAGCAGAAGCTAGGTTTGTTGCCGGATTTTCAACAGCGATCGAAAATTCTCCAGTCTGGGCGAAGAATAAGCGTATGTTGATTGATCGGGGTGTAGATATTTCAGGCTTCTCTTTGCAAATTTCTCGTCTCAAACTTGAATAGTGTCACCTGCCCGTCAATGGAGGATACGACAATGTTTATTCGTCCAAAATAAGTCAAGCTACACAGGATGATCATGAAACTCAGGTGAAATGCGAAAATTGACAGATGAAAGCTAAATGAATGATATATTTACGAAGACTGAGCCTCCAAGTGGTCAGTCACCGCAAGGCGAGATGGTCCTGCTTCTGGGTGCGACTGACTAGCCAAGGTTTTCAATTCAATTTCTTCGTGTTGAACCCTAAAAGACTGCATTAGTGAATAAATTTTGTGAATGAATAGATTTAGTATACCGAGGAGGAGGCATGGCAACTGGACCAACAACATTTTCTTCCTCTTCGTCGTCGTTGAGTTCGTCGTCATAGACTGGCCGTGGTTCCTGCTTCTTCTCCTTTTTCTGGAACCAGCTGAGGCAAAAAAAGAGAACAAATGGTCGTATTCCGTCGTCCACACCGACAACATCGCCCTAGACAATGACAGAGTTAGAATTCATGAACCCAATGGAGTTGTAAAGAACGCACGTAGGTAGCTTGTCCGAGTGGGACATTGACAGCTTTTATAGTTTTTCGTTTCGGTTCACGCGCCTTTTGTTTTCCCTTGTCTGACGACGACTGGACGGGATCGACTGGCGGCAGGGGAGTCGATGGAAAACTATCTCCATGAAGGTGATTGGAAGGCAAGGGCAATGTAGCAGGGAACTGTGACGGGAGTATTGAGTGAACTGAAAGAAGCCAGAGAAAGAGACTCACATCTAAGGGGTCACGGGATTTATCTTTCCCACCTGGACGTACTGCATTGGTGCGAGGAGACAAGTGAAGAAATTTGCTGAAGCGAAGGAAAGTGGATTGTTGCGGATCTCTTGCAGGTGGAAGTCTTGGCCCAAGAGGTACGGCAGGTATGGGTGGCTTACGGTACCCAGCAGGACGATGAGTTGCATCAGACTGCAATGGTAGTAATGGGTGAGTGGTATAATGAGTCAAAGAATGAGATCTGTACATTTAGTATATCCCTACTGGCTAACTTTTTGCGTGCAATAATCTGTGAATGAAATGTTAAGACATGAATAACAGACGCTGTGCAGGAAAGACATACACGGGCCTGAGTAAGAACACCCGGTGGAGTATCACAGATGCAGATCTTAGAGCCATTTTCATATGTTGTGTAAACTAATTGTCGTGAATCGGGTGAGAAAATAAGGCGAGATGGATTCTGAATGTCAAAGGAAGCGAGGAGCTGTCGCGACTCGAAAGCCCAGAGCTTGATGGTGTCGTCACTGCTGGAAGAGGCAATGAGAGTACCATCAGATGAAAGTGCTAGGCCATCGATGAGCTTGGTGTGTCCTTGAAAGGAAGCTCCGACAGTCTCCAGCGTAACTGCGTCAAACTCGTAGATTGTGTTGGAAAAGTCATACACATCTAAATCTGCAGTGAAATTGAATTCAAATGCGGCTATGATCGTTTTATTTTTGTTCGTCCAGAAAATTGGGGACGTTGCTATTCCTGTTCCAGTGGGTTTCCCTATCCTGACATCCAATGTCTGTGATTGGACATCCCAGATTTCAAGGCACGTCCCCAAATCTAGCTTGACTGCAACCTTCTTCGAGTCCGGGGAGAATCGAACCGCGCCCACATAACCAATGCTCTTGAATGGACCAGCCACAAGTTTGCCAGTCTCCAAGTTCCATATCCGCGTCGTTTCATCCTCTGACCCGCTCGCCAGTAGTGTGCTATCTGCAGAGATATCAATGTAGAAGATCATCCGTGAGTGACCTTCGAGTGTTTTCACAATCCCTGTCTCAACCTCACAGATTTTAGCTCCCCAGGATCAGAGAGCCAATTTCCTCCACCAGTGACGACCCATCGACCATCCTGTGATACCGCTACTGCAAATAGCCTCCACTCGCAGACATCCCGCGCTCCCTCAATCTCCTTACCCGCCTTCAGGTCCCATTGCCGAGTGGTCTTGTCCTCAGATCCGCTGATCATTTGCTGGCCGTCCGGAAAGTATGATATGGAACGAATGTAGTTTTCATGACCCTTCAAAGTCGTTACCGGTTTTAGAATCGATTTCGTGGAGGCTGCCTTCTTCGATGCAGAAGCCATAGTTGCGTCTCCGTGAGTAAACCCGTCAAGTAGCCGAGTACAGGCAAGGTATTCCTCGGATATGTTCAAACGTGAGATCTCCCGGCGTTGGTGTATTATATGACTGATGATGGTAGAATTTCGAAGAGAATCCCCCTGGTGAATCCAAACGTCAGTTCACCCTGCTGGACATACAGGTCATATTTTGGTGTTACCGATAGGCTCCGGTTGGCAGCGATGAACTTGAGGAGATCAATTCCTGAATGTGAGTGCAGGTATTGGTTTTAGCTGCCATCATGCATATAAATACCCCAACACGCGCCTTCTGCATGGCAGCTGTGCGTTGCACCCTGAATCCTTCCATACAGCATGACCTATAATTAGCACAGGCGCCTATCTTTGTATATTGTTACCTGTTTGTTGGTTTTATTTCAGATGCAGACTCACCACCCTCACCGCTGCCATAGCCATATTGTGTGCTATGCCCTCTTCTACGATTGCTCAACACGTCTTGCTGCACGACCCACAATTATCACAGCACCCTCGTTGATTGCACTACCCATGAGACCCTCTGAGGCATGGGATATGGGCCATGCCATGAGCGAAGAAGCACATTAAGTGTTTCAACCCCTCGTATTTCTGCTTCTAGTGTTGAAGACATTCCCTAGATATGTCATGTTCACTTGTCGTAGCTCGTCGCATGTGTTATTCTATTAACACCTAGCGCAAATGGTCAATACACCTTTTGGAGTATGTCTCATCCGTTTATAAATGACACGCATTCTGATTACCGACTGTGTCTTCCTTCAGGTATTCACTTAAATTTATACAAGGCTATATATAATTGCCAGAATCGCTTGAGCAGACCATGTGCGTATTTCATAACACCAATAATCAGAGGTCCATTTCCAGCTTCAATAAAAGACCAAGTCTATGTTGTGTCTCGGAAGGAATGCCATAGCGTAAGCGCCTGTCCGCGTCTATGTGAAACAGAATGATGCTAGTGAAGGACCTCATTCACTCGATTCACCATTTTGCAATACCAACACCATATTCTAGACAAAACTCGATCTTGCTACAACCAATTGGCTCATAGTTTCTATCTATCTCTCTGATCGTGTCTGCTTCATTGTTGAGCTGGGCTACCTGAGCCTGTGACGCTGGCTCGAGAGTGCCATAGTTCTCAAAGTTCAACTAATTTTGCTTCACCACCAGCTTCTTTGAATCGTTGGAGAATCGCACTACGCCCACCCAACCAATGCCTCCGAACGGACCAGCCACAAATTTCAAGTTGTTAGTCTCCAAGTTCCATGTCCGCACTGTACCATCTTTTGACCCACTCGATAACCGGTGTTGTCCGCAGAGATATCAATGCGGCTGATCTAAGAGGCCTCTAGATGTTCTAATAATCCCAATGTCAACCTCACAGGATTTCAACTCCCCATGATCGCCATCTCCACCAGCAGTGACAACCCACTGACTATCCCTTGACACCACCATCGCATATACCCTACCTTTGCAAACACCCAGCATTTCTTCAATCTCCTTGCTTGTCTTCAGATCCCATTTCCGAGTGGTCTTATCCCAAGATCCACCGATTATTTGCTGGCCGTCTGGAAAGTAGGTCATGGATTGAATGTTGTTTCTATGACCCTTTAAAGTCTTTGACGGAGTCAAAATCCAATTTGTAGCAGCTGCTTTGGTTGATGTGGAAGCCATGCTTATGTCTCTGCGAGTGAGATCATGAAGTAGTCAAGTACTGGAATGGTATCCTTTGAAGATATTCATAGGTGTAAATATGAGCTCTCCCATTGTTAGTGTGCTGTATGACTGATACTGGTAGCGATTTGTAGATGGGTCCCTTGGTTAAGCCAGATGTCAGATCATCCGTGCTGGAGATTCAGATGAGATTTTGGTGGTACCGAGAGGTCAACGCTTTAAAGAGAAACGATGAATTGAGTGCAGTCACTGTTGGCCTTGGGTGTCGCCTGGCACATAATTATATACCCTGACACGACTCCTCTGCGTGGCAGCTGTGCATTGCACTCTGAATACTCCCATCACATTTGTTTCTCTTTGCTTCCTGTCTCACAGCCATGGCCTATACTAACGCAGCAATCTGTTTTCCATTCCCTACGTCACGACAAGACATTAAATTTTAATCATTGCTTGCTCATCAGTTTCTCTTCGGCTGTAATTCACAATGCTACTTACACAGAGTACACGACCAAATCAAAGTATAAAGTTCAGTCGAATCAACTCAATGACATTCATTAATTGTAAGGGGATCAGGACTGAAAAATCGAACCATACGATGTGATCGGGCCGAACTTGAGCATAAGGTTTGGTGGAGGATCGAAGCTGGCGTCAGAAAGAAGTGAGGTCTGCTGAAAAGTGTAAACTCGTCGACGGTCAACGATCAGGTCAGCTGCAAGCCATGAATGAAAGCAGTATTTGGCAGGGCGGAGAACAATTAAAAGTTGACATTTGAAAAGATTGCAAGAGTCTCTTGAGATGGCCTTCAAAAATATGCGAGATAAACGAGATTGTCCATGAGAATGGGGTTCAGATAAGCGGGGAACAGTCGGAACATGTACTGATCAGTCAAGCGGGATTTGGGATCCAGTCGGTTTCAAGAAGTGCTGTCAGGTCCCAATACTACCGGCTGTCGCAAAGGCCCACCTGAGAGTGAGACAACCAGGTAGTAACAGGCGTATCATGCTTGATAGTTACATTTCAGTGATTTTGTGGTTTGGTGTCGTCAGATCGATTTTCACGAAGATTGTATCGAGTCTGAATGAGTAGGGCAGGTGGAAGTAGACAGAAGGGAAGATTTATTTTGACGACGGCCTGGTAATTGTGAAATATCTGAATGAGACTCCTGACGGAAATGATTATTCCACCTGTCTCACTATGTATAGTCCGTGATGATATACAATGAAGCCATTTCAGTCTTGACCTGACCAACACTGCGAGAGAAAATGTTGGCAAGGATGGGGACACGATGAAGTTAATAGGAATTTGATGAATGGAGCAAGTATTGCAGGTAGTATATAATCAATACACGAGTGTTAAAGTGTCAGTTACGGAGAATACATCATACAACGAGTGCATACAAAGTTAACTGTGACCATGAGTACCACTACAGCTGCTATTTGCTGCACCATCCTGGCGAGGTATGTCAACGCGCTCTAAACGCCACCGAGGAGGCATCCTCAGTCTGCCATGAGACCAACACGAGCAATAGCAGAGGAACGCCTTGATCCAATGCACATCTGGGAGCGAATCATTGTCAGATGTGTCGTTTTCCTGCGGCACAGTAGCCTGTTGGCTGGACGGATGTCGGGTATCATCTACTTTCTTGTATTCTGGTAGTTTAGCAGCAATAAGCCGCTGCAGTGCACGTATCAGTAAAAGGGACTGAAAAGTCAGAACATGTACGTTACATTAAATGCGCGGTCTGGTGCAACTTCAACGACTGATGGCCCATGACTGTGTTTTGGCACAAGGAAAGAAAGATGCTGCTGTAGGGATCGCACGACTCCGTTCGAGCGGGGAGGTGGAGAACATATTTCAAGCTAGATATAGCCTCAGTCATGCATTGAGAGCTCAGCATAAAAATTGAAGACTGACATGATCAACTCGAGTTGCGGCTTGACCTGAGAGAGGGGATGGTAGCGGCAATGTAGCAGGGACCTGTTATATCATGATACATTCAACTATCAAACAACCGAGATACGAAAGTCATGACCTACATCTAAAGGATCACGAACAGGGACTACATTCACGCGAGGAGAGGAGTGAAAGAATTTGCTGAGGCGAAGGAAAGTGGGTTGTTGCGGGTCTCTTGTAGGTGGAGGTCTTGGCGCAATAGGAATTGGTGGTTTACGGTACCCAGCAGGAGGACGACGAGTTGCATCAGACTGCAATGGTAGCGATGGGTGAGTGGTATAATGAGTAAAAGAATGAGATGCGCACATTTAGGATATCTCTGCGGGCTGACTTTTTTTGTGCAATAACCTGTAAGGGGAATATTAGGACACGAAAACAGATGTGTGCGGGAAATACATACACGGGCCTGATCGAGAACATCGGGTGGAGTATCACAGATGCAGATCTTGTGGACGCCTTTGGTGATTGTCGTGTAAACTAGTTGTCGTGAATCGGGTGAGAAAATAAGGCGGAATGGATTCTGAACGTCAAAGGAAGCGAGGAGCTGTCGCGACTCGAAAGCCCAGAGCTTGATGGTGTCATCATCGCTGGAAGAGGCAAGGAGAGCACCATCAACTGAAAGTGCTAGACCATCAATAATCTTGGTGTGCCCTTCGAAGGGAGCTCCGACAGTGTCCAGCGTAATCGCGTCAAACTCGTAGATCGTGTTGGGAAAGCCATTCAGATTTGAATCTGCAGTGAAATTGAATTGGAATGCGGCTATGATTGTTTTCTTTTTGTTTGTCCAAAAAATTGGGGTTAACGCAGTTCCTCTTCCAGTGGGTTTCCCAATCCTGACATCCAATGTCTGTGATTGGACATCCCAGATTTCAAGGCACGTCCCCCAATCTAGCTCGACTGCAACCTTCTTCGAGTCCGGGGAGAATCGAACCGCGCCCACATGACCAATGCTCTTGAATGGACCAGCCACAAGTTTGCCAGTCTCCAAATTCCATATCCGCGGTGTTTCATCGTATGACCCGCTCGCCAGCAACGTGCTATCTGCACAGATGTCAATGTAGAAGATCGTCCGTGAGTGGCCTTCGAGTGTCTTCACAATCCCTGTCTCAACATCACAGACTTTCAGCTCCCCAGGACCAGAGGCAATCCAATTTCCTCCACCAGTGACAACCCACCGACCATCTTGTGATACCGCCACTGCCCATACCTCCCCTTCGCAAACATCCCGCGCTCCCTCAATCTCCTTACCCGCCTTCAGGTCCCATTGACGAATGGTCTTGTCCCTAGATCCGCTGATAATTCGCATACCCTCCGGAAAGTATGTTATGGAATTAATGTAGTCTCCATGACCCTTCAAAGTTGTTACTGGTTCTAGAATCAATTTCATGGCGGCTGCTTTCGTCGATACAGAAACCATAGTTGCGTATCTGTGAGGGAAACTGCGAAGTAGTCGAGTACAGGCAAGGTATTCTTTGGATATATTCAAATGTGAGGTCTCCCGGCGTTGATGTATTATATGATTGATGGTGGCAGCAATTCGAAGAGAATCCTCCTGGTGAATCCAAACGTCAGTCCATCCCGCTGGACATACAGGTCATATTTTGGTGTTACCGAGAGGTTCCGGTTGACAGCGATGAACTTGAGGAGCGATGAGTGATAAATCCCTGAATGTGAGTGCAACTATTGAACTTGAGCACCGTCTTGGATATATATACCTGTACACGTCCCCTCTGCATGGCAGCTGTGCATTTGTTTCTCTTCGCTTCTCGCCTCACAGCCATGGCTAAAGTCACTGCCATCACTATAAAGTGTCATCTATTTCCCACCCAACGATGGGCGTCAAAATATTCCAGTGTTCATTTGTCAGTTTTGCATTTGATAGCTGAACGTTTACAGAGACCAATATGTATTCTTAACTCCGTTGTATCAAACTGTCCTGAGTCTGCACAAACACGATGTTACAAGTCTCTCTGTTATGTCAACCAACTGGTGAATTCATGCTATCACTTCCAATCTTTGAATGTTTATCTGATGTTGAGATCAAGCGCCCGATGATCCTAAGAATTCAAATTTGACTTTCCCATATATCTGCTTGTAGGAAACCAGAAGGTTATGAGTATAAATGCAGCATCTCGCAACATGCGCCAGAATCAATGCCCACCGACATCACCCAGAACCAAGCACAAGGCGTCCAGTGTGCAGATGAGAGGAAGAACATCATATCCAAGATGAGGAAGACACAATAGCTCTGCAAACGCGAACAGCGACGTCGCTCAACTGATGATAGATTTAGGAAGACTGAGCCTCTAAGTGGTCAGTTACCGGCGCAAGGCGAGATGGTCCTGCTTGTGGCTGCGATTGACCAAGGATTTCAATTCAATTTCTTCGTGCTGGACCCTAAAATACCGCATCAGTGAATGAATTTTGTGAGTGAATAGGTTTTAATATACCCGAGAGGAGGCACAGCGACTGGATCAAGAGCATTTTCCTCCTCATCGTCGTCATCAACTTCGTCATCATAGACTGGCCGTGGTTCCTGCTTCTTCTCCTTTTTCTGGAACCAGCTGAGGCAAAAGAATAGAACAAATGGCCGTATTCCGTCATCCACACCGACAACATCGCCCTAGACAATGACAGAGTTAGAACTCATGAACCCAACGGGATTGTAGAGAACGCACGTAGGTGGCTTGTCCGAGTGGGACATTGACATCTTTTACAGTTTTCCGTTTCGGTTCACGCGCCTCTTGTTTCCCCTTGTCTGACGACGACTGGACGGGATTGAAAAAGGCCCTGCCACCGGGCAAGGGAGTCGGTGGAGAACTGTCTCCATGAATACGATTGGAAGGCAATGGCAATGTAGCAGGACACTGCGGCAGGAGTATTGAGTGAACTGAAAGAAACCAGAGAAAGAGACTCACATCAAAGGGATCACGAGATTCATCTTTCCGACCAGGACGTACTGCGTTAGTGCGAGGAGAGAAGTGAAGGAATTTGCTGAGGCGAGCGAAGGTGGGTTGTGGCAGATCTCTTGGAGGCGAAAGTCTCGGCCTAAGAGGTATGGCAGGTATTGGTGGTTTACGGTACCCAGCAGGAGGACGAGTTGCATCAGACTGCAATGGTAGTGATGGGTGAGTGGTATAATGAGTAAAAGAATGAGATGCGCACATTTAGTATATCCTTACGGGCTAACTTTTTTCGTGCAATAACCTGTAAGGGGAATGTTAGGACACCAACAGCAGATGTATGCGGGAAATACATACACGGGCCTGATCGAGAACATCGGGTGGAGTATCACAGATGCAGATCTTGTAGTCATCTTTGGTGTTTGTCCTGTAAACTAATTGTCGTGAATCGGGTGAGAGAAGAAGGTGATATGAATTCTGAACGTCAAAGGAAGCGAGGAGCTGTCGCGACTCGAAAGCCCAGAGCTTGATGGTGTCATCATCGCTGGAAGAGGCAAGGAGAGCACCATCAACTGAAAGTGCTAGACCATTGATGATCTTGGTGTGCCCTTCGAAGGGAGCTCCGACAGTGTCCAGCGTAACCGCGTCAAACTCGTAGATTGTCTTGGCAAAGTCATACAGATCTAAATCTGCAGTGAAATTGAATTCAAATGCGGCTATGATCGTTTTATTTTTGTTTGTCCAGAAAATTGGGGTTAACGTGGTTCCTCTTCCAGTGGGTCTCCCTATCCTGACATCCAATTTCTGTGATTGGACATCCCAGATTTCAAGGCACGTCCCCCAATCTAGCTCGACTGCAAGCTTCTTCGAGTCTGGGGAGAATCGAACCGCGCCCACCCAACCGATGCTCTTGAATGGACCAGCCACAAGTTTGCCAGTCTCCAAGTTCCATATCCGTGTTGTTTCATCGAATGACCCACTCGCCAGCAGTGTGCTATCTGCAGAGATATCAATGTAGAAGATCGTCAGTGAGTGGCCTTTCAGTGTTTTCACAATCCCCGTCTCAACCTCACAGACTTTCAGCTCCCCAGGACCAGGGGGCCAATCTCCTCCACCAGTGACGACCCATCGGCCATTCTGTGATACCCCCACTGCCCATACCTCCCACTCGCAAACATCCCGCGCTCCCTCAATCTCCTTACCCGCCTTCAGGTCCCATTGACGAGTGGTCTTGTCATTAGATCCGCTGATCATTCGCATACCCTCCGGAAAGTATGATACGGAACGAATGTGGTCTCCGTGACCCTTCAAAGTCGTTACCGGTTTTAGAATCGATTTCGTGGTGGCCGCCTTCTTCGATGCAGAAGCCATAGTTGTGTCTTCGTGAGCAAAGCTGCGAAGTAGTCGAGTGCAGGCAAGGTATTCTTTGGATATGTTCAAAGGTGAGGTCTCCCGGCGTTGGTGTATTATATGACTGATGATGGTAGAAAATCGAAGATAATCACCCTGGTGAATCCAAACGTCAGTCCATCCCGCTGGAGATACAGGTCATATTTTGGTATTACCGACAGGTTCCGGTTAGCAGTGTTGAACTTGAGGAGCGATGAGCGATAGATTCCTGAATGTGAGTGCAACTATTGGCCTTCAGCGCTGCCTTGGATATAAATACCCTTACACGCCCCCTTTGCATGGCAGCTGTGCATTGCGCCCTGAGTCCTTCCATTCATCTCATTTGTTTCTCCTCGCTTCTCGCCTCACAGCCATGGCTAAAGTCACTGCCATCACTAAAGCGTCATCTATTTCCCACCCAACGATGGGCGTCAAAATCCTCCAGCGTTCGTTTGTTTCGCATTCGACACGTGAACGTTTACAGAGACCAACATGTATTCTTAATTCCGTCGTATCCAACTGTCCTGAGTCTGCACAAACACGATGTTGCAAGTCTCTGTTATTTCAACCACCTAGTGAATTCACGCTATCACTTCCAATCTTTGAATGTTTCTCTGACGTTGAGATCAAGCGCCCATCCAAAGTATTCAAATTTATATCTCCATACATCTGTTTGTAGGAAACCAGAAGGTTGTGAGTGTAAATGCAGCATCTTACAACATGCGCCAGAATCAATGCCCACCGACATCACCCAGAAACAACCACAAGGCGTCCAGTGTGCAAATAAGAGCCAGAAAATCGTATCCAAAGCGAGGGAGATACAATAGATCTACAAACGCGAACAGCGATGTCAGCCAGTCCAGGTATCGACTCGAATGACCACAATTGGCACCCTAAAGGTTGTCATCAATAATCGGAGAATTTTAGACTGTATGAGAGCGTGTTTACATTACAAGGGTATATGATCTACGTCTGCAGGAAAATTAATTCAGGTTGCCTGTGCAATGTCATTGAAATCGAATTTGAATTCAAAGTGACAGCCCGAGGCGTGCGTGTTACCACTTATGATGTGAGGGGTTGACGATATCAATGAAACCGAGGCACTCACCTTTGGGGTTCTTCTGTTCCTTGTTCTGGGCTTGAATGGCTAGAAGCGATCTGAGGATCGAAATTTTCGACTTCAATCCCCAAATCAGCAATACAGTGATGAGTAGGAAGCGCATGTCATCCTCTTGCATCCTGAAGAACAAAAGGTGATTTTTTGGTCCACTTACCAGAGACGACCTGCTCTCCGCTCACGACTTTGGGCATGTACAAGATAGGGATGCCTGCCATGAGTGAACGAGATATCGACTGCATAATAACCAGAGGGATGCTATCTTCTGCATGATGTACAGTACAATAACTCGCCTGTCTGACATTAGACGTCGCTTGGGCTGATCTGGGGAAAGACGAAGAGGGAAAGTATCTTACTGGTCTCGAGTCACTCTCTTATGATGCGGCAGTATCAGAGATAGTATGGTTAGATAGAGAGATAGAACGTGGTGCTTGCAGCTTTGGGGTATATGGAATATTGGAGCGGAAGGCCATCGTTTTGCATAATCCACTGCAGTTACCACGAAACATTATGATGCAGTGAGAGTAGCACGGAAAACGACTCCCCAGTTGTGCAGCACCCTCATCCACTCCACATCTGCTACTTAGTATATTCCTGCCCCGTAAGCAACAGACCCAATTGCCTTGTAGTACCATGACGTCGTACCCCCTCTTTTTCCGTTCTCAGCAACTTGACACGGTTCCTCCTGAATGTTACCCGAGAGGTACAGACATGGTCCGTCACTGGGAAAAACTTGGATTTGTGGTCAATGTTCCAATAGTTATCGGATGAATTTGAAATGCTAGTCTGGAAGGAAAACGAGTATGCGTACATTGATGACTATATCAGTCTTCTCTTTTTGAAATATCGAGCTTGAATTCACCCACCCGTTAATGAGGATGCGACTATATTTATTCTTCCAAAAAACGCCTTGACCTAATAAGCGAAGCGATGTCAGACGTGTCGTTTTCCTGTGGCATGGTAGCCTGTTGGCTAGACGGATGTCGAGTATCATCTACTTTCTTGTATGCCGGTAGTTAGGCAGCAAGAAGACGTTGTAGGGCACACAGATCAACAAAAAGCCACTGAGAAGTACGGAAATTACACCAGAGTGACTTTCCGTCCTGGTGCAACTTCCACGACTGGTGGCCTGAGGCTGTGTCTTGGCGCAAGGAAAGATTCTGCCATAGGAACTGTGTGACTCCATTAGAGAGCGGGGAGGCGGAGAACTTACTTTGAACTTGATACGCACTCAGTACTCAGTCATGATGCGTGTTGAGCTGAAAAAATGAAGACTGACATGATTGAACCGAGTTGCAGCCTGCCCAGAGAGAGAGGAGATGGTAGAGGCAATGTAGCAGGGACCCGAGGTACCATCGTCAAGTCAATTATAGAAGAACCAAGACGTACGACCTACATCTAAGGGATTACGAGGTTGGACAGAGGCACTACATTCGTGCGAGGAGAAATTTGCGAAGGCGAACAAAAACAGGTTCCTGTTGGTTGATTGTAGGCAAAGGTCCTTCCAGCCTAGGTATAGCGGATACCGGTGGTCTGCGGTACCCAGCAGGAGGACGATAAGTTGCATCAGACTGCAACGAAAGTGATGGGTGAGTTGTATAATGGCAAAAGAATGAGATACGCACATTTCCTAGTATGTTTCTGTGTGCAATAATCTGTAAGGGAAATGTTAGCACACGAACAGTAGATGTGTGCGAGGAATGCGCACACGGGCCTGAGAAAGGATGTTGGGTGGAGTTTCACAGACGCAGATCTTGTAGTCGTCTTTGGTGGATGTCGCATAAACTAGTTGGCATGAATCAGATGAGAAGATAAGGAGAAATACACTCGGAACATTGAAGGAGGCGAAGAGCTGTCGCGACTCGAAAGCCCAGAGCTTGATGGTGTCGTCTTCAACAGCACTGGCGAGGAGAGTACCATTGGATGAAAGTGCTAGACCAAAGACGTTCTCGGTGTGCCCTTCAAATGACAAAGGGAGGGCCGATAGTCTCCAGCGTAACCGCGTCAATTCATAGATTTTCTTGGAGTCGTCATACAGATCTGGCTCAGATTCAGATTCTGCTGTACATGAAATTGAACTCGAATGCAGTTATGATGGTTTTATTTTTGTTTGTCCAGAAAAGTGGCGATGATACGGTTCCTCTTCCAATCGGTTTCCCTATTCTCACATCCAATTTTTGTGATGAGACATCCCAGACTCGAGTGTGGCTATCTCTTCCTCACTTCCTGGTAAGATAAAAAAAAAACTGGATATCTGAGCACCTCGCACGGATGAACTGATGGTATATTTTAGCAGGGAAAGTGCTGGAGCGCTCGAACAAGTGAGGCTTCAACCTCGCTGTTAAAGAGATCAGCTATGGCTTCTAACTCGACAAAGCCCGTCGGAGCAACAAACGAATTGATTCTGAACCCGGTCATGACGTTACAGGGTCATAAACCTTTCATTGACGAGCCACACCTTAACAGAGTTACACCATGTTTCATTCATTTCATACTTTCCGGACGGCCAGAGAATGGTTAGTGGATCTTGGGACGGGACTGCTCGGCAATGAAATCTGCATATGGGAAAAGATATCGAGAAGGTTCTGGACATCAAAGACCAAACTATCATAGCCTCATTTTCCTTTATTGACAACTCGAACTCGGATGACACCTCCAAAGGATCATGTACAAATTCGACCCGTCGACACTGAAGACCGTCGGGGCCCCCTTTAGAGGGCACATCTCGATTGTCGCAGGTCTGGCACTCTCATTTGACGGCACTCTCCTCGCTAGAAGATATCACCATCAAGCTCTGGGCTTTCAGCTCCTTGCTTCATTCTACATTCAAGAACCACACTCCATTATCCTCTCAGATCAACTGATTTGCACGATTTGGTGAGACACGGATTCCAGAATTTACATATGTGACACTCCACCTCGCATCCTTGTCGGTATATGACTTACACAACAAGTACGACCCAATGTATGCATTCAGTGGCGTATATCTGTCCGTTCGTGCGCTGACATTTTGTAGATCAATACACCTTGAAATCCACGCCGCGCTATGCGCCGTGACCCCATCAAATCTCCCATTCGCATCCCGCCAAAACCTTTCCCTACAATAGACATACAGCAACCCACTTTCATCCGTTACCTTCGCAAACTCCTTCCTTCCTCCTCCTGCACGAACACAATTCGTCCTATTCGGAACAATGAACCTCGCGGTTCACTGGACATATATTTCTTTTACATGTTGCCTTCGTAATTGACTTGACGTTCCCTTGCAGTTCTCTGCTACGTTGCCCCTACCTCCAAATCGCTTTCTCTCAACGCAGGCCACGACCAAGGTGCGTTCATATATGTATCCCTGTGAAAACGTGAGTATTAACTGTCGGAATCACATATTCAATTCATATGTTCATTCATAACCACCGCCCACCATCCAGTCCTATACTGCTTCTCCCACTACCGTCAAATCCCTCAAACACCATTTATCAGCCTGCTGGCCTCGTGCAAGTCATGCATTGCTGCCTATTGTCGATGTTCCTCCCGCGCCAGGTAAACTGGTGTGCTCGGTGAATTTTTCTCACTGCATCACAGGTCTCATGCGTCATTTTACAGCGCATCGCCACAGTGGGTGCTCTCGCCAAGGATGATGATTTAATTCGTGATGAAGACTATGTCTCTCCTCCTTCACTGACCACCCGTTCACAACTACGACCACAATCCTAAGCAAGGGCGATTAGTGCGACCTCTGGAGAGGGAAGCGGATGCTTTTTTTCTGCTTTTAGCACTGTGTCGAAGGTATTTCATTTTGCCTTGTCGTAGCTCGTCACATGCGTCGTTCTATTAACATTTAACACATATGGTCATCTTAGCAATAACACGCACTCGGACTACAGAACTCATGTCTTCCTTCAGGTATTCACTTAAATTGATTATGTGTGTTTCAAAAATCAATAAGCAGAGGTCCATTTCCAGCTGCTCCGCACACAACTATTGCATACTCGAGGAAAGATCAAGTCCATGTTGCATCTGGAACTGTATGGCGCCCGCTTCAGCGCGTGTACATATTCCTATTGACACGAAATGGAATGGTGCCGATGATGGACGACCTCCCTCATTCGCTCGGTTCAACCATATCACGATCCCAACATCACATTCTAGACAACACTTGGTCTTGCCATAACCCACCAGCTATAGTTAGTATCTCTCCGATCGTGTCTGCTTCGTATAAGTGACTTAGCTGGGATATCCGGGCATTTGCGACCGAAGAGTGCCACAGTGGTGAGCGTTCTAAAGTTCAACATCTCCGCACTGATGCGGGGTTTGTAAGTATTTTTGGCCTGTTCCAGTTCGCAGCTTTGTGTGATTGTGACATACAGTGATGTGCCACCCTGGGCATGGTTGCTAGGTGTAGGCAAAGACGGATGTCAAGTTGAGACCCGAATTTGTTTTTGCGAGACTGAAGTCGAAGAGGTCTGGAAGCTTGACGAACAAGATTCGATGACCTGGTAAACTTGCAAGATCAGTCCGTCCTTTGGATGATCATTACATCGAATCACTCGAACACCCTCAGAGAATTAGGTCATTTCAAGCTTCCCTTCTCCTTTCCTAATCCTTCGTCTCAACCTTGAGCATCTAAATTGTATCTCCTGCTTCCTGATAATTCGAAACGGGTTGACGGTGTCAGGGCAGATACCAAGCGATTGGTCTCGTCCGTTCATAGTCGGCCCGGCCTAACTTGGCAACACGAGGTAAAAATTTATTGATAGCCATAATTTGAGTGACTCCACAGACATGCCCTTCCGTCGTGGCGCAGAAAACGGGCGTAAGGACGATCAGAAGGACCAAAGAAGCCTCTGTGACTTAGGTCTGGTACATGAAGTATTCTGTGCCATACAAAACCGCACATGCAGCAGTACCTGCCGTCATTGCAAGTGTCATCGGATAAAATGGTGGTCTCAGAGACCGTCGCAGGTGCAAGAAGAGGTATGTCAATGACCAAGCTGCCGCGGTGCATATACATCATATTTGAGTCAAGGAGTTATGCTAGAACTCACCAGTAGCTATTCCGCTGCCGTTCCTTGCGTCACCAGCCCCTAGGACATACGCGGCGCCACCAAAAACTAGGGAGAAGCCGACCCGGTGGAGATATGGGGGAAAGTAAACATTTGGACGAACGACAGTGGATGGAATAACAGCCGAGGCTGCAACTATTCGTGCCAAAAAAAATTGGAAAGTGATATGAAGCGAAAATTTCTGACACGTACATAATGTCCCCAGACCAAGAATAGGTCCCCTTCAAAATTCAATCAATAGGTTAATGTGCCAGGACAACATGGTGATATAGCCAGTGGACTGAACTTGGAGTGTGCGTATGGCTGGAAATGAGAGAATACTCCGGACGCCGTTTGTGACGTAGAAGGACTCGACGAAATTGCGCGTTTAGGAGACTCCTTTCCTTCCATTCCACCAATTGGGTTGTGTTTAAATGTGAAAACTTGAACATGAAGTCACGGGAGTAGGCCTTAGGGTTGGAGAACCCGGGTATTTATTTAAATCCCGAATGGGGAACCTACCTGCAGCCTTCAACTGTCAGTCTCGGAACATGCTTGTGGAGCAGTATTTGTGTCGCCAGCGCGGAATACACGAGGATTCTTCATAATTTATAGGCAGGTAAGAGAATATTTATTCGTCGTCTTCTTGAACAACGTTAACAGCAGTGACTCGGCCCAACCGAACGATGCCCTCGACTATCATCCAGGCAGGGCAAACATGGCATGGTTTTAGCAAGATCCAGTATCTGATCATATTGTACGCCCTTGTCCCACCTATCATCTAAACGAGCTTCTATAAGATCAATTGACTCAACTTGATCCATTTAGTGGCGATTCATTTAGCAGCATTCGTTGGGACTATCAATCTTCTCCCCATCCAACGATCAAGAGCCCATTGGGAGTGACCTATCCCGGGGTTACATATGCAGAGCCTGGCAAGCCAAACTGGGTCGGACATCTAGTAAAATCGCGTCCATCTAAACTGGTGTACGACTATGCCAGGGGAAACGACTTTGTGTCTTCCCTAGAGAGACAGATCATATACCAGTTCCTTCCGAATGTCGCAAGGAAGCCATCGTCGGCCCAATGGGAACCAGATGACACACTCTTTAGTGAGCGTTTTTGCGTCACGTATTTTGTCTCTCTGACGGGATCTGCGACAGTGACGTGGATTGGGATCAATGATCTCGCGTAAGGTTGACATCCTGCTGTTTTGATTATCGATTGATCGAGAATATATTAGCCTCATCGAAGATATTGATGGCGTGTATAACACGCTGAAAGGTCTTTTCCGGTACCAAGAGAGACTTTATGCCTCTGGAGCTCGAAACTTTCTGTTATTTGACCTCCCTCCAATCCACCGATCGCCCTCAGGTATAGTCACATCTTCTACTGTGGTTTATATGTTCATTTTAAAACATAGTACGCGACGATGTCGATACCGTAATGGAACAGTATCAGACGTGGAACGCGACATTAGAGAAAGAACTCCAGAGCTGGACTAGAACCCATCCAGATGTTACCACCTTTCTCTTTTCCTCCTGGGATTCATTTTCGCGCGTATTGGATGACCCACACGCATTTGGGTTTGATCACAACGACATCAGCGAAGCTGGGGGCGCGATATGGGTAGATCGGCTCCGTCCCACGAGTGCGATGCATCGAATCATTGCGGACGATCTGATTTCATTCCTGGACGCCCATTCACCGCATGTCTCTGATCAACCAGAATTCCCGCACAATCGGGCATGTTTCTCAGCAAGTAATGCTGTATGAATGAAGACGAGTTTGCGAAAAAGGCATAGGATAGGGCGGGTGCTTGATTGTTACCTCTGGAAGGAACTAGCAGCATTTTTCGGTCCATGACTACTGCCGGGTTATATATTCATGTGAACGTATCCAGTATGTATGATCCTACGATATTACCTGACTTACAGAACATATCCACGTAAATATACACGCAACTTCACGTTCGTGAGGTTGACTTTATCTGCGCCCACCTGGCACCAGTGACTCACAATCGAATGTGCTCAAAAAGTTGATCCTTTCAATTTATTTGGCATGATCTTCCGAGTTTGGTTATCGTCAGCGCAATCTTGACGTGTCGTTCTCACCGAACAATAGAGTTGTGATCATCACGAGCTCAAAGGAGTATGACAACAATTATTACTACCCGCACCACCGTCAGGGCTGGTGCGGATTCACAGTGTACACGTTATTATGACAAGGACTATCGAGCGATGAGATAACGGCCCACAAAAATGGACAATTTCTCCCAAGAGGACATGCGATCTCGCCGCCCTCGTTCAGTTAGGTCCGATAAACTGATACAACATCCGCCTTACAAGCCCAGACAAGTGCTGCGGGTCGTTCTGCAAAGAATATGAGTTGCTCAGGATATTTCTTACTGTGGACAGAATCAAAGTTACCTGATAAATACTCTGATCGTCGCAAAAACAAGATTAGGACAGCTTTGGAACATGAGAGTAACCTCCCACTCACCATAACCATACTCATTCCGATTGCAGTGAGCTAGCACATGTCAGCACCACCGTCCAACACGAAATTGAACACTTACAATCATCTCCCCAAATTGGCCAGTTTGGAAAACCCAACCCTTGCCTCTTGCCGTCAACCAGGCACTTTCCATGCCCTTCGGCAAAAACATACATCGCGAGCTCCCCTCGCCTGCGCTTTTCCTCGACAAAGAGTGAAAGCGCACCAAACAATCCACCGAGTCCATAGGAATACTTTGACACAAAGAAGTCGATAAATTTTTGTGGGAGCTTGACTAAAGTTTGGGAGGATAACATCCTGTAGAGGTAATGCTTGAAACAGACCCACGCTACAAAGAGATGTAAAGTGACATGCAGGTACAAAGGGACGGTGGAAATACATACTCTGGAACGTAGCGATGAACGTTGCTAAGAACGCAGAACTCCGTATTGTAGCCCAACCTGCACGTCCAAGCTTGTGCAATGGGTCCTTAAAGAATGCATGCCGCTTGAACAATATCATCGGGACAAAATGCAGAGCACCATAGATTGGGAAGGCCCATTTGAATACTGTGACAAAGCGTGGTAGCGGCACGTGCGTGCATGATTCTACCCAGGGGTGCACGGCGCCACAGGAAGGGTAGGGCCCAAAATCAGGAGGTGAGTTGGTAGCCAGTGCCCTTCTGGCGAGAAGAGTAACCTGATTTGAGGGAATAATATCCTGACAAACAAGTGAGACTGTGGCGAAGAGATTCATCACAAAGGACCCACCTTGCGACTGAGGATCGTGTCGATGTCCTGTACGTCAAACGTCCCAGTCTTGTTCATGTCTTGAACCATCTTAATCGCGTTTGATGGAGCGCCTGACGCAGTCGTAAGCCTAATAAATTATTTTAAAAATGAGCTGCAAAACGTTTTAATCGACTGACCATGCGGTATATGATCGCGGAAGTGTTTCTGGTCGTGCAAATAATCCATACACAATTTGTGTAGAGCTGTTCACATGTCAGAACTAAGACCTCTACCATAATGCACAGACTATACCAAAGACAAAACATGAGTACTTCTCCATTGGGTAAATGGAAACCGTGCTTCGAAGTAAAAGCGTTATATGAGCCTTGTAGGCCTCTAAACATAACTTTAAATGAATCGTCGCATTATTATGAGGATAGAGTAAATTACCGAACGAAGAGTTGTTGTGCGATGACCACTCTTCTTGATCGCTTTTCAAACATAACAGCGAGGCCACCAGCTAGAGCACCAGCAAACATAGAGTGCCATCGTCGCGTTTTCTTACGCACCCACACTTGATGTGCTTGAGCACTTAAGGAAAGACGTGGCTGTCTGGCTGAGAGGGGAACCTCGAAAGGCGTTAGTGGGGCTTCGATATCTTCGTCTTCGTCCTCAAATGGTGAAGGTAGGCCTGCACGTTCACTGACAGGAAGGAGGATGGGGAGGGCATTGAGTGTTGCCTTGTAAACAGTAACGAAGGAGCCTGTACAGAGTATAAGAAAAAGATACTATGTCATCTATTCGCTCACCAAGCATGGCTGCGAATCTAAATGAGTCCTTTCCAAAGATTGCATGTTGAATGAGTGAGAGCCTCATGTTCCTGTACAACTCAATCGACCAGGGATCTGAGTGGAGGTCCAGCCCTGACTCACTTTGGCACCTTTCCCATTCGTATTGTGGCCAATACAAGATTCACGCTTGCACGGAGAGCAAAAGCGATAGCTGCGGCTCCTACATGTCAAAAATAAACAACGCATACTACCGTGAGCATGTCAAATGACAACTCACTTAATCCTCCACGCCCTGCATGTTCCATACATTCCCAAAGGTCTTCTAGCTCAACGGCAGGCTCACCGCGCTCCCTCCAGACAATCCTTCGTGCTTCCCGGAGTCGCTCTTGGTGGTTTGCGAGTGCCACGAGATTCTCAAAGGACGCCATCGCGCGGCGGGGTGCAAATTGGATATATGATGGTGTTCGCGATATGGCAGCCTTATGAGGCACCGCTCGACTACCAGGTTCTGGGGAGGTCATGACTCTAAAAGACAGGGAGTCAAAACTTTGGGGAGTTTGCCCATGTAAGTCTTGGCGCTTGTTTGCAAGGCATCATGTACACACGAAGTTAAGACTAATGCTTCCGGCCGGCGTAGTTTCGTAAAAAGGCCAACTAAACCGCATATAACTCATAACGCAATGTCAAATCTTGGAGACTACGATTGGTCGGTCAACGTTTGATTGAATACACTTTGTCAACTCCCAGGTCTGTCTGGGTCAAACTTAAACTGATTGGGGTGAACTTAATGCAGCATGTATTGGTACCCGGCCAGAGGGAAAAGAAACACATGCTAGTGAGTGTGACCAATAACACCCGGCGGTGCAAGTTGAATGATAGATCATAAGCAATAATCAACTATCAAACACGCAAGGTACAAAGGAGACCATTTATTCGCAGATGTACGAGAATGGTGGGTACGCAAGAATCTGTAGTGTAGAGAGATGATGGTCAGTGATAAGGTTTCACGCGAAAATACGAAGAAGGATCAGACAACATAATGATTCCGGTTAGACTGTTTCCTCATGGAACGGATTCTCCGTTGAGGGAGTCTGTCTTGTCATCGTGATACGAAAGTTGGAATGGCACTCACCCTACCGGTTCTTGAAGTATTCAAGGAGCACATTGAGACCCTCACTCTCTACACCATAGTCCTTGACAACAACGCAAGAGCAGCCCACGACCTTGCGAGGATTGCCTTCCTTGTCAATCTTGCAAAGACCAGCCCATGTGCCCAGGATCTTGCCGTCTCCAACCTTGATCAGGTTGATTTTGTGTTCTGCGCAGAGTGCTTCGATGAGTTTGATATACTCAGCCTCTGTGCAGGTCTCCACAAGCACACACAGATGGGCCTGGCGCTTGTCCAATGCCTTGGCGCACTCGCGGAGACCACGAGCGAGACCGTCACGAACAAGGGCATTCTTCAGAACTTGCTACCCGGTCAAAGTTAAGAATTAATGAAACCTGGCTAAATAACTAAAGTTCTGCATACCTGAAGAGCATCCTCGACGGACATTTTTCCCTTTGGAGCCTCGGTAGTGACCTCGACTTCAGCAGCCGGGGCGTCGACTTGAATTTCATCTCCAGCGTCAGACATCCTTTATTCCACAATCAGATAGATGACTGGGCATTATCATAGACAAACATACTTTTAGGATTAGTTTACAGAATTTGCGATGTCTTCGTCCGCTCTCGTTGATGTGAGGAAAAATAAGGTTTTGGCCAGTAACAAAGTTTTGTCTGCGTTGAGAGTCCGCTCGGGAAGAGCCGAACAATCATCTCCTTCTGATCGAGGTTGGCCTTACACTTTGTACCTAATCATCCACTACAAAAGCAGTCAGATATGGTTTGTTCGCGTTCTCTGATGCATACCAGTTAGATTACAAAATTTGCTAGAGTCTCGCATTCGTTAACGCGCTTGAGTGCAAAGAACGTACGCGCCAAAGTGTCATAACCTTTAGGCAGACTTCATTAAACTTATCGTTTACAGCGCACAGTGACGAGATTTGGGCAGTAGCATGGACGGCGAATAATACGGCTGTGTCCGCATCCGCAGATGGCACAGTGAAGCAGTGGGATTCCGCCTCTGGACAGGTGTCGATGTCGCGACCGCCACACAATCTTGCCATAGTTTCTCTATCCGTCTCACCTGACGGATCGTTCGCGTTGTTCAACGGTTTAGATGGTACAACATGGCTTTGGGATCTCCAGGCTGATAACGTGGTTGGGCGTCATGAAAGCTACGACCGTTCCGCGGTGCAAGGCGCTGAGCCTTGTGAGTTCTACGGACTCTAAAAAAGCATGATTTCTCATGATGTTGCATGTGTCCAGCCTGGTCCGTGTCACTCAATCCGAACGGAGCGACGTATGCGGGCACCAGCAGTTCCGGAAATGTGAATATCTACTCTGCAAATCCTGACTCTTTCGGAACACGAAAAGCAGTCTTGACAAGTGGTAGGAGCAGACATGGTATGGATTGCGTACATGTGAGTTTATTGTTCTCAATGCTCCGTTCCAAACCCCAAGAACCTCGCGATAACTAATGAATCACTTCTGATTAGAGTCCAGATGGTACTCGAGTGGCATTATCGAACGAAGCTGGCCAAGTCTTTATATTTGACTTGGAATCACAAGCTTTGACATCAACCTATTCTTCGCATGCCATGTGTGTGCGATCGTTGGCATGGTCGTCCGATGGGCAGGTTCGTTTCTTCAATTTATCGAGTGAAAGTAACCTAAGTGAACGGCATTCAGTTGTTACTGACAGCCTCTGATGACAAACGCCTGATTCTTCACGATGTACGCTCAACTCCATCCGGAAAACCAGGTTCTGGAGCAGTAGCCACACTTACGGGCCACTCTTCTTGGGTGCTCAGCACCAGCATATCGCCAGATGGACGTCTGGCCGTATCAGGGTATATCATGTTCTATCAGACATAACTTTAATAATCCTTGTCCGCTAGATCCGCTGACAAGACGATCAAGGTGTGGGACTTGTCGGCTCGTGCAGCAGTCTCGACGCTACAGGAAAGTGGCGAAGTATGGAGCGTTGCTTGGTCGCCAAAACCACCCGCTCCTGGCACAGCGGGTGCATTCGTTACTGGTGGACAAGATGGATATGTACGATGGTGGAGATCTGCCGGTACCGGTGTATAGTATGGGTAGGATAGCATGTCACTTTTGATCCCCTTGTACTGCTGAAGTTCGTCGTTTTTCCCAACCGCTGTAGATCCCAGACTTGACGAATGAATGAAATGAAGGAGAATCATCCATAATTGATATCTAGATCACGGACAGCCTACTGTGCTGACTATATTCCAGCATGCATCTCCGTTATTTGATAGACTTCTGTTGTTCCTGTTTCCGTCTGCTCGACTGCAGTTCGTATGTACGTACCCGCTTCTTCTTTTGGTTGTCATTGCTTGTTCAACTTGACTCTGATAAGTCATTTGGTCGGGATCTTTATCTAGATATTCTCCGTGTGCTGGTGGTAAAGGAAAACGCAGTATACAACCTGTATCCCTGCGTGATTCCCAATCACCTTTTTGTGAGATCATCAAAGTACTTGTGAGTTCAAAGGCAACACATCCAAAACCACCTTCTCCTGTGAAGACGCTTGTAATGTGAAGCGGCAAAAGTTGTTGAGTCCTGAGTCACCCTCACATTACGCTTCTTGATCGAGTGCAGACCATGGTCCACCGTGACGAATAGCTTGTCTCCCCTCGAGTTCACCTGACATGCACTCTAAGTTGTGATAGCATTCCGGCCTACTTACCAGCGTCGAGTTTTATGATCGCTCTGAGTAATGGATGGAACGCTCCTGCCTTCTCCGTATGCAATGATGTCAAACATACCACTCGAAGAACTAGGTATGCCCCACTTACAAATAGTTCACCTATGCGATGCCCATGATAGGCGTTTCCACAGATTGTGTGTTCCCGGAATGAAACATATAATATCATCATTCGTCATATAGAGTCCGTCCCCGCTCACCCCTTCCATTCTACTGCCCAAGGCAGACGATGCACGCTCGTCAGTTTCCATGTCACTTGCACATGGAACGAATGGACTTTCGAGCTCTAGGCTCCTCAATTTGTTGATGCAGCAGCTGTTAGACTGTACGAAATCGCAGTCACGCCCCTCATCTCCTCGCAGAAGTTGCGTGAGCTTATAGTAAACACGGTCACGAATTTCTCCTCATGCAGTACATTATGATATACCACCTCCGTGTCGAATCATCTATGGCATGTCTCACTCTGTGCTTCACCAACCCATGAAGGTCCTTCTTGACATACGCTCAGGCTGTGGTTGCTGTTCAATTGCACAATCAGTGATACTACCGACGGTGGGATTAAAGTGACGCTTGTTCTGGGGTTTATCGAAGAACCCGATGTTGTGGATGTGGAGCAATCTGACGGGCATCGTGTAGAAAAGTTGATTGAGCAGCGTGCGCAGCACTGAATTAGCCCCTGTCATAGCGTCAACTATCAAGCAAAGTAAGCTTGTTCTATTTCCCTTGCGATACGTCCTATTCCAGCATGCCATGTAACTCACATACAGATGAGCAAACGAGCGCCTATCTGAACTTACAGCGGCCATCGCCGGGCGGTCACTGATGATTTGCCCACATGTAGGCAATGTCGTACAACTGGACTCATTGTCAGGAACTTTGATAGACGACTGCATTATAAAGCTCCGATATCTCGAAAGTCAGTGCAGGACGGCGGTTCGTATTAAAAGCTGAGCTTCATGAAGGTCATACAATGTGTTGTGCAGAACGAAGCTGGTTTGATAACGTTCTGAATATAGATTCGCGAATCAACACGTTTCATTGCAAGCGTCAAAAGTGATTCAAAGGTCCGTTCTAGAAAGTTATATGTGTGTGTGAACGTGTTGTATCCCTTGTCGAGCGTCTAAGGAGTCTCTCAGTAACTACGACTGCCAGAGGTTAGCGATCGTGAGTTACCCACTATATATCATGACCCTGTTGTTTAACATCAGCAGACGACTTTCAAGTCACTATGGGCGACTCAGGTGTTCCCATGGTGGTCGATAACTGCATAGGCGCCTCCAGAGCTGCCGATAACAACTTCAAAGATCTCGTTGAAGAAGTATTCGACGAATATATCGCCAACGAGATACCAATCCGTCTAATTCATATCAGCAAAGATGACCAGGGGTTGAATTTCAGACTCGTGGACAGGAATTTCGTGAAGGAACGCTTCAAATCAGTCCCTGACGAGATTCACAGAGAATTTCGCAATAAAAGATTCGTGGACAGGGAGGGCAGTATCAGGGAGCGGGTGAAGGAGAAACTCAAATATGCCATCTTCTCCCATCGATGGCTGTTCAGCGAGCCTTCGTACCAAGATATGTCGACGGAGCCAATGAGAGTCCGGGTTGATCCGGAACCTAAGTGGAAGAAGCTTCAGGAGTTTTGCCGTAAAGCGAAGGATGACCATGGTTGCGAATTCGCCTGGTCAGACACATGCTGCATAGACAAAACGAGGAGCGCGGAGTTGGACGAATCCATCCGCTCCATGTTTCGCTGGTACAGGAATTCCCACATATGCATTGCACACCTGTCGGAGACGGCAAACCTTGCGGCTCTTGAAAGGCAGCAGAAGGGCGAAAAGGGTGGTGGGGCAAAGGTAGATACTTGGTTCACAAGAGGATGGACGCTTCAAGAGCTTCTTGCTCCACCGCAAATCAAGTTTTATGGAAGGAACTGGGAACCCCTCGTACCCCTCGACCACTCCAAGAGCGACAGATTCAGCGATACCATCATGCAAAAGATACATAAAATTACGCACATTGCTCTCGGAGATCTTAAATCGTTCAAACCTGGCACAAATCGAGTGCCGGAAAAGATGTTGTGGGCATCGAAGAGGAGAACGACTCGCACAGAAGATATGGCATATTCTCTCATCGGAATATTCGATGTCAGCCTCATGATCGCATACGGCGAGGGAAACAGGGCCTTCTTCCGTCTCATGGAGGAGATAATTAAGAGATACGACAAATGGGACGTGTTTCTCTGGAGTGGCCAATGCTCCCACTACAATGCGGCCCTTCCCTACGCTCCATGCTGTTATCCTATGGGATATCAGGAAATGGTGGTGAAGCGCCCAAGCAAAGCAGACAATGAGGAGGAATCGAATACAGCAAA
This sequence comes from Suillus cothurnatus, assembly GCA_016758765.1. Classification (NCBI taxonomy): domain Eukaryota; kingdom Fungi; phylum Basidiomycota; class Agaricomycetes; order Boletales; family Suillaceae; genus Suillus; species Suillus cothurnatus. The sequence continues at coordinate 3,266 of JABBWL010000112.1, read as the reverse complement.
ATGTGACATTGGAGATAGGCTTTTTGCCTTGACCAACCATGGCCTCCGAATCAAGATACTCCTTCTGCCCGTCGAGCTACATCACACAAAAGACGAGTCGCATAATTCGAGATACCTTACCTTCTGGCAACCGCTATTCGATGATAATGTGGTGGTTAGGCACATTGGCGCAGAGCGCGAACCTCATACCATCTGGGCATTAGCTATCCTGGATTACTGGGTAAACGACAGTTGGAAGGGTTTCATCGAAAACTCGAAGGCTGAAAAAGGCTCATTTACTGCGTTTCTCTTGTCCAAGGATGAATCACATGCAGCTCCAGATGTAAGGTGGAAAAAGGAGATGACGGAGGAAGTTATTAAAATTCAACCAAACGAGCACTATACAAACACTTTAGTCCAGTTGTACCTTTAACGATGTGGCTTTTATTATCAAGACTTATGCTCACAGAAACCCTTTCGCCTCAGGCTCGTGCTTTTGAGAGCTGCTGCCAGTGCTTTTGAAGTTTAGAGTAGTAGTAGCGGAGTTACAATTACTGAATCGCAGTTTGTGCACACATGCAAATTGACGGTCAAAAGGCGTGCTCAATTCTTAAGTTGTCACGGTCAAGAGTTGTCAACTCTTTATTTGTACCATTATGCAATCGTAATTTCGGTTCCCAGAAAGGGTTAGAACCCGGTATGCATCTGGGATGACCGAGGGCAGACACCGGGTGATGGACCTCAATGTTTCGTTTTGCATGTCTTTGACATTTGTAGACACATATAACACCGTTGATTCGTCACATGGTGTCTATAATGTTTTACAAGACATTAATGGTACTCAGCAGAGGACTTGAAGAAATTTCGAAGAATTCAAAAACATTTTCTTCATTGATTGTATGAGCCACGCGAACCAGCACCAGATAGCATACTCGCGAGTACTTGAAGTCCAGCGCTTGTTCTTGTGGGAAATGCAGCATGCGATGACTGTGGTTATCATTATCACCATCAGCGAAAACGAAGTGCTCAAGTTCGATGCGAGTGCATTGTGAGATCCCCAACAGAAAGGACAGTTAAAAGCTCACGAAGCTCCCGTTTTCGCTGCATAACGAGCGCACTCTGTTGTGTTACGATGAATATTGTTTGATAAGGCAGAGTAAGCGCGGTGGCTGCGGTGTCCAATGGAGCCTCACCCGGTCGGCTAAATTGTTTGGCTCTAAGGCACGGTGGGACTTGACAACTCTTGACCTGACACTTAAGAATTGAGCACGCCTAAAGTCATCGTTCCTATATCATTGCATTCAACGTGTTCTATTGGCTCAACAATTCCAACTTCTTTTTTCGGTGCCACGCTCCGGGCTGGCAGTTGGAGTATCAAAACATGGTATGCCGAACGTTGTGCTCGATATAAATTTGTTTCTGTGCGCATGGGCGACTGTCACGGCTGCACATGCCCTTCCTCGAGCCTGGTCAAAAATACCTTAATTGTACACGACGCACAAGTTACCCGCAGTTCGGTACTACTAGCAGTCTGCCTGTCCTTTGCGTCACGATGAGTCTTGTGCAGTACGGTACAGCATCCCTGGACCCAGGCCAATGGCGAGACCCGTATAACTGACTCATGTCATCCGCCACAACACCGCCAACAAGCGCTCGTATTATAAATGAAACACAGAGCTGAGTTCTTACTATACCTGTCTGACCTGGGCCCTTCCTCTGTTCCCTCCTCTTTTTCACGACACTCAGAATCAACCATCATCGTCACTACAAATCTATCCAAGGCCTCGTGATTCCTCAGGTAATAGCTCAACTAATCACGAAACCCAGCAACTAAAGATCCAATCGCAGCATGAGTTCAAATGAGATAGAGTTTAGAGAGCTTATCTCGAGAAAGTTTGACGAGTATATCATCAACGAGATGCCCGCACACACTCCTTCGACTGCATCCCGATACAGGTCCAATCGAAACTATCGAAGTCATTGACAGATTCTCTTTGCGTTCATATTACGAGACCACAGTCAACGAGATCAAAGAGGACGATATCTTGCCTAGTGCTGATGAAGAATGGGAGGATGCCATCGTAAGGTTAATAAAGGGAAGATCCGATATGCCATCCTGTCTCATCGATGGGTCAACGGAGACTCAGAAATATCATTCCAATACATGCAGTCAAAGGTCGAAGTCAAGTCCTTTGATATGCCCGTGGGTGGGCTTGGGAAGTTGTACGCGTTCTGCCAAAAGGCACGCAACGACTTCAATTGCTCATTCGCTTGGTGCGATATGTGCTGCATAGACAAGACAAGCAGTTCAGAGCTCGACGAGGCCATCCGTTCCATGTTCCGATGGTATCGCAATTCACATATTTGCATTACCTACCTCCAAGAGACGGATAACATAGACGATCTCGCGGAGGATGATTGGTTTAAAAGAGGCTGGACGCTCTTGGAGCTCCTTGCACCATTCCGGATGAAGTTTTATGGAAAGTCATGGGCGCCACTCAGGCCCTTTCATGAGTCTGAAAACGACAAATGCGACTCGGATAAGCATCTTACAGAAATTTCACGCATTTACGCGTATACCTGAGACGGATCTCAGGGCATTCACCCCTGAGACCACCGGGTGCAAGAGAAGATGGTATGGGCATCCAGCAGACGAACGACGAAGGTCGAAGATATTGCTTATTCCTAATTGGGATCTTCGATGTTAGCCTGATGGTTGCCTATGGAGAGGGCAAACGAGCTTTCTATCGTCTAATGGAGGCCATCTTGCAGAGATGTGACCGTTGGGAGATCTTCTCTTGGAAAGGATCCTCTTCCCTCTTACAACGCCGCCCTTCCAGCTGATCCTAGCTGCTATCCTGCCATTGGGAAACACAGGTGATTTTGACGTCGAAGAACAAATCAACAACAAGCACTACATAATCGGGGATAGGCTGTTTGAATTAACTAATCATGGACTCAAAATCAAAGTGCTTTTGGTTCGAGTCGAAAAAGTGGGTGAAACAGTAGTGGAGGGAACCCATGGCTCGAGGAGAAACTCGTTTTCAGCAACGGAGCTCTGGATGATGTGGAATTGACTTGCATGCATTCCAAGTACGAGCCTCGTATGGAATGGGCATTCGGCATTATCGACTTTTGGCAACAATACAGAGGCGAGGATCGTGCCTTTCTTGATCCATGCAGGAAGTCACGCCCGTACACAGCATTCTTATTATCATATCACCCAAATGCGTCTCCTGATGCTAGATGGAGGAAGGAGATGACAGAGGATGTTGTGCACATTTGGC
>JABBWL010000111.1:0-232556 GCA_016758765.1 Suillus cothurnatus | reverse complement strand
CGACGGCAATAAGCGATCGTGATGTAATACAATGAGTAAAGAAAAAGTGGATAGGAAGCAGCCTACTGTAACATTACCCCCGTTTTTATCGTGAAGTCACCGACTTCATCAATCAGTATTATTGTAAAAGAGTATGGTCACAGTCGTAATCACGGTGAAGAAGAGCGTCTTGTTCCTCAGTAATGCAGAGGTCTGCCGCATCTTTATCAGCTTCCCAGCGAGCGAGGGCGCTATAAAACTCGGGGTCCTTCCAGTCGATAGGAAAGAACAGCTTCGCCTTTAAGCTGTTTGCAAAGACGGAGAAATGGCCAGGTGCGTAAATGCGACAGACGCGGCAGTGATATTTAGGGCAGTGTTTGTGACGATGCCTGGGATTGCGACAATTACGACAAACAAAATTGTTGTCGGGGGTCAGTGGTTACGATGGTGACGCGGGACGCGGTGGAGGGCATCGGGGATGCAGAGCGTTCGCGATTACGGTTGGTAAGGTCGGGAGGAGAAGGAGCGGAGGCGCATGCGACTCTTGTTCTACGGGTGGTCCTGGAAGAGCGTCTATGATGCATTCTACGGAGGGGGTGTGCTGGTTCGTTAAGTGGAGGAGTCGTTTCCTGCAACACTTGCAGTGCAGCCATCGTCGAAAGAGACATAGTGCGTAAGCCAGGAGTAATATCCTCAGGTGAAGTGGAAGCAGCACTTTCAGCTGGCGGAGGTACAGGAAGAGGTGTATCAGGGGAGTGGGGACGGAGGACTGGGTTCTTAATAATACGCTCGCATACTTCGTGGACAACTTCACGAATAATAGTTTTAGCATCATCAGGCATAAGACGTATAGCGAGGTTCCTATACGCCTTTGTAAATGAAGGAGGATGCTGGTGTGGCGGGGGTTAGGGAGGATTCTGGCGGTACGTTCAACGAGCTCAGCGGCTCGGACGATGTTGATAAGGAGCCCGACGGCTGTAGCGTCATGCTGGGCAAGGCGTTCATCGATGTCTTTGGAATACTGAATATCAAGGCCACGCTGCCTCGATAAGGGTCTGGTTCTCTACCTCTTCTAAGATGGCGAAGTAGTCGGAGGAGGCGGTAGAAAGAGGGGAAGCGTTCTGGGTGTTGCGCACTTCCTGGTTAATGAGGTCGGTAGAGTCAAGGGTCTTGGTAACGGTATCAAGGTACGAGTCAAGCGAGACGAAGGCGGATGCAAGGTCAGAGGTGATGTCGGAGGAGGAGCTCATAATGAAGTTGTTGGCAAGAGTGAGGAATTTGAGGGCGATAAACTTGATGAGGCGAAGATAGTCAGGGAGTTGCCAAACGATGTCACCGGAGTACATTGAAGAGGGTTAGGCGAGTTTATGCTTCTTCTTATACGCTTTCGTTATCTCAGAGGCGTTACCGAGATTCTCTTCTGGGATCCACTCGTTACTGGCCGATGAGTAGCCGACCCAAGATACAAGATAGCGTCTTCATTTACCCGTTCCTTTGTGAGCAAGAATAGCCTCGACTTCGTATTCCTCTTCCTCATTGATAACGTCAGGTGGTGGTTCTTGGAAGTTCGGACCATGTACGTCAGTTCGCGATAGGATGATAGTTCCGAAGCATGGAACGTGGGATGAATTCGCCATTGTTCTGGGAGCTGGAGTGTGAAAGTGATCGGACTGAGTACGGCTTTGATCAGGAAAGGTCCGTATCTTTTCGGTCCGAGTTTCTTCTTTGGTATCGGGACGATCAAGTTCTTTGCTGATAGCCAAACCTTATCGCTGACTTTCCAAGGCGTATACTTTACTCTGTGAGATCGTTCTGCCATCCGTTGCATAGCAATGTTGTGACAGGCGATGGCTTCTTCTCGAGCCTTCTGCAGAAGTCTCACACGTTCTTCAGCTGCTGGAACCGGCGACGATGCTAGGGTATGGGGTAGTGATCTTGGGTTGTATCCCATCATAAGATAGAATGGCGAGGCGTTACGGGAATCATGTTTTCTATGGTTATGAACAATTCAGCGAGAGGAAGATGTTCGACCCATGTTTCAGGGTTGGTTCGGCAATAGATCCGCAAGTATGTTTCTAGTTCCTGGTTGAGGCGTTCGGTTTGTCCATCAGTCTGCGGATGATAGGCGGTCGAAGGTGCGATGGTGTAATCAAGGAGTTTGGCGAGGGCTTTCGAGAATTTAGAGATGAACTGGGGGCCTCAGTCAGAGATAATCTTGTCGTAGAGTCCGAATCTTCGGTAAACATGCTTGAAGAAAAGTTTTGCTACGCCTTCCGAGGTGATGGTTTTCAGGCAAGGAGTAATAATTACCCCCTTCATAAGGCCGTGGTCGACCACGACCATAATAGAATCAAACCCACCCGAGGGAGGGAGATCTGTGATAAGATCGACGGATAAAGAAGCGAAGGGTACTGTGGCATCAGACGGAATAGGGACAAGGGGAGGGGTCACCAGGTGGGTATCAGCTTTCATTTGCTGACAAAGGGAGCATCCATCAACATATTTACGAACATAGGCGCCTAGCCCAGGCCACCAATAGTCACGCTTAACGAGTTCTTCGGTTTTGAAACGGCCAGGATGGCCCGCGGTGGGGGTGATCATGGAGACAGCGGAGTAAGTCATGGCGAGCCGCAGGGGAGACATAGGCACGATCCTTGTAATACAAGATGCTGTCGATAATCTTCCAGTCGGACAGCGCCGACTTCATAGGTGGGAGGCAGAGGCCGTGTAAGGCATCCGATGTGGTTGAAAATATGGGGTCGGAGGATGGGTCGTCGGTAGAAAGGGCGTCGCGGAGTGAGTCGTCAAGAAGCCGGACAAACATGGTATCAGGGAGGAGGGTGACGTCCGCATTATCCGAATCTGCAGGACGGTGATCTGGCCTGCGGGACAACACGTCAGGGGCAGCTAGTTTAGTTCCTGGGACGTGGTGGAGTTCGATATCAAACATAGAGAGGATCAACTGCCAGCGTGCCTGACGACGGGTCAGCTTCTGCGCGGTACAGAAATATAGCAGGTTCTTGTGATCGGTGAAGACGATAACCGGGTGTGGGTTCCCTTCGAGGTAATGGCGCCATTCGGTTAACGCTCGGATGACGGCGAGCAATTCCCTATCGAAGATCTGGTAGTTTCATTCTGCTGGGTTCAAGGACTGGGATAGGTAACTGCACGGATGATACTGTCCGTTATCGTCGGTTTTGGAGGAGCACCGCTCCGGTGGCCACGAGGGAAGTGTCGGTCGCAACTGCAAATTGGCGAGTGGGGTCGGGATTTCGAAGGACAGGTTGGCGAAGGAAACAATCCTTTAGGGTCAGGAACGATTCGTTACACGCATCAGTCCACAGAAACTGGACATCCTTCTTCGTGAGATCTATTAGGGGGCGTGCGAGGTCGGAGTAGTGTGAAATAAAGTTTCGGTAGAAGTTGCAGAATCCTAGCAAAGACCGAGTTTCTTTCACCGTAGTGGGGATGGGCCAATCTTTAATTCCATTGAGTTTAGCGGGGTCCATGGTAACGTGACCAGGTTTAATAATCATGCTGAGGTACTCCACTTCTTTGGCATCGAATGTGCACTTTTCCAGTTTCAAAAAGAGCTGCTCCCGACAAATTATCTCCAATATTCTTCTAGTCCGCTTTCGATGTTCATCAAGCGTCTTCGAAAAGATAAGGATGTCGTCCATGTAGATGACTAACCATCCCTCGTTAATCTCCTGCTGGAAGGTTCGATTCATATACGCCTGGAACGTAGCCGGTGAGTTGCAGAGGCCAAAAAACATGACATTAGGTTCGAATAGTCCAAATTCTGTAGTGAAGGCCGCTTTCCATCGATCGTCGGGATGGATCCGGATATTATTATACCCAGATCGGACATCCATCTTGGTAAAGTACTTGGCGTTGTGCAACCGAGCGATCAGTGTGAGAGGGAGGGGAAGCGGATAGGAGTTCTTTATCGTCCAATCGTTGATGTACCGGTAATCTTGACAGGGACGGAGTTCTCCGCTCTTCTTGCCAACAAAAAAGAACCCACTCGCTTGGGGGGACTTCGACTCGGAGATAAAGCCTTTCTTCTTATTCTCATCAATAAATGCCTTGACCGCTGACCGTTCTTTCTCAGATAAAGGGTAGATCTTTGATGTCTTCGGGGTGAAACCGGGTTTCGTTTCGATATGATGATCGATTCCAGGTCGTTCAGGAGGGAGCCGGTTGAGACCATCTTTGGCAAAAATATCACGAAAGTCATGGAGATAGCCGGGTACAAGTTCTTCGAACGATTTCTTTTTCTGTTCCACCTCGCTATGTGCTCCGGCGACGGCGAACTGCTGAGCTTTATTGCTGAATTTCATTTCATTCTTGGAAGTGCCGTCTTTGGTGAGAGGGGAATCGAGGGAAATGTTCTCAATAAGGCGCATCTCCGTTCCGTCTTCCGAATATTCAATAAGAACATCTTCATCCTGTAGTTGATAGGTGGTGATGTCGGTTACCATGGGTTCGTAATTTCCCCAAATATCCTCTTTGGTATCGAAGACGGAGGCAGTTTCTTCTGGAATCGTCATTTCCTCATCAGGGATCTCTTCGATAGATGCGGAGGGATAAGTCGTGGAGTCAATACGTTCAGGTGTCACTGGTTCGACTTTCGTCGGAACCGTGGAGTCAACGCATTCAGGTTTCACTGACTTTTTAAGCCGGGAGTGTTCGTACTTTGATTTCTTCTGGAAAAGGAGGGGTAATCCATTCTTTTCTCATTCATGATCAACGTCTTCTTCAATCAAGTCAGATTTCGAGGTTCTAGGCAAAGAGAGCGTTCCTGCTTTCCATCGGATGATGGGGTCCATAGCCCATAACCATGGGATTCCTAACAGGATCTGATCGCGCTTTCCGAGGCGTGTGACATTGAACTTGCCAATCATGGCGCAATCGTCTATCTTTACAGTCAGTACGCAATAATGTGTAATTGGGCCGCCTTTGGTTAGACTTCCGTCGGCGGTGGTTACTTTGAAGGGTTTAGAGAGTCGGTGGGTTCGGATCTTATGGAGTTTGATAAAGTCCTTGGAGATGAAGGTTCCAGCCGCTCCCGAGTCAACAACAGCGGTGGTTTCGACGGTTTTCAGATGAGTTTTGGAAATAAGAGTCATTGGAACACGCAGTTCCTTTCGTTCTCCAATAGCCTGTACAAGTCTTACTGTTACATTAGAAGATACTGACGTCGTACCAGTCTTCCACATCAAAAATCCTCTGCAAGGCGGCGGTTCTCTGTTTCGTCATCTTCTTCCTCAATCTTCTCCTGCCTAACTGGGACCTTCTTCTTCTTCTTATTGGGACAACTGTTGGCACGGTGGCCTCGCTTCTTGCACACGAAGCATAGGCCTTTAGCCATGCAATCAGTGCGTTCTTCTTCGTCGAGACGGTCTACATCCATTGCGTCATCGTCCTTCTTTTTAGGTTGGGGGCGGTAGCTGGGGTGTCGATTGGCGCGGGTAAGGGCAATGGTAGTTTTACCGCGTTTAATGTTGCTATCAATCTTGGTGACGGCGGTAATATACTTGTCGAAATCTGTAGGGATTTCTCCCATGAGGTGGACGGCGTTCACGAGGTCATCATTGAGGCCTAAGTTGAACATGTGGATAAGGACGTGTGATTCCTTGACATTGGCTACCGCTACGAGTGAGCGGAATTCGGCGACGTAGGACGTGAGGCTTCTCCCAAGCTGCTTAAGCTTCTGGATCTTGTTAAGTGCGACTATACTTGCATCGGCGGGGATAAACATCTCCCGAAATTCTTTTTCAAAGTCGGCCCAAGTTCCATACTTGGACGTTCTTCCTTCGCATACTTGGTAGAAGGTGTCGGACCAAGACGAGGCCGTGCCTTCCGTCATATAGGCGAGGGCGGTGACTACCTTCTTTTCATCGGTAGAGTAGACTGCGGCGTTAACGGTGAAGTACGCCTTTACAGAGTGCAGCCAACGCGAAGCTTTCCTAATATTACCATCAAAGGCAACTGGAGCTCCGGCACGGAGTTCAACTTCTTTAGTTGCGTGAGACATCCTAAGGCTGGGGTGAGCAGATAGCTGTCGGGGAGGTCTTTCTTCTGGGAATTCGTCTGAAGAGGAAGTTGAGGTAGAACTCGAACTATCTTCGATATCAGTGGAGATCAGGTGGGGTTCGGTGATAGCCGACTCAGGGGCCGCGTGAAATTCTTCTTCCGGAGTATCCAGTTCTTCTGGTTCAGGATCTGGCTGGGTAGGATCTCTTTCCCACCAGAACGTTCTCTGCCAAGAGCTCGTCTTGGACTGGTATCAGTAAGGGGCGTCGCAGGTGGCGACGGTCAGATGAGGACTTTAATCTTTTGTTACGAACTGGGATGGGTTCTAACAACCTAGACTCAGAAGAGAGCCTTCGTGGTTGAGTCTGGTCTAACTACGCAACGACAATGAAGTCTTCTTGCGAAGTTAATAGCTAACAGCAAGGTACGACCTTGAAGTTAGGTTCTAAGGTTTATAACTGACGAAGAGGAGTGCTCTAAGTCAGAGATCGGTTTAGACGACTAAGCTTGGAAGGCTTAGACGAAGGAATCAAGTATCAGGTGAAAACCCAGTAAGATTAAAGTAAAGAACTACATAGTACAAAGGCGCGTATTTATAACGGATCCTAGGAGAGGTTTAGGGTAGGCGTATCAACAGGAGACGACTACCAAATTAAGTATGTATGCGCAACAAGAGATGAACAATACAAGAAAGGAAATACAAGTCATCTAGCGACGGCGATAAGCGATCGTGATGTAATACAATGAGTAAAGAAAAAGTGGATAGGAAGCAAGCCTACTGTAACATTTAGTGTCATCAGGCATAAGATGTACAGCGAGGTTCCTAATATGCCTTTGTAAATGAAGGAGGATCCTAGTGTGATGGGGATTGGGGAGGATCTTGGTGGTTTGTTCAATGAGCTCAGCAGCTCAGATGATGTTAATGAGGAGCCTGATGGCTGTTGTGTCATGCTCGGCGAGGCAGTCATCAATGGCTTTTGAGTATTGGATATCAAGGCAAGTGGACTCGATTAGAGTCTGGTTCTCTACTTCTTCAATGATTGCAAAGTAGTTGGTGGATGTGGAGGATGTGGGGGAAGCTGAGACACTTGCAGAAGTGCATATGGCTTGATCAATAGAGTCTGTGGAGTCTAAGGTTGTGGTGATGACGTCAAGGTAAGCATCAAGGGAGATGAAGGTGCTAGCAAGGTTGGAGGTGATGTTGGGCGAAGAGGTCATAATGAAGTTGTTGGTTAGAGTGAGGAACTTGAGAGCAATGAACTTGATAAGGCGAAGAAAGTCAGAGTGCTGCCAAACGATGTTACCAGAGTACATAGTGGAATCATTCAAGCAAGTTTATGTGTCTTCTTATATGCTTTCATTATCTCTGAGGCATTACCTAAGTTCTCTTCTGGGATCCACTCATTACTTGCCGACAAGTAACTGGTCCAAGATACGAGATAGCATCTTCATTTACCCATTCCCTTGTGGGTGAGGATGGCTTCAACTTTGTATTCTTCTTCTTCTGCAACTATATCAGGAGGTGGTTCTTGGAAATTCAGGCCGCGTACATCAGTTTCGCAATAGGCTGATAACTCTGAAGTGTGGAATGTGGGATGAATTCGCCATTGTTCTGGAAGTTGGAGTGTGAAGGTGATTGGGCTGAGTACCACTTTTATCGGGAAGGGTCCATATCTCTTCGGTATAGGGATGATCAAATTCTTAGCTGATAACCAGACCTTATCCCTGATCTTCCATGGCGTATACTTAACTCCGTGGGATTGCTCAGCCATCCTCTGCATAGCAATGTTGTGACAGGCGATGGCCTCTTCTCGTGCTTTCTGTAGGAGACGTACTCGTTCTTCTGCAGCTGGGACTGGTGAAGATGCTAGCATGTGGGGGAGTGATCGTGGATTGTATCCCATCATCAGATAGAATGGGGAGGCATTATGGGAGTCATGTTTTCGATGGTTATGGACAAATTCTGCAAGAGGAAGGTGTTCGACCCATGTTTCAGGGTTGGTATGGCAATAAATCCGAAGATACATCTCTAATTCCTGGTTGAGATGTTTGGTTTGCCCATCAGTCTGAGGATGATAGGCAGTAGATGGTGCAGTGGTATAGTCAAGGAGTTTGGTGAGGGCTCTAGAGAATTTGGAAATGAACTGGGGGCCACGGTCTGAGATGATTTTATCATAGAGTCCGAATCGTCAGTAAACATGTTTGAAGAAAAGCTTGGCTACCCCTTCAGAAGTAATCATTTTCAGACAAGGAGTAATAATTACCTCTTTCATAAGGCCATGGTCGACCACAACCATGATAGAATCAAAGCCACCTGATGGAGGGAGATCAGTAATCAGGTTGACCAATAAGAAGGTGAAGGGAATGGTGGCCATGGAGGGGATAGGAACAAGGGGAGGAGTCACCAGGTGAGTATTGGATTTCATCTGCTGGCAAAGAGCACAGCCATCAACATACTTGCGGACATAGACACCTAGGCCAGGCCACCAATAATCGCATTTGACAAGTTCTTCTGTTGTAAAACGACCAGGGTGGCCGGCAGTGAGGTGATCATGAAGCCGGCGGAGGAGATCGTGACAAGACAGGGGAGGAACATAGGCATGATCCTTGTAGTACAAAACAGAGTTGACCACCTTCCAATCTGACAGTGCTGACTTCATGGGGGGAAGGCATAGGCCATTCAATGTGTCGGAGGCAGTGGAGAAGATGGGATCAGAGGAGGGATCAGTGGTTATGAGGGCATCATGGAGAGAATCATCGAGAAGTTGCATGAACATAGTATCGGGAAGGAGGGTGATATCAGCGTTGTCGGAGTCAGTGGGGTGATGGTCAGGTCTTCGGGATAAAGCATCAGGAGTGGCTGATTTAGTTCCAGGGATGTGGTGGAGCTTGATATCAAACATAGACAAGATTAGCTGCCATCATGCTTGACGGCAGGTTAACTTTTGAGCAGTGCGGAAATAGAGCAGGTTCTTATGATCTGTAAACATGATAACAGGGTGGGGATTCCCTTCAAGGTAATGACACCATTCAGTGAGCACACAGATGACTGCAAGCAATTCTCTATCAAAGATCTGATAATTGTGTTCTGCGGGATTTAAGGACTGGGAGAGATAACCACAAGGATGATACTGGCCATTATCATCGGTTTGAAGGAGCACTGCCCTGGTAGCAACAAGAGAAGCATCAGTCACGATGGCAAATTGTCGGGTGGGATCAGGATTTCTGAGAACTGGTTGACGAAGGAAGCATCCTTTCAAAGCCAGGAATGATTCATGACATGCATCCATCCAAGAGAACTGGACATCTTTTTTGTAAGATCGATGAGGGGATGAGCAAGATCCGAGTAATGCAAGATAAAGTTTCGATAGAAGTTGCAAAATCTGAGGAATGAGCAGGTTTTTTTTACCATGGTTGGAATGGGCCAATCTTTGATTCCATCAAGTTTGGTGGGGTCCATGGTGACGCATCCTGGTTTGATGATCATACCAAGGTATTCTACTTCCTGAGTGTCGAAAGTGCATTTCTCCAGTTTCAGGAATAGCTGTCCTCTGTGAATTATCCCTAGTATTTGTCTGGTCCATTTCTGATGCTCGTCAAGCGTCTTTGAGAAGATTAAGATATTGTCCATGTAGATCACCAACCATCCTTCATTAATTTCTTGCTGGAAGGTACAATTCATGTACGCTTGGAACATAGCTGGGGATTTGCAAAGGCCGAAGAACATGACGTTAGGCTCGAATAATCCAAATTCCATAGTAAAAGCTGCTTTCCATCGATCGTCAGGATGGATCCGAATATTATTGTACCCAGACCAAATGTCCATTTTGGTAAAATATTTGGCATTGTGAAGTCGAGCAATCAAGCTGAGGGGGAGGGGAAGTGGATAGGAATTTTTATCGTCCAATCGTTAATGTACTGATAATCCTGACATGGGCAAAGTTCTCCGCTTTTCTTTCCAACAAAGAAGAATCCGCTAGCTTGAGGGGACTTTGATTCGGAAATAAACCCTTTCTTCTTATTCTCATCGATAAATGTTTTGACTGCCAACCATTCCTTCTCAGATAGGGGATATATTTTCGATGTTTTCGGAGCAAAACCCAGTTTCGTTTCGATGCGGTGGTCAATTCCTGGACATTCCAGGGGAAGATGGTTTACACCGTCCTTGGCAAAGATATCCCGAAAATCATGGAGGTAGTCTGGTACCAATTCCTCAAAAGGCTTCTTCCTCTGTTCTATTTCGCTATGCGCTCCTGTAACTGCAAATTGCTGTGCCTTGTTACTGAATTTCATCTCAGCTTTCGAGGTGCTATCCTTGGTTAGCGGTGTATTGAAGGAAACGTTCTCAATGATGCGCATCTCTGTCCCATCCGTAGAATACTCTATGAGGACATCTTCATCACGTAGTAGATAGGTGGCGACGTCGGTTACCATCGGTTCATAGTTATCCCAGATATCCTCTTTAGTGTCAAAGATGGGGGCAGTTTCGGTAGGAATAAATGTTTCTTCATTGGGAATTTCTTTGATCTTTGTGGTGAAGGAAGCTGTGGAGTCAACGTGTTCAGGTTTCACTGATTCGACTTGCATCAGAATCATGGAGTCAACATGTTCAGGTTTCACTGGCTCCTTCGGAAGCCGAGAATGTTCATACTTCTTTTTCTTCGGAAATAATGGCGGTAACTTGTTTTTCTTACATTCTCTATCAACATCTTCTTCGATTAAGTCAGATTTTGGGGTTCGGGGTAGGGAGAGCATTCCTGCTTTCCATCATATCATTGGGTCTATGGTGTGTAACCAGGGGATCCCTAATAGGATCTGGTTGCGTCTTCCAAGTCACATGACATTAAACTTGCCAATCATGGCACAATCGTCTATTTTTACCGTTAGTACGCAATAATGCATAATCGGGCCACTTTTGGCTAAGCTGCCATCGGTGGTGGTAACTTTGAAAGATTTGGAGAGGCGATGCATCTGGATTTTATGAAGTTTGATGAAGTCCTTGGAGATAAAAGTTCCTGCTGCTCCAGAATCGATTATGGCGGTGGTTTCGACGGTTTTCAGACGAGATTTAGAAATAAGAGTCATTGGAATGCGCAGTTCCTTTCATTCTCCAATAGCTTGAACAAGTCTTACTGTTACATTGGAAGATACTGACGTCATACCAGTCTTCCACATTAAAAATCCTCCGCAAGGTGGCAGTTCTCTACTTCGTCTTCTTCGTCATCTTCTTCAATCTTTTCCTGCCTAACAGGGATCTTCTTCTTTTTATCAGGGCAGCAGTTCACACGGTGGCCACACTTCTTACACACGAAGCACAGTCCTTTAGTCATGCATTCCGCATGTTCTTCTTTGTCGAGGCGATCTACATCCATGGTGTTGTTGTCTTTCTTATGGGGTTTAAACTGAGGATGATAGGTGTGGTATCAGTTGGAATTGGTGAGGGAGATGGTGGTGTTTCCTCAATTGATGTTGCTATCAATCTTGGTGACTGCAGTGATGTACTTGTCGAAGTCGGTCAGAATGTCCCATATCATATGGATGGCACGTAAGAGAGTATCGTTTAACCCAAGGTTGAACATGTGAATAAGGACATGCAATTCTTTGACGTTCACTACTGCTACAAGTGCACGGTATTTGGTGATGTAAGCGGAAAGGGTGCATTGCTGCTTGAGTTTCTGAATTTTGTTTAATGCGACTATACTCATGTCGGCTGAGACAAACATGTCCCGGAATGCTTTCTCAAAGTCGGTCCAAGTACCATACTTGACTGTTCTCCCATCGCATATCTGGTAGAATGTGTCTGACCAAGATGAAGTGGTTCCCTCTGTCATATAAGCTAAAGCTGTTATGACTTTCTTTTCGTCGGTGTTGTAAACCGTAGCATTGACTGCAAAGTATGCTTTGACGGAGTGTAGCCATTGAGAAGCCTTTCTGATGTTCCCGTCAAAGGAAATGGGGGCTCCAGCATGGAGTTTGCTACTATGAGTAGACATTCTGAAGCTGGGATGAGCTGATAGTTGTCAGGGAAGTGTTTCTTCTGGGAATTCATCTGAAGAGGTCAAGCTAGAGTCAGAGCTGTCTTCAGTATCAGTGGGGATCAGGTGGGGATCAGGTGGGGTTCAGTTGGAGCCAACTCAGGGGCCACATGAAATTCTTCTTCTGGTTCTGGATCGGGTTCAGTAGGATCTCTTTCCCACCAGAACGTTCTTTGCCAAGAACTCGTCTTGGTACTATTATCAACAGAGGTCGCTACAGGTGGTAGCGATCAGATAGTAGACTTTAATCTTTTGTTACGAACTGGGATGGGTTCTAACAACTAAGACTCAGAAGAGAGTCATCAGAGTTGAGTCTGGTCTAGCGATGTGACGACAATGAAGTCTACTCGCAATGCTAATAGCTAACGACAAGGTTGACCTTGGAGTTAGGTTCAAGGGTTCAGCCTAACGACGAGGTGTGCTTGAAGTTAGAAAGAAATCAGTTCAGACGGCTAAGCTTGGAGGGCTTAGACGAAGGAAGTCAAGTATGAGGTAAAACCCAGTAAGATTAAAGTAAGGACACTACATAGTACAAATGCACGTATTTATAGGGAACTGTAGAGAGATTTAGGGTAGGCTCGACCAATGGAAGTGACTACCTAATTAAGTATGTATGCACTATCTGGAATCGTGAGTCAAGAAAAGGAAATGTAAGAGTCATCTAGCGATGGCAGTAAGCGATTGTGATGTAATACACAACAAGGAAGAGAAAATGAATATTGGACAGATGTACTGTAACAGTTCCCCCGTTGCCCCGTTATCTCATTCAATTTATCTTTATTTATTTACTGCACACTTCACACTTCTTTCTAAACCTCTGCCAAAGGCAGAACAGGAGTTGAGCTAGTCCTTAAAGTAAGGGAGAACTCCTGGGAATCCTCTTGCTAGCTTGCGTGGCTTTCACTTAGGAATGCTTAGCTTGGCTAATTTCTTTTTGGAAATATCACGTGGTTCTTTCAAGCACCGACTCAATGGGTCAACGGGTCAATGGGTTACTGCACTCCTGTGCCAAAGGCACAACGGGTTGGGCTAGTATCTTAGATACACTTAAGAATGCTTACCTCGCTTACCTTGCTTATATTGCTTATATCGCTTAAACCTCTTTTGGAAACTCGCGTGGCCCACTGAAGGCTCTAAGTGACCGCTGCTCATGCAATCACTCTCTCGATGTGAGATCAACAATGCTGCTGGTGAGGCAGAATGTTGGGTCTTGCTGCACCTAGGCTGCTATGCCTGAGACAGACGTGTTTGACCCTAAAGGGGACTGCTACTGCACACAGAACCAGATATATGAGAGACCCTTGTAGTCTGAAGGATGCACAAAGGTGCGAGAAGAAACGCGAGACAAATGCGAAGGAATGCAAAGAAATGCAAAGGAACGCAAAGAAATGTGAAGAATGCGATGAGAACGCGAAGTGTGGGAAAGTCGCACTAAGGTAAGCGAAGCGTGGGAAGGCGCGCGCTTATAGCGCACGTTGTTGTGGGAAAGCACGTATGGAATGCGGAGAATAAGGAGTGATATAGAGGGGCGGATAGATAACGGATCGATGGATATGCAAAGCGAGTGAAAAGCGAGGTCTGATTAATCTAGTCTAGTCCGATAACAATAACCATAGGTAACACAAAGTGCACCCTAATGGTGACTACTACTTCAGAGTAAAACCTGATAGTGAGGGAAGTACAGTAAAGGGGAGTAATGGGGGAGAGTAGTAGTGCGATCATCAAACTATATACTAGACAAAATCGCATCGGACATGGAAGGGATAGGAAGAAAACACGCTGATAGTACGTAATAACATGTAATAATGCTGCAATGCTTGTTACAACCATGAGGCAAGGAATATGACGTACCAATGAGGTGGTCGGACATGGATAGGCGCTCCCGGATAATAGGCGATGAAATGCAATGATGCACAATGAAATGTGAAAGTGTGCAATGAAACGCGAAAGTGCATGATGAAACACGAAAGTGCGCGATGAAACGCGAAAATGCGCGAGAACGTGCGCTAAGCGCGAGCATGGGAATACATCGCGTGAGCGCAGGAAAGCATCACGCCTATGGCGCGTTATATAGGAATGTGTTGCATGATATACCAATGGAAGTGCAAGTCATTATGCAAATGATAAACGGACTGCTTGTGTGAATATGCCCATTACACACCCATAGAAATATGAGTCCCTACACCACTTAACCTCTTGGTCATGGGTTTTTGAGTGCAGTGTATATCAGTAAATAAATAAAGAAATTTTGAATTTTGAATGAGAGAACAGGGGAATGGGTGACATGGGAACAGGGAAATGGGTCAAAGGAGAGTGTGATCCTTTGGCCTGTTGCCCTATTCTCTTATTCAATTTTTCATTATTTATTTACTGCACACTTCACACTTATTTTTCCTGTGCTGAAGGCACAACTCTAAGAAGTAAGTTGTGACAGGTGGGAATTGTCTTGCTAGCTGGATATGCAGGTCAGAATCATTTGTATCTGTGGGCAGCACCACACTACACTGGCTGAAGCTGACTACTATACATAAAAAAAACCAGACATTGGCTGTGTGTCAACTACCACAGATCTTTGGTCTTACTGCTCATTGGATTCATACTGACCCAGAGTCTGGAAAATGGACACTTCACTTCCAAGTCATCGCATTCAAAGGAATATCTGGCACCCACACTGGAGATAATCTTGGATGCTATTTTGTTAGCTTGTGTGAATGGGCAGGCATCATTGCTGGACAATTCTCAAAGGTACATGAATCTACTACTATATCTCTTCATACTAACATACATTTAACAGCTATTTTGTGTCACAGCAGACAACACAAGCAATAATAATACCACATGTGAGTGTATTGAAAGCATCCTCCATCACTGCAAAATCTACTCATTCAGCACAACTCGACACCACCTTCCATGTCTTGTGCATGTCACCAATCTTGCTGTAGTTGCTGTCATGTCTGGCTTCACCCAGCTTGCCAATGTCAAGAATGCCACATCAATCTGGGAGTTTGACCCGAGCCTAGCTCACAACCATGTACTCACTAATGAATTGGATGTCATTGCAGCTGTGTAGACAGTTGCTATCAAGGTACTAGTACTACTAACATTCACTTGTTGGCGCTCTACTAACTGATCTATTGAAGATTCAATCCTCAGGACAGCATATTGAATATTTCAACAGTCTTCAAGTAAAATGTGGTTTTCTGGTCCCACTCAAGATTCCTCTACATAGCAACATCAGATGGGGGACAGCAGATGGGATGCTTTGACAAGCATACATGCTCTGGTAGGTATGTGTTCTAGCATGACATTTAAAAAAAATACTTATCAACCGTCTACTGTATATAGCCTATCAACATGTTTATTGGCATGGCTGATGCACTTTTCAGGCCAATCACCACCATATCACTGCATACATTAGTGATCTGATAGCTTGTTGGTATGGTATGTATTGTTCGGATAGTTCAGGTTTGGTACTTGATGTCTTCTCTTTTGTCAATATTATATCAGTTTCCATAGGTGTCAAGGCGGGGTTTGCATTTTCGAGATGAAACCTTTTGATAATTGTGTTTATGTACGCTTCTTGCAATAGCATTATGGTTCTCTTTTCCTGGTCCCTTTCTACCTTCAACCCTAGGAGCCAGGTAAGCTCTCCTAGATCTGAAATCTTGAATCATTTGCAGAGCTGATCTTTAAACCTTTCAATATGCTTTAGGTATTTTGATGTGATGGCCATGTCATCAATGGAGACTGTGATAACAGTATGTTCTTCTTCAATAGTATACAGCTTGGTCAACTTGTGAGCATGTGAATCCTATACTGAGGAAAAATTCTTCTAGCTCCTCAGACCACTTGAAACTGGCCTGTTTCAGGCCATACAAGCTATGCAAGAGCTTTAACACCTTTCCTTTGTCCTTTTCGGTTAAGTACAGTGACTTGCAAAACCATTACAATGTTTGGTACTTTAATGTTTTTATGTATATCTCTAATTGTATTAACAAGTAACAGCAGCTATCCTTTTATTTGACTGAGATCCTACTATCCATATCAATAGTTGCAAAACTGTTACAATGGTATCCTTGTCTTAAAATAGTCATATCTTCACATCCCCTGGGCCAAATCACGTGATCCAGGCGTCCACATGTGGCCAGGAGTTGGCCCTCCAATATCTCTCACCAACATAAGGTGTGATTCCCATGCATACAGGCGCCATAATTTGTACACTGAAAAAGTACCAAACATTGTAACAGTTTTGCAAGTCACTGTATCCTGGTGGTGCACACATGTATATATCATCATTGAGCATGGCATTGAGGTAAGCACTTTTGACATCAACTTGATGTATTTCCCAGTCATGCTTAGCAGCCATTGCTAGGATGGTTCAAATTGTTGTCATGCTTGTGGTAGGTGCAAATGTTTCTTGGTAGTCAATGCAATACTCTTGGTGCTGACCATTTGTGACTAGTCTCGCATGCAGCTTCACCTTTTCTCTGTTTGGTCCTTGTTTCATGGCCAAAACAAAATGGCAAGGTATAACATTGGCTCCATTTGGTGCATCTGCTATTTTCCATGTTCCCAGTTTCTGTAGTTGACCAATTTCATAGTTTATGGCTTGCTGCCATTCCTCTGCATCCAGTCCACTAAGTGCTTCCTTGAGGGTTGGTTCTTTCATAGTGGATGCTAGTGCCCAGTGGGCAGTAGACTTGTTGGGTAAGTCTTCTATTGCTATTGCTGCCCTTTTCCCTTTGTTCAAAACTTTGTAGTATCCTAGTGGAGGTTGTATTCTTGTGACCTTTGGTGTTTCTGATACTGGTAGTGATCTTGTGCTTTGGGGGGGGTGTTTTAGGAGCTTGTGGTGGAGTTTCAGGAGTTTGGGGTTTTGTTGGTGGTATGATGTGCTGGACGATATTTGAATTGTTGTTTCCTGGACCTGACTGGCTTGACTCCCCCTTGTCTGGTACATTGTCCACAATACTGACATCTGGCAGAACAAAATTGATGTTTCTTTCTACAGAAACTCTTCACTTATCTGGCCAATAGATTTGGTACCCTTTGCTTTCTTCATCTATTCCCACAAACAATGCCTCTTCTGCTCTCGCTTCAAGTTTTCCTTTATCCAGTGAGTGGACAAATATTCTTGCTCCAAATTCTTTTGCAGCTGCTAAATTTGGCTTAGCTTTGTGCAATAACTCAAATGATGTATGTCCAGGGATCGCACGAGATGGTAAGCAATTCTTTAATCACATTGTGTAATTTATAGCTTCAGCTCACAGATACTTTGGGAATCCTTTTGCAAGTAGTATGGCCTGCACATGCTCAACAAGGGTTCAATTAGCCTTTTGGCTATACCATTTTGCTGTAGAGAGTCATGTACAGTGGGTTGTCTTGTTATACCTTGTTCTTTCAAGTATTCATCAAACTCTTTCCTAAGGTATTCTCCTCCTCAATCTGAATGTACTTTGCATAGTCAGGCTCCATATTGATGGCTTACATAAGCCTCATATTGTTTGAATGTGGCAAGTGCTTTGCTTTTCTTCTTCAAGAATATGGTTCTTGTTTCCTGGCTATAATCATCTGTAAAGCTAATATAATACAGACATCCATTGATTGTTGCTGTTTGTGCTGGTCCCCAAAGGTCTATATGGACAAGATCTCCATATGCAGATGATTTGGTCTTCAATTCATTTGGAAACAGTTGTCGAGTGGCTTTGGCCTTTGTGCATGTCTTGCAAAAGGTGGGCTTTGAGTTTTCATCTAATGTTATTCCGCTGATCATGCCCTTCTTTATAGCATTTGTGATCACTTCATGGGATACATGTCCCAATACTTGATGTAATTCATCAATGGTACATTTCGTTATTGCTGAGTTTGCACTGTGTGTCACTGACAATGCAATTCGACATAGTCCATCAATTTGTGGAATCTTGGCTATAGGTCTTTGCTCCAGTGCTGGGGTCAATATCCTGCACATTCTATCTTCAAGGTGCACTGCAAAACCCGCAGTAGTGATCCTGTTGGCCGATATCAATGTGAATGCCATCTTCAGTGTATATAGGGTGTCTTTGAGAGTCACAGTGGTCTTCTTTGTTCCCAAAGGTAGGTCTATCTTTATATCCCCTTTTCCTACAGCACTGATGGTAGAACCATCTGCAGTGTGCACATCTTGTGCTTTGATAGAAGTGAATGTTACAAACTTTGAGTGGTCAGGGCAGAAATGTGATGTAGTGCCAGAGTCAATAATTGCTCCACACTTCTCGACTGGTACATCTATCTTCTTCGCAACATTTGTGAGGTCTGATGTTGCAAATGCATAGTCATTGGCTCTTATGACCTTGTCTTCAGTATTCACCATTTCCTTTTGGCCTTTTCTCATCTGCCTTGGTCCTTGTCCCTTCTTTCTGCCTCCTTTCCTCTAACAGTCAGCTTTGTAATGACCTTTCCAGTCACAATTATAGCAGGTAATGTCTTTGTTCTTGTTCATCATTTGACCTCTTCATGTGTTTGTTCTGGCTGAGAATGCGCTGTTCCCAGTCTTCTTTGTCGGCTTTCAGTCTGCTAACTGTCTGTGTTCATACTCCTCACTGACAACATTTATCAGCTCATATGGCATTAGGATGGTTTTGGAGATGTGTGCTGCAGCATTTATGGATGATAGTATGGGTCTATAGGATTCAGGTAAGGATCCCATAATTATCACATAGAAATCTTGATCTGTGATAGATGCTCCCATTCCAGCCAGTGCTTTGCAGATTTGGAGCAACTCTCCAAAATGTTTCTTTATATCTCCTCCTTTGTTGCATCGAGTTTCTTGCAGTCAGCACCGCAAATCAACTTGTACAAGCTTGGTCTTCCCTTCATGTATGGTACATATCTCTGTCCATATCTTTGAAGTTTCTCCTGTGTTCTACACTCACAACAACATCTGATCTGATATTGTGCTGAATATGTACTGCTTGACAAGTGAGTCTTCTTGGTAAAACTCATCCTGTTTATTCTCCAAGTCTTCAATCTCTGTTTGACTCAGCTTTGTTCCATCATCCTTGGCTAGGTCTCCATTAGTGTCCTTCTTGAACAGGGCTGGTTCTATCACTTGTCCATCCATATATCACACTAGTCCCCATGCTCTGATCATGGTCTGTGCGTGTTCTTTGTATGTAATCCAATTACTGCTATCTTCAGCTAATTTTGGGATGTTATAGAACAAGGATGATGTTGATTCCATTGTAGATGTGTCAGGGCTCATAACCTCTGGTTATGAGTAGGATACTTTGATATTAAGACTGAAGACTAATGTAAATATTTGTACACTATATATACTATCAAATGGCTAATTCTATGTGTCCAATCTGAAAGACTGCATTTCAGACTTGTCTCTCTTCCGTGCTGTGATTACTAATTGATTGTGCTCCAGGTAAATGATGTTCCCTACATTACTCATCTATACACATATTACTAATCCTTTTCTCCTGTGCTCATACTGTCATCATTAATGCCTAAGCCCAACATTCCTTTCCCTATCATATTGTATATGCAACATCACAACAGGATCCTAATGTAGATTAGTACTAGATGTGGACATTAGTAAATTGTATACTGTAGCAATTCTAGTCTCTATTGCAAAATGCTGCTGCCAGAAAAGAACTAAGGTCTATCTCATGCATGCCATTGAGCCATTGAGTAAGTCATTCCATTCAGTCATGGGGTCATGCAGGCTGACATTGATCATTCCTCACCTCAAAGTATTTGTAAGTGCCTTGGGCATCACATACCCTGCCTCCATCTCCATCACTCTCAAGATTTAGGGCTCAGCTGTTCAAAACCATTTGATCAAATTGATGAATTAGACTCCCAGCATGTTTTTTCTCAGAGATCAGAGCTTATCATGGGCTAGCAGACCATGCAGGTTAATCATAGAAATTGCAGGTTTCCTGATGTTGTTGGTTATGTCTATGTTGTACATGGGTTTGGATTACTAAGCTACAAACCCTGGGGTTTTTTCCCACGAGGGGTTTCTTATCAACACCAGACAGCCACAAGGCTTGTATATGCACCGGTTCTTTCACTCCCTTACACAATGACTTCGCTCGCAGAATTGAATGAAGCGAAGCCCTACCTGTCACGGAAAAGCAAGACCGGGGCTCGAACTGCTCTGAATCAGACGCCCAATGTCACAAGGCTTTCTACCCGAGGATCCCTTCCCGCTCGAGCGCCTCCCAAAACCACCACAAAGCAGCAAACCACCCCCGAGACTCGTGTATCACCATCCAATCCCTTATCTGTTGTACCCAGATCGCCTGTAAAAAATTGTACCATTAATGTTGTTACATCCAAACTTTTATCGGAGCCCTTGAAGGCGGATCGATCCGATAAGCCACTTGGAATTGGTATGAGAGACTACTTCTGTTTTATTGGTTTTATAAGCTCATCTTTACTTGCAGAGAGGTGTCAGAACATTGTACAAGAAATCCTGGCCTTCAGTGGCGTAGAACACTATGTTGTGAGTAACCCTTGTCTACCGAAGCGCTTTAGTGACTCAGTGTGGCGGAGACAGTTATCTGGCCTTTCAGCGGATGATGCCGCCTACATCATGGATACCATCCGAGAAGAAGATGCATTTAGGAAGAGGTAATGACATACCTTTAGACCGCTGATATCCTGATTTATATCTTAATCTTACCAGGGTCACCTTTCTGCCTTTGGAGGGTGAATTGACTGTCAAGATGCCCACTGATGCACATGAAGCTGTTCTTGCACCCCTCACTTACGCGTGTACTAAAGCTATTTACGAAATGGGTCATGATAACGCTGTTGTTCAAGTCCATATCAGTGGAAACACCCGCTTTCTTGGCGATCACATCACTAGCGACCCTGATATGCATATTCGTGTGTCGTCGACTCTCTCGCACACATCTTCTGAACCCAAATCGCTCATGATGGTGGAAGTCGGCTTCACTCAAGGCGAGATACCCGTCATCGGGAAACTCAATTATTACACCATCGATAGTCAGGATCTCGAATCTGCTTCATCCTTCCATGTCTCAGAAGGAAGACCATATTCCTGCCCCGCAGATGATACCGAGATTGCGAAACGATCAAGATTTTCCCCTCTGAAGTCGTACGATGAGTGGAAGCCAAAGCGGACGAAGAAAAACGCTTTTGGCCCCGTCATCGTGGACGGCCATACATGGATTGATATCTCAAGGGTTGATATACACGCTTGGATTCGCACTTCCCCGACCACTCGTATCAATGTGAACCAGCGCAAAGCCGGTTATGCATATGGGGTGCGTGATTTTATCAATCTCACAATAATACATGTTGACTACGTTTTTCCAGTCTATCTATCCTGAGTTCGATGTCGATGATGTTGATAAGCTCTTCAGCGCCGCTCTTAAGAGGATCAGCCAGAAGATCTTGTCCTACTATGAAGAGCACATTGAAGGGACTCATCGGGCTCGCGAAGCATCTAGCACTGGTTTTACTAAAAAAGACGGTGGTTGGCAAGCTACTGAAGAGTCTGGACTAGATGTTGAGACAGATCATAACGATATTGTGCCATCAGCCAGCTTTGTCAACCACTCAGATGAGGAAGTAGACGAAGAACCTAATGAAGTTGATCTCGCAGCCACTGTTGCCGCTCTCTGCGACTGGGAACCAAAGTTACCCATTGTCAACTGGAGGGAGTTAAGGAGTGCGCTCATCACGGGGATTTGGAATACAGGGTATTCACGCTACAAGAGCTGGCATGAGAGCATGAACAAGCGTGACAGGCAAGAGGCTTTTGACGATCAAGAGTACGGCGATCAAGGGCACCGCGATGAAAAGCCTCATATGACCCGTGGCATGTCCAAGCGGCTCCGTATTGGTGCCTGATTGCTGTAAGTAACATCCAGCACCTGTATTTAGGCGTTTCTTACACAATTCAGCATTTCTCTATTTCTTTCTGAGTAGCTTGGAGTTCATTCTCAATATGGATCCCCTTGTCGTAACACCGTCGGTTGTAATCCCTCCCTTGACGCCTCATGATATTATCATCCTTAGCGGTTTTCTGACGAACTCTGGGTCAAAACTCTGCTTGCTATATTTGGGTCTGAATTGACGGTAAGATTGACGCAGATCAAGGTTTGTGGTGGATGTGTGATCGCCAACGGTGTTTGGTTGGAAGGCGTGACAACCCATGGATCCAGCTAGTGTACGGTCAATTAGGAACTGTCCGAGATTCACAGGGTAAATTCACAATGCGCCCAGAGGCTTTCAAATTCACCACGTGAATTACCGTAAATTAACATGTCTGTAAATTAACGCTAATTTACAGGTGAATTAGGTCAAATGTACTGTGAATTAGCATGAATTAGGTCCACTCGTCCCAAGCAGAAGGGTCGGGGGACAGACGAGGACGAGTTTTTAGCGGCAACCTTCTTTGTTGGTGTGGAACCCGGGTGCGAAGATTGTTTTCCGATCGAATCAAGCAGTTCACGTAGGTAAGGTGCACGTAAATCGATACCGCTGGATGCTTTTATCGTTTATTTTGTATTCTACAATACTTGTTGAAAAAGCCTAGTTTTTTCATTAGGTAGGGGTCACGTTATCCTGAGAATCCGCTCTTGATCCAAATTCAAACACAGTTTTACCAGTCCGTCTATCGACGGCTTGCCTCATAGACCGGCTGGTCACCAGTCTACTTATCACGGGGGACGTTTGGTTACACTTTGCGGCTAAGCGAGTGTGGTCACTACACATTCACGATTCCGAAATAGATCGGCTATATCTTTCAAAATCCATGTTACGATTCTTTGCGTGAGGATACGGATGAGGCCGACAGCTACAACTTTCCTGCCTTTGTGCGGTCAAAAGCCTCTTGCACGTCACGCTTTTTCAGCCTCTCATGCCAACTCCTGTAGCGCGAATAAGCTGTATTCTAGATTCCTGTGATGAGCGTGTTTTTTAACTCCCTCCAGTCGACGACGGGGAGCGTTGGTTGCCAGTTGGAGAGACTGGCGATAGTAACTGCGAGTTGATCTTCATCAGGTGCTTCGTCGATTTCTTCATCTGAGTCGCTGATGGAGCTCAGGTCCGATAGCTCAACATCTGGTTCAGGCTCTTCAACAACTTCTTGGTTGCCATCTTCCGCAAAACCACTAGACGCTCCGCGAGCTCGACGAGCCCCTTCCATGTGCTCTTCATAGCAAGAGAGTATTTTCTCGCTAATCTTCTTGAGAGCGATTCCGAAGAGCTTGTCGACATCATCGACACGGTACTCAGGATGGAGAGACTGGAAGTAGTTAGTATATATTTTCGTTAGATTGGTACGGTTACGCACTCCATATGCATAACCGGAATTGCGCTGATTGACATCGATATTAGCTGTCGAGGCCGACAGCTACAACTTTCCTGCCTTTGTGCGGCATCTTTGTGGCAACGATGTGATAGATCTGAAGAGCAAATTGCGTCGTACTGTGGCTGAATCTCTTTCATATCGGATATGACGCAGTCCAGCTCGAGCCTCTCAACATTGACGGCCATTGTGAAAAGAAGGAAATGCGAAAAGAGATATACACATTTATCCGATTTGCTGATCTAGATCTCTGTGAGCAAATTTATGATGACTGCCCTAAAGTACTGTTTTAGCTGCGCCCTAACCAGCCAATACTATCAATTCTCATTTCACCATAGCAAAAGCACAAAAACTCACGGAGACACATGCTGCACGATACCCTGCGGAAGTTTGAAGCCCTAGCCATCGTTTATTTGGGAGGGTATCAGGTTGCTGAACGATGGCGAGTATGGCTGCAATCTGTCCCGTCTTGGTTTGGGTCCGAGAAGCGATCTCCCTTTTTGCTAAACAGTAATAGTGATCGTAATATATGAATGCGTGACATAGTGGTCAGCATTTCAGTGCCGCGCCGACAGAGGGAGCACCGACAGATGTTTATCTCTCGTCAGCTGGTGGAAGTACTTGTATCAAAATTCAAATACCTTGTTCCTGAAATCCAAAAAGAATCAAATCGCACTATACACAGTCACTACCACTTATTTCGATCTGTAATCTTTTGTTGCACCTCCTCGTTGGTCAATGTACAAAAAGAGGGACCTTCACGTTGTTTGATTATGCTCCATGATGGATGGTGTCGTGTAAGTTGTGAACGCGGAGTCTGGATTAGAGCTGGAGCAACGCCCCTCCGTTTTTGGAGCCGTCTGACGATTTTGTAGTTACGACAGCACTTACACCAAAGAACTTGCTTCTGTATCAAGGTTAGATACTGAGACAAATAGAAGGGGTGTAAGAGATGGGTTTCGGGTAGTTGGTGATAAGGAAGCTGCCGCGATTTTGGAGTTTTGGGTATCTGCACATTATAGAATTTCAGACGCACTGTTGGGAAAGCTCTGCGAGCGCCATATCTTGATCATTCAGACCTTCTTTCTTCTCTTTCCCTTTTCTTTAGAGATTTAGATCAACGGGCTGGAACGTTGCTACATCCCACAGCCGGACAGTGTTATCTGCCAAGCCAGACACGATACATTTCCCATCCGACAAAAATGAAACTGAGAGTATTGGCCTGCTATTCTCCAGCAAGGGCTTGCCTGATAGCTGCCTCGTCGCTTTATCCCACAGCCGTACAGTGCAATCAAACGATCCATTCATACGGGTCCCATCCGGAGAGAACAAAAATGAGTGAACATGACCAGTGAGCCCACCAATCACAGTCTGAACAGCTGTCGAGTTGATATCATGTCCAAATGCCAGACAAGAAGAGTTGGGAAACCGTGCAGAAAACGTTCTGAATATTGCGGAGTTGAGGGTCGATGATGACGGTGCTAATACATAGAGATGAGGTGTGCTGTGCAAGATGATGCTGCAGAAGACTTGAATAAATCTCTGGAGGTCTATTGCAGCAGGCGAGACATCTTCGTATTCGGTGCGACCCTGAAATTGCGAGTGTGCTTGAGAATGTTATCAGGACGCATTGATAAGGCAGAGTACCTCCAAGTCAGAAGAATAGTTACGTCATGGTCGAAGAACGATTTGCATTTTTTTTTCGGCAAGGTCCGGATCAAAGTGAGTTGCTTGTACGTGGACAGGCCAGAATCGGCAGGCATAGGACAGATGCCTATGGGATCCTTACAGCCTGGAATCTTCGGACTTGTGGAGATAAAGTTATTTTATATAGCAGATAGTGAAGGAAACTCCATGTTCCATCACTCGAAGTGATGCGAAAATAAGGTCTCGTTGTACTTTTCATACATCAATTCAAAACTTTTCGCTGTATTTGGTCATTCAGGAAATTGTGAAAAGATGCATAAACTTCGGAGCAGAATGGGAGTAAAAAAGTTAGTGGTGTCGATGAGGGGGATCACATGTGTTCGACCATGACTGCACTTCGTAATACTCACTTTTATCCGAAAAATGGCGTTGCAAGGCATTCAGGGACTGCAAAGGCCGCAAACAACTTAGTCCTGGAAGTTTTTTGCATTGAGCGAATCCAACAGATTTTCGTACCGTTGTAGATTCGTGTCGTCTGTTTCTGAGACAACGTTCTTTCCCCTACGATGAGATTGAACATCTGCAAAGTGTATCGGCTATTTGGGGACTCACAAAAGTGGTTCTTCTCTGAATAATTCCTGATAAAATTAGACACATTCAAGGGGTCTGGCAAGCGATCTGTATTGCTGAACGTACTTAGAGGGGAGGATATGATCTTGAATCTGCAACGTCACGTAAGGAATTGTGTTGCGGCGTTCGCTATTACTATGGAATGCGGCTCTAAAGTTTCTTCGCTCCGCATAAATAATTGGTAGCGTCCACATGCGGCACAACACTTGGAATTGGACCACCCTGGAAGGGTGAAGTTGGCAAGAAGAAAGTGAGATGAACAAGTTGTGTTTGTGATTTCATACTCTCAGTAGGATTGACTTGCATGAAGTGCACTGCTTTGACTTTACACCAATATTATGTGGGTACTTCCCGGCTCTTGAGGGAAACGGTTGATTTTACATAAAAGGAACTTGAATATAGCGAACACTGGTGCGCAGAGTGACAACAAAACGTATTGAAGCTAAACTCGCCTTCAAGCTCTTCTCGACACGCCATTCCTTGCTCATTCCACTGTCTCTGAGAGCCTGATTCAATATTTAACAATTGTATCGCATAGTTAACTCTCACCGACAGGTCTTATTACATAAAAGGAGACTGGCGAACACCAGTTCGCAAAGTGACAACACAGATAAATAATATGTCAGCGGCTACTTCCCAGAGGGCTGGTGAGTCCAATGCTCACTGACCCTAACTCCTGTCTCTGTGTAGTATCTTCATGTCTTCTGATATCTCTGATGCTGCTAGTTTCCTTACATGCACTACGTATCCTAAAATAACTTACCGCCGCCATAACTAACCCTTTCATTCTTTGGTAACATGAACCCTAGACTAGCTCGGCCTATTGCCATCTTCAAAAATTTGAATTCCCTCTTTCCTTAAACTTCTAGTATCGCATTAACTTTGCTCGCTCCCTTGATCTAACTTGCATAAATTTATGGCCGAAGATGCAAAGTAAGTACGAGTTGGCTCTTCTATGCAAACACATGCTCATTAACATATTCCCTTCAGCAGTCATGAGGAAGACGACCTCCTCACTATTACTGCCAACCCCGACAAAGATGATGATGAGCGTCATTTTGATCTTGCAGATGTGCCCTCAGTTGTAGAGGCTGACGACCCTTTGCCCCAGAGCGATATTTATGAAGGGCTGTTTTTGCGACAGGAAGGTGTTGACGCATCTGGTCCTACTTGGGAGCAGGCCAAGACAACCACCCTTAAACTATCCGCCCTTGCCCGTACGTTCGAGAATAATCAAGCTGCAGCCGCTATCGGCCTTCTCCACCGCAAAGTCAAACTCTCCATTGATCCTGACCTCAGCCCTCGTTCGGACGACAATATGTTGATGTGGGATGGGTCCAAGCACTTCCTAGACTTTATGCTAGTTGTAGCTGGATCCATGGGCTGTCACGCCTTCCTACCAAACACGGTTGCCGATCACACATTCACCATCACCCTTGATCTGCGTCAATCTTACCGTCAATTCAGACCCAAATATGGCAAGCTGGGTTTTGACCCCACCGGTTCCATGATGTCCATAGGCACCAGCGCTTCTTCGGAGCTGTGGTTTGGCTTTTGTCCTAACGCTAACATAGAGGATCTGACTGTGGCTAACGAGGCTCCTCTTCTGAGTGAAAAGCATGGAGATACTAGACTGTCTGCGCGTCATTTTCGTATGGCGGTCATGTTTCTTGCCTATGCTTTGTCTAAAATCGCAGACTTGCCGATTCACGTAACGCATCCCTACGGACCAGAAGACGACATAGATGCATGGAGGGTTGCTGATGCCACAAATGTCTAGTAAGTGATGTCATATAACTGCGATGTATTGTACAAGAGACTCACATATCATGGCAGCTCACAGCGCACCTGGCAACTCCGCCTTGAAGATGTAGTGAAACTTAATGACTGCATAATTGCGAACTGGGATAACTGGGTAGAAGGATCCCCCATGACATGGAAAGAGGATGGTTGGCTTGCGCAGCATCAACCTGTGTCTGTCTCCTGTCGTTTTGGTCAGAACCAACCCATCGCTAGCACAAACCGGCAGACTAGACGTGTAGAAGGAGCAAATTGGCAAGCTGAGAGGTCGTACGCTAAAATACGCTACATGTCGCTGGCTATTGCAACGGATATAACGTGCGTTTCTAACCCTGAACTGACTGGCTCACTAATCCTGACATGACCAACAACAGCGCCACAAAGGTCAACCGCTGGGCGGACATCCCAAACGAGGAGATTCTCCTCGAGCACGAAGTTGTATATGATTCACCGGATCCACTTGTTTGCCAAGAAGTTGATCTCGGAGAACTTCCCCACAGTGATGCAGAGACCAATGATGAGAACAATGTGTATGACGAGGAAGGCCGTCGAATACCTCGTCGTTTGGGAATGGCCGCCCCTGGGACAAAGTCTTGTGGAATACTGGTCAATTTGGAAACTATTCCAGAGCTCTTTTCTTCTTTCATCCCTGATCATGAAGACATGGTCATGGACCCAGATGTTTACGAAGATGAGGACTTGCGCACCCCCCTGGTAAATGTCTATCCGCAGGCTTTCTTGAGAAAGATTGGTCACATTCAATGTAACACGATTCTCCCTCAATTCGGCCCCTTCCTCTCCAAGATCCGCAAGTCTGTCACTCGACCGCTTCGTGGTGCTGATGATGATGATGACATGGATGATGAGGACGATGATCTCTTCAATCCTGACGATGGTGTTGTTCCTCCTGCGGTGATGTCCTTGGCATGCCAATTTTATAACGAGCTCTCACATCGCACCCGTCCTTCTGCAGCACTTCATGAAGTTCAGCAAGGTCGTATTACTTCTGCATTGTCTGGCGCATATGGAACTGGACGCCCAGCAGCAATGGCCACCCATAAAAACATCATTCAGGAGTGCGAAGCCAGCCTCCCTCACCAGCGTTTCGACAAAAAAATTGAGCTTGATGATGTGCCTCGTGCTTTGCGGCTGGAGAATGTCTATATAATTCAACTGGAATCTCTGTTGCCTCGTCGACGTACTGGCCTGTCCGTTATTTATATGTCCTTCCCATTTCTTAGCTCTGACCGTTGCTCAGGCGCATTTATGAGGACATTGTCATAGCTCTAGCTCGAGCGTGGTCGCATCCTGATATCTTTGATGTCTTGCGACCGCATCTTGTAATATTCACTCCAGAGGTATGCAACTCGTTTAACGCTGTGTCTAAAACCTCACTTCGATCCTTTAGGTCTTTCCCGACCTATACCAGTGGACCACCTTTGGCATCACTTCCTTGCTGGAACGTATATGGAAACACCAATACCCCCGGTTGATGCGCGATCTTAAACCCACGCCTGAAACAATAGAGTTGTGTTCTATCCTGGAGAGAACTTTGGCATATGCCCACACAGGTAATGCCAAAGTCATCGCCACTAGTCTCATGCGACCATTTTGGTTGGTGCCAAGTTTACTCGAACTGGGTCTTCCTACCTTGTCGCCAAAGATCCGCATATCTTCTTCTTCGCTTACGACACCGATAACCGTCAGTCCAGCTGATTGGCCCACGTTAACGGATATGAGAGTTCCTGCTATTTCTTCAAAACGTTCCCAGATCTTAACATATAGTCAGGACCATTTTGAGGTAACTATTTTGCTCAAAGGCTTGGCTCAATCTAAACTGAATGGGGCACCTTAGGCATACAAGGCAGAATTTCATATCATGCTGACCGTCAACCAGCTTTCTCCTAACCTCTTTCACCCATGCACTTCTGAACTCCGTCATGCCAGTGCCATCGCGCTGGTTGCTCTGCAGGCTTACATAGCTGATGTCAAGGCACTTGTAGCTGCGGCAGTCAACAAGGAATGCGCTGATGAAGAAGGGGACTTTGGCATAGCTAATTCCAGCAATTCCAAGAGCCGCTTGACTAGTTTGCGCAAGTGGCTGTCTTGCTCCCATCCCCTGAGCTACCAGGATCGAGCATTTGAGCATCTCCTTCGCTGCATTGTTCCCAACCCTGAAGATCATTCTGATGGATTGCCCAACCTGTCAAAGGAGCAGTTAACCATTCGGGATTTCTCTCTTCGTATCATCAGCATGACCCAGCCCAACAAGCCTTCAGTTGTTGCTGCCCCCCTCATCTCCTCGGCGCCGTCTACCACTGTCTTTCGCATCGCTGTCACATATATGCTCAAATATGCTCCCCAGCACTCTTCTCGAGCGGCGGAAAGTTTCATGCAGGATGCATTCTCTGGCGCCGCTAACCACCTTCACATCAACCATGTTCCTTGGCATGTTGCCAATACTGGGGCTCGCGGCCGTCGCTCTCGTACGCCCGTGCATACGTCTTGGGTCAATCTGGGCAAAGCTTCAGGATCGCAAACCATGAGTCAAGCGAAAGCTCGCCAACCCAACGGCGCTGCAGAGGCATCCAAGAAAGCTCAAGCATCCGACGCCCGCGCACCCTGGGCCGTCCAGTCTATAACTCTCCAGTCTCTACCCCAGTTTATCTCCAGAGACAGCTTGCCAGATGAATTTTGCCTCGAAAACATTGATATTGAGAAAGGGGAGAAGGAGCCACTGATTCGTCAAATCTATGAGTGGG
Source organism: Suillus cothurnatus (assembly GCA_016758765.1). Classification (NCBI taxonomy): domain Eukaryota; kingdom Fungi; phylum Basidiomycota; class Agaricomycetes; order Boletales; family Suillaceae; genus Suillus; species Suillus cothurnatus. The sequence goes on along the minus strand of JABBWL010000111.1, from coordinate 202,332 downwards.
TCTTCACTAATTTCAACAGTCGCAAGCCCATCCATAAGATCGCTCTTCTTGCTGGAATCTACATCAGTAAGATACTGCCCGACATCTTCACTGACGGGGCTTACAACCCTGAGCTTGGGGATGGAGGATATGCGATCACGCAGGCGCTCAGGGCCCTGCCGTGGAACCCCAACAGAAGCACTCGAAAAGGATGCAGGTCGGAGAACCAGTTCATCGCGATGGTCCCAGCATATATCATAGCTGTCTATGAACCGGAGAGTCCTTTGCGCAGGTACTTTGCTGACCGCCAAGGCAAAAGTTTCCCTCAGCGCTGGAACTCCAAGAACAGCAACAAGGGCATCGGGTCACTGCTAATGATACGTCTAGGTCTTGCCAATGCCAAAGGTAAACGCATTTGGAAGGGCGGTATCTTCAACCGAGACTGGGTTCCACTGACGGTTGAAGAATTGACTGCAAAGTATCATGAAATCAATACGCACCTCTCCGACCTTCAGTATGGTCCTTTCAAGATTGCTGTTGCATTCTTTGGATTGGATAAGGCCATTGAACTGGGACGAATGTCACAGACGTATACCATTAGCCCAGCTATGCAATCGATAGCATCTCACAAACGTCTTAGGGAGGTAGCTAAAGATGAAGATGATGATGATGATGATGAGGTTGAGATTATCGAGCATGAGAAGGGCAAGAGAGCAAGGCTGTAGGTGGAGAGGAAGTCCCTAGGAAAAGAAAAGAACGCCTAACCTAGCCAACGGTACCTAGCAGTCTATTTGTATCTCTGACCTTATCACGGGGGACGTTTGGTTACACTTTGCGGCTAAGCGAGTGTGGTCACTACACATTCACGATTCTGAGATAGATCGGCTATATCTTTCAAAATCCATGTTACGATTCGACTGACATTATTAGTAAAGGTAGGGTCCGGTGAACTCCCTCACAAAGGTACAAGCTGAGGCAGCTTCCTCAGCAGCTCCATCGTGGCAAGGGGTGAAACAGTCCTCTCACCAAGTAGCTATGGTGGCATAATATCTGGGCTATCTTCGTATAATTAAACAAGCCCACCGCGGCTGCCACCATCGCCAACACAACACCTTCAGATACAATCATTCAAATTCCTGGAAGAATTGCGCAATCCTTGTCACCGTTTCTATGAGCGGGCACACCCCGAAGTTTCTTCTTAGTGTGAGTGGCCGTTACTACTAAGATTGTCAGATATGCTAGATTGAAAGGATCACGATAGAAAGAGGACTTACTGCTAGTCTCACGAGGGCGTTTTGAGGACGAAGCAGTGGTGACAGTCATAATAGAATTGGATGATGTAACTGGGCGGCTATGTGGATAAGCAGCGGAGAGGACACGACCTAGATGGACAAGTTAACGTGCAACGCCAAGACTGGAATAACACGAAATTACCACTTTGATGAAGCTGGTCAGTGTCAATGAGAGGGCAATGCGGTGGCAAGCTTGGTTTCCGTGAGGCCTCATGATCTATGATCTGGTCCTGGATGTACATGTCACCAGCCCGTCATTGCTGCTGTGTTGTGACGGGGTAGGTTGATACCAGCCATGGTCCCCCGAGCCCATGCCTTGCGCAATTAGTGCTGAGCCATCATCAGAGGATGTGGAAAAGGTGGTGCCGCTGAGACTATCACCTATTGAAGGCGAGATGTGTGACGCAAACAAGTTTATCACGTCAGCGCAGTCAAAAAGGTCGCAAGGAGAGCGCTACTTACCCGCTGCAGGCGGACAAGGAACATTAGGAACATCTGCAATAACATCCATGTCATTGTCAAGAATACAGGCCAAAGATGCGGCTGTCTCCTTGAATGGTTCAGCAGAAGTATCGTGGATAGGTGTCGATGGGGACGGTTGTTCGGCGGCAAGAAGCGATCTGCGCAAGACTGGTCGAGGCTTCGGTTTGGCATGCGATAGCAAAGGGCCACTAGAACTGGCATGAGCCTGCTCAACCGGTTCCATGCCAGATGTTTGTGGGTCAAGCCCGTCCTGTGAGACTTTACCCTTACTCTTGCCTTCGATGACAGAAGGAATTTTCTGCACGCTAGGAATTTCTGCGCCGATTTGAGCAATAGCAGGCGCGACCTTTTCGGTAACGTCCTCCGTCATGGAATGTGTGCTCTAATAAGTTTTCAGCATGTTTTCCCTGGCTGATCAATTGTGTAGCGTGAACTTGCCGACGAATGTTTGTCTTCGAGACCGTTAGGGAGCATGATGCCGAGGTTTTGATTTGAGACTGATGAAATATCGACGTCGAATTACCATCCACTGCCCGCATGCGAAGTCTGCTACTGTTAAGCTCAAGTGCCTGTAATACGTATGAGGACAGCGTGTCGTAACATTCCTTGTAATGCAGACTCACCTTGAGTAGTGTGATCAACCCTTCAAGAACATCCTGTGACAGCGAACTGGTTTTTGCAGCACTAGCCTTGGCGCAAGGCATGGAAGTGACATACGTTACCATCTTGTTTATCGCTGATCTGTCTTGCTCCTCAAGGACAAGCAGTTGTTGGACTCGCCATTGCTCTACCTTCAGATCAGTGCCCTGCATGCTGTTTTTCATCGCATGCGCATCCATTGTATTCCCAGGGAGTACAAGCTCGTCCCACCAGGTCCACTTCTGCAATGTGACCAATGTATCATCATCACCGATCGTCTGGATTTTGCTGGCGCTTTCAATGAGTGTGGTTTCCAACGTTTTCCGGAATGAGGCTATGACGGGGTCGGAGAGTATCTGCGATCGATACTTACCCGCGATCTTTCTCTCCAGGATGATCGCCTGCACGAAGGGGGCTTGGTCTCGTCCAAAATTCTTGATTTTCGCAGCATTCCAGTCCCATGCCGTCACGTGAATTGCCGTAAGCCCTACGATTATGACTGGCTCCTCCGACGTGTCTCTCGAAGCTTGGTGGCACTTCTTTGACATCGAAGCTTGGTGACGCTTCTTTGACATCGAAGCTTGGTGGCGCTTCTTTGACATCAAATCTAGGAGCACTCGGACATCAACCATGTCCCCTTCAGGCAAGCTCTCCAGGAGCTTTGCCTTATCGGTTGGCCTCTCTGACATTGCGTTTATTGCAGCAGCAGCTTGGTTGTGCAGACTCAGTACTAAAGTGTCCCTGAACCGCCAGATAAGGCAGCACACCTGCATGGGCATTGTATAGTAAGCTTCTGTAATGCGTGACTCATATGGCCACTCACATCCATCGACACCGTCTTCCTTTCAATGCGAGAATCATTCTCTATATTGCGTATCATCACCTGCGACCAATCATTCATCACATGGTCTTTGGGGTGAAGGAAGCGCCAATAATCAAGCAATGGTTCGAACCAACGACATATCTGCAAGCTTCAAATAAGCCACTCTTCTCAGCGCGGGTACTATTTCACTCACTTCTGCAATGCCCTCCTCCACAGCAGTCAACTCATCCCAAACATAGTCAAGGAGCCAGGCACACAGGAGCGGCTCAGGCGCATATGTATCGCCATCCAATGGGGTGAGCGATAGCAGGACTCGCGCCATGCTGTGGTCGAGGTGCTGATCAATCTCATTCAATTCCCCTGCCCCCCGCCCCGCCCTTAACCATGCTTTCTCCAGGGTCTTCAACACATTCTGACGATAGATGCTCAGCCTAGTAACATACTTCGGGGTCATCTCTTGCATGACTTTCTTCCTCTCTTCAAAGGCAGTCCTTGCATGCCGATCAAGATCATCCATTACTCCCGCCCATAAATACCCACCGCCATGGTTAGGCGTGCTATTCTCGAGCAATACACGCAAATCTTGCAGCTCTGCTACCGCATTTTGCTTTTCCTGGCTGTCCCCATCAGCCTTGTTGACTAGTTTGCGAACATGTGCGTAGTTAGGGAAGGCATCTCTGGAGCAAAGCTTTCGCAGCAAGCCATCGAGATTGAAGATTCTGAAGATATAAACCTACGCTCTCTTAGTATACAAGAGTCTCGGTGCGTATGTGTGCTTACCCCCATACAAATGCCCATTGACTTGGAGAGCCAGGTTACCGAAAATTCTCTGCGACGTCTAAAGTGATGGCCCATTGGAAGCAAACAGTGCGAGAGCATCATGCACATATTGGGACTGCGCATGACTTTCTGTAGCCGTGAATTCTTGTCCATTTTAGCCCGCAACTCTTCAGTAAGAGTCACCGCAGCATCGCACTGTCTAAAGTCGTCCGGGTTTGCAAGGTATGTCGGCTGAATGCTCTTCAGCATAGCGATCAATACTTCTTCTTGAGTCTCGCTATACTCATGGAGCGCATTGTTTCGGCTAAGGTGGTTTGCAAGCTCATCACCGTTCGCGAGCAATTTCGCTATAAGAACTCTTGGCATCAGTATGGTGTATCTTTGTGAAGAAGCTGAGTCGACTTGAATGCGCACTAATGAAACTTACATTTGTCATATACAATCACTCCCCATTTGCCCATCCCGTCCAACTGGCCCATACATTCAGCAATTTGGTCGCCAAGGGCATTGTGCTCATTGATCGCTTCATCTGTGAGGGTCTTCAGGTCGGCGAGTTTGCCACGTCTTGTCTGGTACGACTCCATTTCTTCCTCAATCAGTCCACGGTAGCGTTTCACTGCTGATATGCGGTGTTGGCCCGAAGCCACAATGATATCTGAGTGTTCATTCAATTCTAGGTGAGGAACAGCTTCAGGGTCGTCAAACCCCAGAGCAAATTCAAAGTTGTTCTCGATGCCGCTCTTGTCGATGATGATGGGAATGGCTGAGGAGTTTTTCATGGACACTATTCCGGAAGTTTTAAATGATGCAATTAGTTTGCTAGTCTCGAGTTCAACTTCGGGCCTGTCGTTGTATCTTCCAACCTCGAGGTTGTGAGTTGTTGTTAACAAATTGATCCATGCTGAACCGAGCTTGCATTTCGCAACCTGCACGTCCAGACGCTGTATTGTCTTCGCGGTGTCATTCTTTTGGGATTTCGCCTTGATTGGACGGGTGTCCAGGTGTAGATTCAAAGTAAATTCCTCCTGATCATGTCAGATTATCTTCTAGAATCCTGAAAGCCACTTTACCTTGCCCTCCTGCTCCTTGTCGACTCCCCCTTTTCTTTTGCTTTTAGTGTCGGTCATATTGAGTATCAACGAAAGTAAAATTTTGGTAGCACATCCGTATTTTAGCGCTTATTTTGGAGTTCGCACGATGAAAGGCTACAGCCGCCTATGCAAAGTACGCATAGTCATAAATGAATGCACCGCAGAGAATATGACAACCTTCGAGTCCTCTGCATGGGGAACTAATGCCCAGGCTATTTCAGACATCGAAGTCGATCGCCTATGATCCATTAGTGATATGAAAGCAAATGAAAAAGTTGGTATTACCAAGAAACACATGGCAATATTGCACGGAGTTCCCTTCGCATCTGTCCAAGGCCTGCACGGTTGATGACCCGGACCATGATGCCACTTCGAGTGGTTGCGTACGCATGTAACATTGCTTGACTGTGTATATAGTTGCGAACGACAGTGCGCCAGTTTCCTTTTAAAGTCGGGGGTTGTCTGGACTGACTAGTACTAATGTACAGTCGGTGGGAACTACAACAGATATAATTCTGCTTATGCCAATCCAATAACAAGCTCGAATCGGCTGGCTCAAGCTATAGTCAAGGTGCAGTTGTTGAGTTCCAGGTGGCTAGGTTTCGGTGTTTTGTCTTCGTCACTAAGATCTGTACGACACAAAGTCTTTGCTGAATTTGGGGGAAACCGACTTCAGGAAGTAAGAATCTCGGGTCTATGTATCCACTCACGTCCAAGCCAGGGGAGTTAAGTACATGGTACTTTGAGTCCAGGAAACAAGTGCACCCGCCTCAATCGACCTGGCCTAAATGGGTTTTATTGAGTCTGGTCAGGTTTGCGGAAAGCAAAGCGAAAGCTTTCTGGTACTCACCCACATAACATCGTTGAGTGCGAACTCTTTAGAAGGCATGATGCTACTGGCAACTTTGGCTTCCCCAACAATGATAATGGTCCGGAAGACGCTCGTAACTCGGTCCGCTGTTGAAGGGAAATTTCACATGACTGGAGACAAACACCGTGGACTGAGATCTTGAAACTCAGAGTTAAACGCTAAATTAGAGCTTACACGGTGAGATGGGCCAAAGCTGTGCACTGTAGACTCTTGGATGGATCATGGCGTATATTGATGTTACATTAATATGGTCTATGAACGCACAAGTTTTGCACAACGCACGTAGAACTCAGTTTCTTTATCTTTATGCACGATTGTAAGTTATCGAAGACCAATATTCAGACAACTTCAAGGTTCACTCGCAACGGCACACCGCGTGCCTATATAACCTGTGGAGAGCCTCGAGGGGAGATGGAGAAGTGGTGGTGGAGCGACGTGTTAGCGGGTGGTTCGTTAACACACTGAGCAATGTGCTCTGCGTGTCTACATGGAGTGTCCTGACGATGATTGAGAATCGGGGTGGTAGAGGCGGGAAAGGCCAGAGCTGCGCAGGTAGTTCTGGGATATGTGACAGTGAGCTGTCGTTACGGGAGCTGCGTATGATGACCTGTTTGATGGGGATATCTTGGAGGTTGTACTCAGCCGAATTGCAGAATCTTTGGGAAAGGGTTTAAACATGCCCCATGTCATTAGTACAAACCCAGTCCCTTCACATGAAGGTTCAACATACCGAGCCAAACTTTGGATCTTTCAATAGCGCAACCACTCCAAAATTTTACCATACCAGTTGATTTTTTATTCTTCGGTCATTTGACAAAGATATCCGTCAGCGCCAGCCCATTGTCTGTGGAAGGCAGTTGGACTTCAGTATCAAAGCAGTTTGGACCTCGGACTACAAATATACCATATACCTTTAGTAGTCAGAGGGAACACAAAAAGAATACAATACAAACTGACTGGACTTGTTCAGCGACAAGCTGCAAGCCACCAGTGATAGTCACTGTCGTCTTCAAAAGTCGTCCATGGAGACTCCACAAAATTTGTCTCTTTAAAGAGATCAGCGGCTAGTGCATCTTCTTCTTCAAGCTCCGACGATTCTGTGTCTGAGGCACTGATGAATCTCCTTCATCGGGTTTTCTTCTTCCGTTGTTACGATTGTCGATGAGATGATACTTTGGAAGCATCCGGATCATCATATCTGGTGAACAATCGGCAAACGTTCGCTTGCGAATTGACCTGTGGTCGAACTGATACTTTGATTATATGTAATAAGAAGCCTCCCGATTCTGATGTGTTGCATCGCCGGGCGTGCACGATGCAACCTGGTAGCTTGATAGGTCACGGCTTGAATAACACGCGAATTCAATTGTAGTTCCGTGGTACACGGTGAGAGGCTGATAGTCCAGGTGTGCAGCTGGATTTGCATCGTCCCACTATATATGGAGTCAAGCTTTGTAGATCTCCAACGAGAGTCGTTATTGCTAGCGTGCAACACTACATGAATTCCTGCCATAAGAATCCGTTCAAACAGACGAGAAAACAAAATAAAATAAAAGGAGCAAAAGAGAAATCAATCAAACACTCATGAAAATTCTGCGGTAAAGTGATAAATGTCTCGTAACATTGTGGTATATGACTGACTGAACAGGTACTTGGGAGCTTAAGGAGGAATGTTGAGGTTGAGCAATGCGAGTGTTATCGTGTAGCGACCCGTCACTTGATATATACTCAGGCAGAGGCCGCCGCTCCTAAACTTGATGTACAACTATGGCAGAGCAGTACACGGGTGGAACACTCTATGCGGATGCAATCAGCTGGGTCTCGCCTTGCAGCACAATGCCATTGATCAGTGTGACCGACTGAATTATCTGTTGTGAAGTCGTTGTAGGCTGCTCGTATCGGTCAGCATCATTACAAACCATGCGGATAAAGTACTGCACAGTCAAATTTGGGGACATGGCTCAAGTCTGCCAGAGGAAGAAACGTAGCTCCTGACTCGGATTTGTCCGGCACCAAAGAATAGTCAGAGACAAACAAGTACATTGAAACAAGCAACGTAAACATTGGTCACGGCTGAATGCGATGGTTCTCCAGCTTTGAGCGCTCATGAATTCATTGATGGAGAGTCATCATCACTAGCGTGCAACACTACATGAATCCACGCCATAAGAATCCGTTCAAACAGGCAAGGGGACGAATAAGATAAAAGGAGTGAAAGAAGAATATGGATTCGCACGGGAAGTTTGATGGTCGTAGGAGAGGGATACGTTGTCTATAATGGATTAAGGTGGATGCGTATGGGAATTGAGCGATGGCTACATACCAAATTCAGCTTCGCTGTTCGTGACTATCAATTCCTTAGCATCAGGTTCATCGACAACTTCAGTAGGCTCGTTAAGAGGGTGCAGCAGTTTCTTGGTGTCGATGAGGCTTTGGTTGATTGCGCGATATACGCCGCCCAGGTTCGAGAGAGCGAAGTAGAGCTGGCATAGTCAAAGGATGTAAGCTTGGCACAATAGTCAAAAAAAAAAAGGATAACCACCTATATGCCTCTGCGCCTCATATTCCTCCCCACCGAAATACTTGATAGTTTTGTAATTGAGGAGACAATCCGTATGGATCCCGCCCGTGACCTGAGCATGCATACAATTAGGACCCATTTCATGATCATAGACAAAACGACGAACACTCACCACGTCCCGCTTATTCATTCGCCTCCGTATCCTAGTCCTATACCTTGTAAGCACGACACTCGCCCAGATATAACCCCCCATCATGACTCCAACCAGAGCGCCCAATGCAGGTTCAAACCTGAAGACAAATACGACGAGTGCAACACATATATCCGCAAGTGCAGAAACCACCGTGAACCCAATAAGCTCTCCAATGCGGTTTATTACACTTCCTCTATCAAGGATACGCAGCAGCTCACCAGTCTTGTGTTTCGTATGCCAGCTGAGAGAAAGGGCAAGGACAAGGTTGAATGAGAGCATCAACATGCTGCAATTGCCATATTGCATAAGTGGAATCCAGAGTGCGTCACGGATAGCTGCGAGACCGCCTGAGGAAGCGAGGAAGTATAGCAAGACGTAGGTGATGAGGTATGGCCATGGGCTTGCACCAAATGCTGAGAATGGAACTACGCCTGGTGTGTCGAATGTGGTGAAGAGTGCGCCGAGTGTAAGAGGAAGAAATGTGTTGACTACACGACCCGAGAACAAGAGCGAAGAAACAGATCAACTAGGAAATGATTAATTGGGGTGATAAAATGTCATGGAGGTACGTACTGCAATGAATTGTAGCTTTGGGTAACAGGAGGGCCAGGGATGGGGCGTGATGCGAGATACACGCCTGAAGAGTTCCCGCCACGAGGGATTGACGGCTACTTCATGTGAGGTTGTCTGTGGAAATGTTAGGTTGCGCTACACCAGATTGGCAGTCCTACTAACCTTGCTTGACTCTCGTATGCTGGAATTAGGGACACGCTGCAGGTAGTAGGGCCACTCCTGCACGTAAAAGTGCTGTATTTGGCGGTACTACTAGGACCATCAGGGTTGAGAAATCGTCAGAGTCGATTCTCGCATTGATAGACTGATTAGGATGAGCCAATGAGGGCTGCAGCGGAAAGGAAAGGTTCTGAATGATATAGGAGTAGGGTTCCGCACGGGTAACACCGCGGATCGGAAAGCTGACACCGTACCCGTACCCGCTAAACACCGTACCCGTACCCGCTAACACCGTACCCGTCACGGGTACGGGTACACACCGACCCGTCAACACCGCGGTTAGATGGAAAAACACCGCGGTGTCTCTGAACACCGCGGGTACATTAGCAAGAAGAGTGTATCAATGACAACAAATAAATACTACTACTTTTCCTCGTCGTCTGCCTCAGCCTCGACTTCGTTTCTCTTCCGTTTTGACTCTTTACAGAGGCTAGAAGGTCCTGGCTGTTGACCTTGGCGTGCAAATGCTGCACAGATGGAGCCACTATTAGCGCCAGCATCCTTACCCTTCATGGCATTGTTGACGGCATCCTCGCCAAAGCATCCAATGGCATGGTGCTTGAGATTAGTCGTTGAAGACTTATCCTTTGTGTCCTGATAGCGGCGCACACCACCTAAAGCTGTCTTGCACTTTCGTGCACCACATGGGAAAAAATGACACAAGCGGCCATCGTAGTATTGGACCACAACGTCGGCTGAAAAGAAGCTATAGATAGGTGACCGCCAAGTCTTCTTGAGAGCCTCTGCATCGTTGTCTAATCAGATATTTGCAAGAATCGATGGAAAGAAACACACCAAGATCTGCAGCAGGATCAGGATCAGGATCAAATGCACCTGCCGTTGCTTCGTCGTCGTCACTGTCCAGTGAATTGGTACTTGATCGTGTGAGATCGACGGTGTCCGTGGATCTCGATCGAACAGACTGAGACGAAAATGACTTCTTGACCTTCTTCAAGGGGCGGGCCAGAGCCTTGGCACCCTTTGCAACAACCTCTTTGATCGATCGGGCCTTCTCGGAGATGGATGACGAGATAGACGAGTGTGACTGGGTAGACGAAGCATCAGATGCCTTCTTTGTGAGCTTGGTTTTCATGTTGAGACGACTAGGTGGACTTACTGGTCTCGAGTTTTTGCCTTAGCTTTATGGTAGTGACTCGAGCTCTCAGGGGAAGGCAACACGACGGTGTTTAGTGGCTGTCACTGAGGTTCCTGATTCAGTGAGCCATACCCGCCCAAACACCGCCAACCCACGGTGAATGGCCACGGTATGCTCAAGGGTATGATTATCGTACACCGTACCCGTACCCGCGAAACCCGTCAGCAACAAACCGCGGTGTTACCCGTACCCGTGCGTTTCCCTATATAGGAGAGGCCTGAAAAGGGCCAACAAGGAATAAAAGTTCATCATAAGTAAAGGGACTGAGGTAACGACCAGTAGTGAGCTCGCGTTTGAGTATTTTATCAAAGACTTCATGAAAAAGGAGCAAGGAAGAGTCTGCTGGCACTTGCCGAGGGTCAAGCTCAAAGTCAAAACATCAAAATTTCAAACATCAACGTGGTTGGGTACTGGAGCGGCTCCCCAAGGCGCTCAAATAGGCAAAAACGGACAAGGAAAACGCAAAATTTGGGCCTCAAATAGGCAATTTTTCGGCCGAACATCATAGGGAGCTTACGGGGGCCTCGTTTTCTGTCGTCCCTTCTCACAACCCAACACTCGAAGGTCTTGCGAGCTTGCATTCGAATCTACGCTCGTCAAATATCCCTGGTTTAACATCAGTCGTCGTCGCACATCCTTGTTGAACGCAACGCGACACGCTTAACATGTTTGGTTCTAATTCTCACGCTTCTCACGCAAAACCCTCCGTCATATCTGCAGCGCCATCAAAGATGTCCAAGCTTGACTTACTCGCATTCTCTCCGATTGAGCCTATGACAATCAATACCTGGCTTTGGCTTTGCAAAGACAAATATCTCGCGTGGTCTGCCTGGAACCCGGTATATACGATATCTCCGCAACTACTTATTGTACTTGCAGGCCTCCAGCTGGAAGAGCCAAGCGCGAGACTTTGGTGAAACTAGAATTGCGATGTGCTCAAACAGCTTGCCACGTGGGTGGAGTTCGCGTCGTGCTTCAAGGATCGCTTCATACCTAGGAAAGTTGTAGCTGTCGGCCTCGACAGCTAATATCGATGTCAATCAGCGCAATTCCGGTTATGCATATGGAGTGCGTAACCGTACCAATCTAACGAAAATATATACTAACTACTTCCAGTCTCTCTATCCTGAGTACTGTGTCGATGACGTCGACAAGCTCTTCGGAACCGTTCTCAAGAAGATTAGCGAGAAAATACTCTCTTGCTATGAAGAGCACATGGAAGGGGCTCGTCGAGCTCGCGGAACGTCTAGTGGTTTTGCGGAAGATGGCGACCAAGAAGTTGTTGAAGAGCCTGAACCAGATGTTGAGCTATCGGACCTGAGCTCCATCAGCGACTCAGATGAAGAAATCGACGAAGCACCTGATGAAGATCAACTCGCAGTTACTATCGCCAGTCTCTCCAACTGGCAACCAACGCTCCCCGTCGTCGACTGGAGGGAGTTAAAAAACACGCTCATCACAGGAATCTGGAATACAGCTTATTCGCGCTACAGGAGTTGGCATGAGAGGCTGAAAAAGCGTGACGTGCAAGAGGCTTTTGATGATCAAGAGTACCACAATGAAAGGCGCCGGGATGAAAGGCACCACGATGAAGAGCCTCGCATGACCCGTAGCATGACCAAGCGGCTCCGTCCTCATGTCTGATTACTGTAGGTAATATCGAGTTCCTGCCTGTGTACTTAGGCTCAAGTTTGACAGTTGTATCTGTTTTGATCTAGGTCTGTGATACTCGTAAATTCAAGGTTCCGCAGAGTCAGCCGGAAATGAAGGTAGAGATAAGTTCCCGCTACCGTAAGGGAGTGGGTCTTATAGCGCGCTATTTTCACGCTTTTTGCGATCGATTGTCCTTCACTCTGAATTCTTTCGACTTCATTTAGATATACATTCACAGGGTCTTCTGCTCGATAGCATCTATTCCCCAATATTTGCATAGAGACGATGTGCGCTGCTCCTATATTTCTCTCTGTGTCCCTTTTGTGACTGAGAGTGAATTGTATTTGATTTGGAGCCTGAGCCCCTTCCATAATGGTGAATTGCTGCCTCGAAGAATCGAAAACGCGTTCCAACATGCGACAGGCAACACGGACTAGACGCTGAAAGCTATGACGGAGTCAGACGGACCCGCATGTGCTTTATCGGACCGCTGTTGAGCTCAATGGAATCGAAGACATACCTATCCTGGTCCCCGATGTTCACGACACTGAGGGGGTGCACATCCACCCATCAGAATAAAGCTAAAGGATCACGGGGGCTGTAGTATTCGTGGTCGTGGATATTAACTTGCGACTGTGAGTGTGCGCTGGTACAAAAGGAAAATGGCTCACCTGACTGCACCTGTACACAGCTGAACTCGTGGTCCCGACGAGAAGCGTTCGAACGGCTATTAAGTGTATCACATAGATTTGATGTCCATGAGGTTGTTGCCAAAGGCCTTTTCAGCGAACCTGCGGCCAAAGCGACGGTGTCCGACGAGAAGCGAAAGGTCGACGGGCCAGCAAGACAACATTCGCCTGCAAAGAGAGCGGCAGGCCAGAGTGAGGCTTCCTGAGGCAGCAAGCTTGCATCCTTTCTTTAGATTGATCGTGAGTTGCGTTTCTATCCGGTTGAAACTTCTTGCCTGCCCTTTCTATCCGGTGGTACTCATCTTTGTCTGCGTTTGTTGCGTTTGTCAGGGCGAGTCCTGGTGTTGGTCTGGAATCTGAGCAGTTGCACTATGATAACCTACGTACTTAGCGAGTCAATCGTTTTTACATCACTGTACCCTACCCTGTTTATTGCTTAATCTTCGACAGCTCCAGCATTGAATCAAAAACAGGTGTTAATCCTATAATCGCCTGGATAATTGCGGTCCCAAACAAGGAGTCCGGGTTTTGGGCGTAGAGTCACCGGCACCTAGTATATGTAATATATCCGAGTCGTTCGAAAACGGCTTCGAGATCAGCAAACTGCCTGGAACCAGAAATGCCCAGCAGCTCCCGAGAGGACTCCGCATCGTCATACACGACAAGATCTGCGTCATCACCCCACACCTCGCTGAACTTACACCCCCCGCAAGCCTCACATACCATGTTACAAGACACACGCGAGCCTCCCACACTCATCGCAAGGACTTCATTCCTTCTGCCACTGCCGTCTCTTTCTAGCGTCTCTTCCAAAAATATAAGTAATTTGAACGCTAACTGAACCGTTCATCACTGTGCGCCCCTATTCCGGCATTTGACTCGGTCAGTCCATTTGTACTCTCAAAATTTCAGTGTGTTCCGATTGCACAGTAGCTATGAGTACTGCTGGCCCCCCAGTGCCACAAATACGCAAAGGCTTAGTGTAAAGTGTGCGAGTCCGCATCAACGCCCTTCATCGCAGATTCATTGACATTCAGATCCCTCAGACAGCAGATACATTGCCTGCCTAGCATCACGTTCTCTTTCAATCCAGTGCGCTCGAGCTGGATGGTAAATCACAATCAGTTTTCCCTACGACCAGCTTGCGCGATCACATTCAAGTTTCAACGGATGTCAAGGGCTCACGCTGGAGAAAGCCGTGCTTGACCCTACTACGCACAGATTCGTTCGCAAACAGATAACTGCACATGGTACTTTCGAGAGTGCGATGTCGCCGAGACAATCGAGCGCTGTTTTTACCAGGGGATGAAGAGGAAAAGACAGCGGAGAACGCAGTGTACAAGCATATTTTATTGTAGCTCGAAGTAGGAAACGTCCCAAGATGAACGGACCGCTTGTATAAGATATAATATGGCAAAATCGTGTCTCAGACACTCAGTGGTTGCTTACTACAGCCTGAGAGTCTTCGAGCGATGTATTAGGGATAACGGAAGCGGGTGAATAACATGGATCACCTTCCATTTGAACATCTTCAGCTTGTGGAGCAAGCCTTTCGAGCATTCTGTCAGTAAGAAGAGAACACGGAAGGGGTGTCGGAGTGGTACCGCCTGCCAAGCTGGTACTTGCTCCCCCACTCGCAGACTCGATATTCCACTCAGATGATCTTGAAACTAGAGTGAAGTTGCTATAGGTGATACAGTCAGACCAGAGATATGTTTAGAGATATCCATTCTCACTTGAAAACAATCCAATCAAAGAACCTATCAGATGAACGAAAGCCTCCGTCCTTTGGTAGCTGATGTAAGGCAAAAATGTTGGTCGGAAACAAAGACTCTATAGTTAGCGGCAATAACCGTTGAATAGCGTGCACAGCAGGTATAACTCGATCAATGATCATCCTGCCTGCAGATGTAGCTAAAATAGGCATCAAGAACAATTTTTAGATAGTCGTTAGTGTCTTACACTTATCAGGGCATCTTAGGGTATTGGCAAGGTCCCAAGGTCCCTGCCCGGTCATGGAAGCGATAGAAGTTCGCAAACCAAGGCCGGCGATGAGCACTAGGACATAGATAGTGCCTCCCCCTGCTAAAGCGGCGAACTTTGTCCCAGCAGAGTGCCATTTCTGGAACGCCCTAAGTGAGATCTTCCGCCCCATCGGAAGAACAAAATCGCGGTAGATTTGACTTAGGGAAAAGCCTGTGTCTAACTTGATGCTACCAGCCATTTCAGACAATAGACATGGATTTATGAGGACGACAAACCTTTGACATTGGGTGACTAGATTGATGTAGTTGATCATAAGCAAGAAATTGACGGTTACATCTTGACCTGTCATAAAGAAACACCTGCTGATGATACAATGCAGATTATCACTGCTGGAGGCAGACTTTGGAACCTCCTGGCATGCAAGACCTTGCCTGATCACCTCCGACCAGACCTTGAGATCCAAAGATTCCGACGAGGGGTGAGCAGCTGCTAGTTCTGCTACCATTGCCTCGACAGTGTCTCCTCCAAGAACTTTAAGATGTCGTCGACTGTGAAACTTAGATGCATATGGTTTGGCACCTCTCCGACACTTCTTCGTCCTTTTTCGTTCTCTTCCTGCTTCCCCTGCCCGTCCTGCTTCCATATCCCTTTCTTGTCCCTCCTCTTCTTGTGCCTCCCCTTCTTCTTCGCCCACTTCCTGATATGCAGCTTCTTCTCTCCTTTCTTCTACACTCAGCCCCTGATTCTGATCCTCTAGTGAATTGGGTATGTTGTACCGCTTGACGTATCCGGGATGATGAGAAGGGTTGTTGTCATGAAGCCAGGAAGCGCCAGTATCTGAAGTAGACGAAGAGGATACATGGAGGGAAACTGGAGATGCGCGATGCCAGGATATGTCATCCTTTAGTGCGGGTAGGTTGCCGGCTTCCCACTGAAGGACTGACCCATGAGCAAGAGCAGTAGCCAAGCATTCTAGGAGATTCCCGAGGTTGGCGGGAAGAGGTGCGGCTGCTTTTAAGATTTGAGCAAGGCAAACCTGATCATCCTTTCCTAAAATCTGATGCATGACCATCTATAGTGAGCCGATATGTGGCCTGCTGACCGCTCACCAGAACATGAGCAATATTAGTATTTGATTGTATTTACACCTCGCGAACTGGGGTGCGCAACTTTCCTTGAAGTAAAGTTTGTGGTACTCAAATCAAATGTTGAAACTTTTGAACACTCGCTTAAACACCGGCACCTGAGTGGCACCACTGATATTATATACACAGTCCAACAATGTTACATGCATGCGCAACCACTCGAGGTGGCATCATGGTCCGGGTCATCAACCGTGCAGGCCTTGGACAGATGCGAAGGGAACTCCGTGCAATATTGCCATGTGTTTCTTGGTAATACCAACTTTTTCATTTGCTTTCATATCACTGATGGATCATAAGCGATCGACTTCGATGTCTGAAATAGTCTGGGCATTAGTTCCCCATGCAGAGGCATCAGGAAATCTCGAGTTTACCTTCTCAGCCTTGTAGTACTTAAAATTCACTTTTTCACTAATTTTCTGCACACGGAAAGTGGCCACTGTGAAATTAAGTTGGAAGACTGAAAAAAGGATAATAAGAGAAAAAGTGGGCGCTCCAACTAAGTAGTATAAGTGGTAGCACAAAATACAAGTCATGACTGGCATAAAGATCAACACGATGGTTACTACTAGTAGTGGGGAAGTACCAACCAGCATCACTAACAAGCTATTTTGAAGGCGTGATGGTCAGCAAATTTGTTCACATAGAACAGTTTGAAGATGTCAAGGACATGATGGTATTTGATCAATGGTGAGAGTGGTGCTGTACCATAGACTGGAATTAAATGAGCCACGCAAAAAATAGTGTCAATATGAATCACCGCAAAGTGCGGGGTACGATTTGCAGCAAAAGCTGGCTTCACCAACCACATGCCAGTGTCAGGATCAGGTGCATCGCCAACTCGATTGAACCAGCGGACCACTGCACATGGAACCTGTTTACCGTGTTGTTGAAGGGAGAAGAATGCCATAACATGGGCTACATCCATGCCTCCCATCCCATGAGTATCTGGGTCAGTGATCACAAAAACACAATCATTGCATGCACATTTGTTTCTCCATAAGGGACATGCACGGATATATTCATGCTTCATGCCACCGATACCACTAAGGTCACTAGGTGCGTGAAATGTTGATGACACAGAGTTGAATACTGAAATTCGACCCCAATAGTATGGGGACTCTAAGAGAGAGACTTTGGTAGGGTCGTGAGCATTGTTGGGATTGGACTGTTCAAAGAGGAACCATCGAACAAGCTCGGCTAGGTTGGGAATGTTAAGTTCAGCACTGAGCCCTGGAATGCACCACGCGCGCTTTGTCCCTTCTATTTATTCATTTTCAGTATGCAATATGAAAATGAATGAATGCAGCTGTACTTATGTGGTGTCTTAGCAAGTTCTACATGCGCGAGGACTGACATGGGGTCATCGACAACCTCAATGTCTGCACCCCCATCATTTTCTCCGACTCCAGTGGGCAAGACAGTGGCAGGTAGCTCTTGGTGGTCTATATTGTCGTGATGCTCCTCAGAGGGGGTTTGTGCATTCAATGCTGCAATGACAGAAGATAGACAGGTGCCATTAAGCATCCCACGAGCCCGAAAATCTTGATGGGATGCAGTCAACTTGTCCAGGCATTGATTGGTCATGAGCATCTGGCCCAGTGCTTTGTAGCGACTCAATCATCTCCATGGTTCCTTCACGGCTTTGATGTGCTTGGATTCCGTGATAGGAACAAAGTCCATTCGGAGCACCAAAAAGTCGAATGAGAGTGTGGTAATGTTTCATTGAATGTTGTCAGGGGAGCGAGAAGGTCAGAATCGTCTCAGTGGACTTGAAGATTTCGTGATACTGATAGAATCAAGCAAGTGCATCATCGATTTCTGCAAGTGTCTTCTCCATGATAATATTATGGTGGACAAGATAACAAAATTTGAGGAAAGCACAAAATGTGCGGACAATTTCGACTGGGACATAGCCTTCAATTGCTGCCAAATATACCTAAATGCTGTTAGTCAAAAGTATCAAATAAAATCAGATAAAAGTTGAAATACCTTCATAAGCACTTTTGAATTGTCTCTGGTCCACTGTTGAAGTTGCATCCTTGAGGGAATCGGCGCAGTCCCGAAAATGCAGGAACTGCTGTGATCCTAATTGGGGTACTACTAAATCTTGAATTCATAGTCAATAAAATATGTGATGGACCTTCTATCAATGTCATCCAGAATAACATCAGCCTGTGTTTGTCCGTGCATCTGCACAAGATATTTTTCGACCCAGACCACTAAGTGATCCTTGAAGACGCCCTTTATTATTTGGTGGAGGAGCTCTGGCACTATGAGTTCATATATATCAGCGTGGGGAAAGTCATTTGTAAACGATTATACAGATAAATCAATTCTAACTGTCAAGTAGTGAACATGACACCCAGACTTACCATGAGTTGGGCAACAATTCCGAACTCATCCCAAAGTGCCAAATGGTCACACTCTTTGATTAGTGCCTTGGTATGTGTTTTTGAGCGTTGAAGACTGTCGTTGTCAAGACTCTTGCGATATGAAAGACATCTATCATAGATTTAGAATCAATACAACAAGAAAGTGACAAATACTACTTACTTAGTACACCAGTTTTTGACTATGCACATGAGCAATACTTGTTCTTCATAGTCGGCAATATATGGGCCAAGTCCATAGATAACATGGCGATAATGACTGTCGCCAAAGCATGCAACTTCAGGCTTTGTCATTGCGGGCTTTAAGTTCTTCAGTATATATGAAAGCGATGAATAAAATAGTTGGTGACAGAAATTGTGGAAATTTGCGGTCTTAGCATGTTGTTTAGTTGCTTTATGGGTTGTGAGGTTAGTGAAGATGTGCGAATAGAGAGAAACTCACTCTTTGGCATTGCTAAAAATCCAATTACAGCAACCACATTATGGTGAGCACAGCACACATTGTTGCGAACACTTCCGATTGACACATACAGTGGGTAATAATTGTTCTGGCCAGTTGCAACTGATACCGTGGTTTTGTTGCTGCCAAGAATCACAGGCACAAATGTCGAGCCATGAGTGTCCAGATCATCAGAAATTTGGTCCTGTTAAGTTCTTAATTAGACCATCTAGCATGAAAAGGAAGGGGACAGCTTACCACTTGATTCCAAGCCCAGTCACCAGACATAAAGTCTTGCCACTGGCACTCGTCTGTTTCAGTCACAAACTCACGGTAAGGCTGCAGATCCATCTCCAGGGTATAATCAGGGTTGGCAAGCATATTCTGAACAACATCATGAGGATCGTGGAACCAAACATTGTAGCTATCTTCCATCCAGGGTGCAGTGTCATCAACTGCATGCTCCCCAGTGTATTTGAGCAAGCATGACTGCCATTGCACATCACCCAAATGAGTACTGTCGATAGTCTTGTAGACATCGCGGTGGTCAGTGAATAGTGCACTAGTATTAGCGCCACCTCGGATTAGTGAAGCTGCCCAGATATTGAGAAGGTGGTCAATCTGCACTGCAGGTGTCTGATTCTTGGTAAAGATATAGTCAGTGAGCTCAAACTCTAACCGATCAGCATAGGGAGTCTAGTCATCAGTTGTTTTGTCTGACAACAGTGGAGGTGGAGTTCCAGGAGGAAGGAAGTTTCCTTCTGAATCACATGGAAGAGCTTTTGAAATTGATGGTGTATCAGATAGAGAAAATGCGAAAAACAAAGGAAAATTACCAGTTAAGTTAGGGTGATAGTTCTGATACAAGCGGTCACCAGGACCAAAGAACTCTGCAGGTGGTTGTACAGGACCAGGAGTGGCAGCACAATACTCTTCATTCAAGTTGGCACCATCATATTCTTCAGGATTGATATCTGCATAAAAAAGAGGTGAAGGGGATCGATTGGACTGGGGTGGGCACAAGGGTGCAGTACTAGTAGTAAAGACTGAATGGACAGTGTTTGTGTGTTGTGTAAGACCAGACTTGTTCTTGAACCAGCGGTTACATCCTGGTTTGGTGCAAGGAATGCGAAGGGCATTAAGCCCTGGTTTGACATGCGACATGGTGAACTAAAATCGACAGCAGAGCGACCTGAATGAAGTGTACTAGTAAGTGTTACAGCGCTGTTTGTCTGAGTTTAGAAAAGCGTGTTTTGGGACTCACAAAAGTTTCATTTTCTTGTCTTCAGTCTATTTCCCTTCCCTGCATCTGAGCCATCTACCACTGCTTCTATTCTTCCTGCTATGGTTTCTACTCACGAATTGAATAAAGATAGGCACCCTGGCGATATCCTGAAAAAGGCTACAAAGAGGAGGCACACTGCCAAAGAAATTGCAGAGGACAATCAGCAGATCAAAGAAGTGCAGGAAGCTCAGGACAAAGCTGCCCAACATGGTATTGATCATGTTGGAGCAATAGAGGCCTTGATGGAACAAGAGCAGGCAGCAGTGGTATTGAAGGTGGCACCTGTAAAGCCAAAGCCTCGTGCAAAGGCAGTCAAGAAGAAGCAGGCTACTAATGATATCCCTTCAAACAGTTGCATGGTATCAGAGGATAAGAATAGTAGTGAGTCTAAAGGTCGCTTACCTTGATAGGCATCACTAATGATGATACAGACCTAGCAGGGGATGAGGCTGAGCCAAAGCCAAAGGGGAAGAGAAAGCAGAAAGCAAAGAATGTGTTGTTGCATGAGGCTGTTAGTGCTGCGAGGATGAGAAAGCAGATTGAGGATCAGCCGAAATCTGTTGATAACAATTGTGTGCGTGACCAGAAAGGAAACTTAGCGTTAGTGACATTTCTATCTCACACCATCATGCTAATACTTACCGAGTCAATACTTTACTTTCTAAACCTGATGGCAAAATTCAGAAGCAAGAAATTTAGCATGTCTGGGCAGATTAATAACTGGTGTGATAAAGTTGAACCAGACTCAAAGCAGGAATCCTCACAACCAGCCTCTGTTTTGAGTGGGACAACTCAAAGTGTTCCCTGCTCAACAACTTCCAAACTGTCCTGCACAACTGCAGCAACTACTTTTTCCAGTGCAACAGAACCACCACCTACCCTAACAAAGACTTCTGGGTCTGCCGACTATGTTGATGTCTCAGACAATGACCAGAGCGACAGTGATTCTGAAGAGCGTGCGGCTGCTATCACAAGCAAAGGAAAAGGAAAAGCTGGCATGAAGGTAAGTTGGAGCTGATGATGAAACACACGCTTACCGTCTATTTCAGACAGTTGTTGAAATCAAGAGTGGCTCTGACTCTGAGGAGTGTGCAGCTGCTATCACAGGACAGGAAAATGAGAAGGTTGCCATGCAGGTAAGTCACAGCTACTTATATCTGACAAGATCTGTACTTACAGTTGAGATTGGCAAGGAGCCTCAGGCTAGTAACGACAATTCAAACATGCCACTGGCTGGTACTCCCTTTGCTGATTTGCCTTACAGCAAACAATTAGAAATTGTCAGCTACATATTAGAGCAAGCTACACCATGTACCATTGGCAAGAGGAAGATTGAAGAGGTCACGGTTGAGTCAGACAAGGACGGAGATGAGGACGGAGATGGGGACGGCTTGGAAGTCAAGTTTGGTGATGGGGATGATATAATGGAAGCTTTTGATGAGGGCAAAGCGGCTATGCAGCTCATCCACACCACAGCAATGGTAAGTGACTTCTTGATGGCAAAATATTTACCCTGACAACCACACAGACGAGTGTGACGGCTTCTCAGAAACCAAAGGTACTGCCCGGCCCTTGCACCAAGAAGATTAAATCAGAGACAGCTTCCCAAATCTCGATGATGCTAATGCCAGCTGTTCCCACTGTGTCAGAGTCAATGCTGGTGGACATGGCAACAAAGCCAAAAACAGAAAGCCAGTGGCGCAACACAGACCTCCCACCAATCATGTTGGAGAATGGCACATGGCACAGGCAATTCATTCTGACTGTTCTTCTTTGGGCGGGCAGCCAGCCCAATTTTTGAACAATCGAGGCCCCCGATTTGCTGTGTGCGCTGCAGGCCATATTTGCTACAATGTACCCAGGAGTAGAGCACAAGGTCCAACTCAAGGGCCCCATCATGGGTGTGGTGAGTGCAGTCTTAACATATTTTTATATTTGTCGCCTTGACCATAATTTAAACTTCAATAGGCCACCCAGCACTTATGTATGTGGCGGAACAACTTTGGTTCCACTGCAATCGCACTCGTTTCTAATTTTTTGTCATCTGTGAATGAAAACATTGATGATGACGAGCAAGCAGACAACAATAGTATCAATGTTGACACAGACTCGGACGCCCAGGAGAAAATCATGGTACATATGGCATGCACCCTTCTCAAAGATTATGCCTTTCTGTTTGTGGACCCTGATACCTGCCAGACCTCCGAGATTTACCGCTCCATCTTCATGCTGCAAATGATCACAACAGTCCATCTTAACACATTCATCAGCTTTGTTGACATGCCTGAACTTAATACAAGTGCTCTGCCTTCAATGCAGATGGAGGGGGTAATTGCTGCTTGTGCTGTTGCTGTACTGAGTCCTATCCTTAAACTCACTTGAAAACAGGCTAATTATGAATTTTTAACAGCTTGAACATGCTTTCAAGTTAGTCGCAGATAAGGAAAAGAAGGGCATGGCTCTCAAAACCCCCCTCAGACTCAACAAAGCTACTGGTAAGGAAAGCAGTGCTCAGCTAGCCTTTTCTGAGTCGAACTGGGGAACATTCACTCGAGACTATTACCTGTCCCTTCTGAGGCACGGCCCGAACTATACAGCGGACACGATTATTATGGCACACCCATTTGTCAAAGATTCAAGCTTGGATGATAGCATCAAAGGCTCGAATGTTGAGGGAGGTGTCGCAGCTGGTGGGGAGCGGGCAATGCTCTGTGAGTGTTTTTTCCTTGCTCTGTACTTCAGTGACTAATGTAGTACTACTACTTTGACAGAATGTCTCCTGCATCATCCTTCTTCGCTTATTCTCAAACATTTTCACACTCCAAGCTGTGTCTACGGTATATATCATACTAATGCACCATCTGCATAAATCCTCCTCATCACAAGCTACTAACTCAACAGTCAACTTGCTTCCTTTTTTCATCGTTTTTGCACTTTTACGAGCACAGTGACACAACTTTTAGTCTGCTTTTTTTAATGCTATTGGTGGTTTTTTAAGCAGCTCTCAGAGATAAGTTCGAATAAGTGGAGAACAAGTGATGTTTAAGTAGAGCAATCTACTTAAAAATGTAACTTCTGCTTTTTTTTTGCTTTGCATCAGCTCCCTACTATTTGATGCGAAAAGTTGTATATAAGTGAGAAAAAGTTAAAGTCGAGATTTCCTGATGGGACTCAAAGGTTGTTATATTCTCTGCGGTGCATTCATTTATGACTATGCATACTTTGCATAGGCAGCTGTAGACTTCACTGTGCAAACTCCAAAATAAGCGCTAAAATACAGATGTGCTACCAAAATTTTACTCTCGTTGATACTCAACATGACTGACACTAAAAGCAAAAGAAAAAGGGGAGTCAACAAGGAGCAGGAGGGCAATATAAAGTGGCTTCCCAGATTCTGAAAGATAACCAGGAGGAATTTACTTTGAATCCACATGTTAAGGTCGTGCTCAAGGGTAACGGATCCAAAGGGCTTCGGCCTCAGCTCGTACGCTGTGCCCCTTTCCCGAGTATAGCCCCGTATTTCAGAATGCTATAAGTATCGTATCCGAAGATCCAGATGGCTGTTGTAGCGTATCCGAAAGTCCAGACGACTATCATATGGTATCCGGTTAGAGAGGAAGGTAACGTATTCCTATCCGAAGACAAGGAATAGTATCGTATGATATCCGAAGGTAAGGGTTGGTATCGTATTCCTATCCGAAGATAAGGAATAGTATCGTATACGGATCTGGATGGCGTCCGGATATCGGATGAGAGTATAAGGACTAGTCTAGACAAGTCTAGGACTAGAAGCTAACAGAGTGTAGACTATCCGTAGATAGAGGCGGATGCGTATAGACTATCGGATACAATCCTTAAGTCTCGGAGGGTGACAAGAGTTGTTAAAACTCGAGTCCGGATAATGGAATGAGGACAATCTAAGATGATATTCGAACTGGGGTGCTAAGAACATATACAAGAGTTTATATACGATATAACTACGCGAGAGGCTATGCACAACGTATCGCAAAGTATAAGCAACGCTTATTAGAAGTCAATCATAAGCCGGAAGATAATCACAAGTGAAGCGGATCAGAAAACATAGCCGGAAATTAATCACAAGTGAAACGGATCAGTAGAACATAGCCGGAAGAAAGCATAACCGATATACCGGAAAGGAGGATATACTAAATGGAGGAAATAAGCAGTGTTTAATGTTATATGAACAGGATATGAATGAAGAAGCTTATCGTAATGGATCTGGTACGGATCTGTGGATCGGATCTGATCGGATCTGACATCCGGAACTTCGGATGAGAAGCGCGAATGTATGGGATATGACACCACACCTGGATGCCTGTCTAAACAAGGCGAAATCCCCAAAAAATGACACTGGGAAGACAATACAGTGTCTGGACGTGCAGGTTGTGAAATGCAAGCTCGGTTCAGTATGGATCAATGCACTAACAACTCACAACCTTGAGGTTGGAAGATACAACAACAGGCCTGAAGTTGAACTCAAGACTAACAAATTGTTTCCACAGTGTGTGATTGGTACCTAAGGCGAAAAATTACCATCTGATGCGAAAAAGATAGGGTTCTCACATCAGTGAATTCATGAGTCCAAGATATTGTAGCCATAATAACTATAGAAATATATAATTTTGCTTCTGCAAAATAAGGCCATTTATTCTCTGATAAATTTGATGAGTTGATACATAGGCATGTATGTCTACAAATTTTGAGTACCCTCAGGCATTCATGGCAAGGGCACAACATAGTAACTTGACGACCAGCAAGTGATGGTAGTGTGATGAGGTTCCCATTGTCAAGCATTTTCATTTTCCCTTATTTTAGGTTTGAATTACAAGGCTATATTTTACCTTATCCTGCAAAGTGGCTTTAGTGTTGAACCCAAAACATATATTATCTTCTGTGCTAGTGAATATCTGGAGACTTTGCGCCATCATGGTGAACAAGGGATTGTAGGGCAATTATGTTCTCAAAGTTAAACATGTTCATTTGTTGTGATCTAAATGTTAAATTACAAAGCTATCCATGGCTTTATCATAAAAAGTAGCTTTAGCCCTGCTTGTCAAATCAGTTATAGCCTCGGAGGTTGTGACTATGTTGGAATTTTGTGCCTTCCCAGCCTATAAGGGACATATTACATCTTAAAGGGCACCAAGGAATGTTAGGGTAATCATGTATTGCTTGTTGAATAATCTCATCTTGCTTTGTTAATGCCTTGGATTACAAGGCAATCCAAGGGATTAGCACTAGTCATCCAAAGTAGAATAGTGTGGGGTTCATGAAGAATTTGTGATGCTTGTGCAATACCAGACAGCAAGAGTCCATAGGGTACTCATATCAATAGTGTTGCTTGTTCTTGTCACTCCTTCTCAAATTAAAAGTTTGCAAGTGCTCATTGGCAAAGTTGACACAGAACTGATCAAGGAAGTTGGCTACTGGTCATGTTCTGTGGCCCAGGGATATCAAAAAAGACAGACAAGCCACTAAACTTGACAGTGGGGGAACGCATCCCTGAAACGATAATCGCTGCATTTGTGAGTACTATGTTTTCACCATCTAAAATACCACCTGCATTCCCTTCTCAAGTCCCTCCAACACTCACTTCATCAGCAAATCACTGGATTTGGCACAGAGCTCACAGCTACACAGCCAAATACAGTCAATACAGCCATACAGCCATACAGCCATACAGTGGTACAGCAGTACAGCAGTACAGCATAGCCTTCCCTGAGTACTACTAGTGTTTAAATTGTAGTTTGAAAATATCAAATTTGGTAGGATAACTGCTGCTACTAATGACTAGTACTAGATACTAGAAGAATGCAAGGCATAGTAAAACTCCTTGTCAATATAGCTATTGAGATAAAAAGTGGTAGAATAGTGTGAAGAATTGTGAGATGTAAGATGAGGGTCTGCTGAAGCTCCAAACCGTGGAACAATGTGAGCAAGGGATCTTATTTGATTTAAAGGAATGATATCACCCATGGCAATACCAGATGTCCTAGTAGCACACTTTAGGGTAACTGTTACGAACTGGGATGGGTTCTAACAACCTAGACTCAGAAAAGAGCCTTTGTGGTTGAGTCTGGTCTAACGACGCAACGACAATGAAGTCTGCTTGCAAAGTTAATAGCTAACGGCAAGGTATGACCTTGGAGTTAGGTTCAAAGGTTTAGACTAACGAAGAGGAGTGCTCTAAGTTAGAGATCGGTTCAGACAGCTAAGCTTGGAGGGCTTAGATGAAGGAAATCAAGTATCAGGTAAAACCCAGTAAGATTAAAGTAGAGAACTACATAGTACAAAAGCGCATATTTATAAGGGATCCTAGGAGAGGTTTAGGGCAAGCGTTAAGACAAAGAACAGCCTGCCTGATTAAGTATGTGTGCGTGAAAAGGTAAGCAATCCAAGAAAGAAAACACTGGTCATCTAGCGACGGCGGTAATAAGTGATCGTGATGTAATACAGTGGCAAGAAAGAGGAGAAAATGAATGGGGTCTGAGCATACTGTAACAGTAACCATATGTGTGATGGGATCTATAGTACTAGTACCATCAGAGGAAGAGATAGGGTCAAGGCACTGAGCATAAACTAGAAATTGCTTAGCCCACCAAGGGACTATATTGCATGGGGGAATGAGGCAGAAAACAAGATGCAGCTCACAAACTATGTGACCTAGTAAAAAGCATAGTAGCAGCAGCATTCAAGGTTATGAGCGTATGTACAGGGATGTGGTATGTATCAAACAAACCTTTCTAATGACCTTGTGCCCAGTCTCTTTTAGGAGGGTGAACGTTCAAAGTCTGAGCTGGGAGTAGAGTGGTACCATTATGATAGGCCCTTTGCTGTATGCAGACCTTATACCATACTTGTATGCGATCAGAAGGTAAAAGGGCATCTGACCTTGATCTTCTTTGACCTTCAATTTGAAGAGGATCCCAACACAATCCAGAAATCCATATACATCCATGACATACTCAGATGTCTCTCAGCAGTGTTCATCATCTCCCCACAAAACAACCTGTATACCCAGCTCCTGCAATGCCTGGACTTAGTAAGTGGATTATAAATACAACTGTAAGTCTTACAAAGCATGACAAATCATGATCAAATCATGATGAGTCAACTTGAATTCCTTACAAACCAAAGTATTTCCCAGTCACATGACAGACTTACAAATAATCCTGGTGGCTTCTGAGAAAATCTGGTGTCCAAATAAAATACAAATAAACACAAAGAAATAGAATCTTAGGAAAGAAAATAAGATACAGGGAAAAATAGATGTGATGAATGAAGAAAAAGAAACTAGCTAAAAAATATAGGAAAAATGGTAGAGTAACTTGGTAATAGGAAAATGTATAGTGCCTGAGAGCTTTCCTTATCACTCCTTATCACTCCTCTTAAGTATCTGTCATGGTATGATTTGCATACCATGCATGACATCATGAGTTTGTGCACAGCTTGAAGTGGATCTGCACCTCATGAGCCATACCAAAGGAGGAAGCATGCCAGTTGATATTGAACTTGGTGCTGTGGTCTCTTGCCAGTTGATTGGAATATGGGGTTCTGTTCGAGCAGATGGACAAGACAGTCAAAGGTAGGACATCCAACTCTGAAAGACATTGTCAAAAAATAATGGTGATAATCCAATAGAAAACATACCTGTATTCATGTCAAAAATCTTGGTCTGGCCAGCTCAGCAGAATCTCAAAGAATTCAAAACACTTTCTCCATTAATTATATGGGCCGCACGAGCCAGGGCCAGAAAGCATACTCATAAGTACTTGAAGTCCAGTGCTTGTTCTTGTGAGAAATGCAGCAGTGCAATGATGATGGTTATCATTGTCATCATCAGCAAAAATTAAGTGCTCAAGTTTGAGGCGAGTGCATTGTGAGATGCCTAACATAGCAGATGAGGCAGAAATGACAGTCAAGAGCTCACAAAGCTCCCATTTTTGCTGCATAACGAGTACACTGTTGTGTGACTGCAATCATTTGATAATGCAGAGTAAGCACAGTAGCTGCAGTGTCCAAATGGAGCCTCACCCAGTTGGCTAAATTGTTTGGCTCTAAGGCATGGTGGGACTTGACAACTCTTGACCTGACAACTTAAGAATTGAGCACACCTTGTGCTTCACTTGAACAGGCAATGATATTGAGTCAGCCATCAAAAACATGTGATGAAACCATGCAATATTTCCATAAAAAGGTTTAGCTGAGCTAAGTGTTCCCATGTGGCCTTAGACTAGCCCAACTCCCATTCTGCCTTTGGCAGAGGTTTAAAAAGAAGTGTGAAGTGTGCAGTAAATAAATAATGAAAAATTGAATGAGATAACAGGGCAATGAGGGAACAGGCTAAAAGAGTGCTCGCAAGCTCACACTCTTTTGGCCTGTTCCCTCATTGCCCTGTTATCTCATTCAATTTTTCATCTAAGAAGTAAGTTGCGACGGGTGGGAATTGTCTCACTAGCTCGTGTGGCTTTCGTGTATGTCGCTTATTTCGCTTAACCTCTATTTGGAAATCTTGCATGGTTTTGTCATGTGTTTTCGATTGCCGACTCAATATTGTTGTCCATTCAAGTGAAGCACAGATTTGGGTAAGTAAATAAATAAAGAAAAATTGAATGAGATAATGGGGCAACAGGGGAACAGGTCAAAGGAGCGCGAGCTTGTGAGCGCTCTTTTGGCCTGTTCCCCCATTGCCCCGTTATCTCATTCAATTTTTCTTTATTTATTTACTGCACACTTAACACTTCTTTTTAAACCTCTGCCAAAGGCAGAACAGGAGTTGGGCTAGTCTATAAAGTAAGGTAGAACAGGTGGGAACACTCACATGGCTTTCACATATTTCACATATTTCAGCTATTTCGGTTATTTCGGTTATTTCGCTAAAGGCCACATGGTTTTTGGTTAGCTCGCTTAAACCTCTTTTAGGAAATTTCACATGGCCCGCTCAACCTGTCATGGGTTTTTGAGTGCCAACAATTACCACTGCTGTAGCATGGTAAGTGTATGTCAGTAAATACATAATGAAATTTGAATTCTACCACCTCGATTCTCAATCATTGTCAGGACACTCCATGTAGACACGCAGAGCACATTGCTCAGTGTGTTAACGAACCACCCGCTAACACGTCGCTCCACCACCACTTCTCCATCTCCCCTCGAGGCTCTCCACAGGTTATATAGGCACACGGTGTGCCGTTGCGAGTGAAACTTGAAGTTGTCTGAATATTGGTCTTCGATAACTTACAATTGTGCATAAAGAAAAAGAAACTGAGTTCTACGTGCGTTGTGCAAACTGTTGGGTCCAGCATCACCAAAATTACACAATCCAGACATGGCCATATATGGCCATGTTGGGGCCACCATACCTGCCATAGGTATCTGGCACAAGGTCTCAATGTCGGGCAATGTTAGGAAACTCAATTCTGACATTGCGACTGCTATAAGACAGTAGTCTGGCATTAGGCTAGTGTACCGATATATCAAACATTGCTATGTACATAATGCATTTGGATTTCGCTTAGATTTATCAGGCATTGCAATTGCGTTCGGATACAACAATGTAATGCATTGAATTAAAGTTAGTACAAAGCAGTGAGCTACATTTGAGTGAACAGTTCTGAGCCTATGTATGCGAATGCAGGTAATCGAGAGCAGACAACAGAATGGGAAAACGAGTCATCTATGAGTAGGTCAGCAGTACAGCACCATAGCAAATGACAGCGAGAAAATGAAAGTACACATGGGGTCTGCGAGCAATGCAAATAAGAAGAGAACGTGCAATGATGCATGAGGCAGGGGACAGTTACTTCCTTGGATGTCTCCGTGGCTTGGCTTCTGCAGATGGGGCAGCCTTGCTACGCTTCGGTTTAGAGACTTGAGTCCTCCCCTTCTTGGCCTTGTGTTTACCTTTGATCTGGACGGGTTCAGACTCCTCGTCTGACTCGGACCCTGTTAGATCACTGGGGGCGGGCAACTCAGCACGCGCAGGTATCGGTGCAGATGGAGCTGCAATTTTGCGAGGAGAGACTCATTTGGGAGCAGATGGTGCTGGTGTTGGTTCCTGAGGAGCTGGCATTGATTTGCAAGGAGGCGCAGGTGCTGGTGCAGATGGAGCTGGAAGCTTGCGAGGAGAGACTCATCTAGGCGCAGGAACGGGAGTAGCAGGCGGCACTGGAGTTGATTCATGAGAAGGCGTTGGTTCAGAAGGACGAGTCGGTGCTGTATCATGAGGAGGGGGAGGTGGTGAAACGGAAGGTGGGGGAGAAGGAGGATGTGCTGGAGCTGCCTTGGCTGCACGACGAGCCGCCATTTGTGCGCGAACCTGTGCTAGGTCATCATCTCTTTCTCCATGAGAGGCACTAGAAATGTCGTTATCTCTACTAGTAGTAGAGTCGCTATCACGACCTTCTTCGTTCTTGAATAATTTCCTTGGATTAATCATGTTAGCGTAGAATTAATAATATAAAACAAACTTACATGGTCCAAGCTTTGAGGAGTTCGTCCTTCCATTCTGGATCGGGCAAATCTTCGATGAGGTCGATGATGTTGTTGTAGAAGTCCTGATAATTGAAATCGCCATCGACTTCCAACCAAGTGTTCTTGGCGCTAATACCAAAATGAACCTTTGAAAAATCAGCGACTCATGACTACATAGAGACCTTAGGGAATCAAACCTGCAAGCAGCCATATGCAATATGCGCTGCTTCTACTGTGGTCATGTCATGTAGAGCAGCATTACAGGTGCGTGTCACCTGTGTCTCCCCCCCATACGCACTCAAGGGACTTGTGAAGATATGGCGCATAGTCTGAAGGAACATCAGCATAAAGCAACAATAAAAACATAACGCTTACTCTTTCCAACAAATATCCTTCAAACATGCCTTCGAACATGTTGTTGTCATCGTAGTCTTCGCCCGGTGGATCGCCGGCCCATAGAAAGGCCAGAAGAGTGGAGGCGGTCATTTTAATCTTGCCACTCTGAAGTTTCTTCTGAGCCCTGTATGGCGTTAGACTAACTTGAGTTGGACTGAATAAATGAAATACACACTTATCAGCGTCCTTTGAAAATTCCTTGAGTTCTCTGACTGGACAGACAAATCGAGTGAGAATGGGGTGGTTACTACCCAGGTGGGTTCGCGATCCAGTGCCATCGTATATAGGTGGCATTATTGGGGAATGAAGGTTGAAGGCTGCGTAGTGGCCGATTTGACCCTTGAGGCATGACGTGTCATTGGAACGAGTAGCCGAAATAGTAGCATCCATCTGATGGATGAAGTAAGTACATGATATGCGCATATATGCGCATACACTCACCTTCCTCATGATAATGTTGAGTTCTGAAGTTTTCCGAGGGTCGCCAAGTAGAGGTTTCAAGCTCGGAGCGAGCTGGAGTAGACGAGCATAGTTCCTCTTGTATCGATCTTGGATCTTAGGTGACCTGCAGAGCAAGAAAAGATTTGGTTAATGATAGAATCTAAAAATGACTTACATTTTCGAGAGTCGCTTGTCGCGACTAGCCCAGATATCTTCGTCTTCCGAGACATCACCATTCTCTGCAGCATCACATTGCTGCAGAGAAAGACCTACATTAATAAGTTGTTTTGTCTTACAAAACACGTCAATGCAGCGCGCCATACAACGCGATGCAGCGATAAATTCTTCGTGGGGATCAGTCTCAGGCTCCTTATCCCTGTATTAAAGCATTATTAGTGATTGCAACATCAAAACGAATTTAAGATAAGTCTACTTACACCCCTTTCTCCTCATCATCTGACGAACGGCGCCTTTTCTTTGGCCTCTTTGAGATCTTCTTTGGAGGTAAAGCTACTGCTGATTTGGATGAGCTAGAACTGTCAGATGACGAGGACGATGAAATAGAGGTAGCACGTTTGCGACGGGCCATAGTGTAGGACAGACAGGTGAGGATCAGTGATAAGGACGCGTGAATACTATTGACGCACTTGTCCTTGTTTGGCTCCTATTAGATTCTAATCTCCGCTGGAATTTTTGTAAGTGTTTGACGCGCTTTGACGCGTGTATTGCTTTGAACTCTTAATCTTATACCTAATACTTATATTCTAATGTCTAACACTACTGCTCTCTCTTTCGGACCTGTCGACTGCAGTGACAAAGTCGATGTCGCTGGTAAAGTCGGTATCGCTGGCAACCACATCTTCATGGATGTCGAAAACCTGCTCATAGACTGGCCAACGTATACGATCGAGTTCACGCCGACCCACCCAGGACCCATGGTAAGTATTCACTTTAAATTCTGAGTCGCGTTGTTTTACTTACATTAATCACAGACACTTATATTGTGTTTAAAAGACATGTCTAGATTCAAATATGTCGAAGACGAGGACAGTGATATGGAGACATCAGAATCGAAGGCTTGCAAGATGTATGATACATTTTTTTTTTGCTCATTAGTGCACTCACTCAAATTCTACCTTTTTAACTCTTCATCTAGCACGAAAGACGACCCAGATGTGACATTTGTCTCTGAGGAGACAGCCTCCAAGACCAAGTATGTTTTTTTGGCAGTGTTTGATTTATTTTTCTCATATTAATTCAGCAATGACCCCAATCTCTTCACTGCAACTCCAGTAAAGCTCGCTGGAGTCAGGAAGGACTTTACCTCGAAAAAACGCAAGCTCGGTCATGGTCACTTCTTTGGAGATGCAGATTCCGTTTGGCCCCCC
Source organism: Suillus cothurnatus (assembly GCA_016758765.1). Taxonomy (NCBI): domain Eukaryota; kingdom Fungi; phylum Basidiomycota; class Agaricomycetes; order Boletales; family Suillaceae; genus Suillus; species Suillus cothurnatus. The sequence goes on along the minus strand of JABBWL010000111.1, from coordinate 169,406 downwards.
CACTGGCCTTGTGGATACCGAGACATTTCTTCATTGCCGATCTCAGCTTTTGAGAACCTCAAGATTACACCTGCTGATGTAGTAGCTATTGATAAAACTACGTAGTCTTTTCACATCTCATTGTTATCGCCAATCCTTTGCAGCACTTTGTCCCGCTTTCATTTGTTACACATTCATTTCACTTTGCATCAGTTACCGACACGCTCTGCACGACTTATCTCATTGTCCGATGTAATACTAATAGCAGAATTCAAGTTGTATTTCTTGTCCCACCATGAGCGACCGCTTCTCCATTCTTTGAACATATGTTCGTGGAATTCTAAGTGTAGGTGCATGTATTGTGCATTTTTGTACATCATCATGACGCTAACCCACTTCAAATAGTCCCCTCCACGAGCGACCGCTTCTCCATTCTTTGAACATACATTCACGGAATGTTTAACTCAGCGGAATTCTAGGTGTAAGTGCATTTATACATCATCATGACGCTAACCCACTTCAAATAGTCATTAATGCCTTCCTGCACGGCACGTGTACTTGCGTCTGACTCAGGTCTCCGCAACTTAAAGGCTTCCTGGACAGCACGTGTACGTGCATATGACTCATGTCTCTCACAGCCAGTGTATATATTGATGTTATCAGATGAGCTACGCAACGAGAACTCTCAAATCCATACCCATGCCATAAAGCGCACACTCATGTCCTCATCCCCATTGTCACACAATGAGGTTCAGCTCTCAAAAGACTTCCTCCTCACTCTCCTCGTTGAACTCTCCATACTCATTATTCAAGAGTTCGGTCCCCAATTCCGCCTATTCATTCATGGTGGCGCAGTGATGATTCTTGCATTGGGTATGTGGATCCTTCTACCTTATCATGCACAAGTCATTTATCAATGCATGCACCTCATAGCACCAATTGGATGAATGCAGATCCCAACGTCACCCTCCCATTCACCCACAAGTGAGTCGTTCCACAATTACTCTTCACACATCTCGTGATCGTCCTTAAGTTCACAAGGACAATTATACAACCCTATTTACTACGACTCCAAGCAGGCGAATAACATTGCTACAAACACTGTTTACAAATCGCAAGGTCTCGTTGAAGGGTCAACAATTCTCCTGGCTAGCAGAACTATGTTGGGTGAATGCTGCCTAGCTGCTATTCAACCCAAGGGCTTCTGGACTAGACTCAGGGCTCAAGAGAGAGAGAGAGTGTGTGTGTGTGTGAGAGAGAGAGAGAGAGGGAGAATATGAAAATGTCACTCCAAACAATGAGGATAAGACTGTATATCAGGAGCTTTATAGTGAGCTATTAAGCTACTACTAAAACTAATAAGCTGCAAGTCTGGGGAAGCTACTGAATCCTAGAAGGAGAGCTACCAGAACTATAACTGAAAGTCTAGCTAATGAGTGGAAGTATAGGGCGAAGATTTGGTGATTATGTAAGCAGTAAAAATGCGAACATAAGCAAGGAAAAGTAAGGTAAGAAAAGCTAAGTAAAAACTGTCAATACAAGCCCAGAGGAAAACTAATCCCTACATCGTTGTCATTAGTGTGACCATGTTTTAGGGTGTTGCTCTCAAGCTCGTGCGCTACAAGAAAGAAGACCCCACTGATATTGTAGCCATGTTGCGTCAAGACCCTGTGCTGGCCCACGGGCTACAACACATACAAACCCAAGCGAGCGCAGGAACTACAAAACTGTATCCCTGATGTACTTATCCACCAGCACACTATAAAAGGTGCTGCTGTGACTCAGATGCTTTCACGGATCGGATTTGCAGCATGATATGATGCAAACCCTGGGTATCACTAGAGGACTTCCATTATGAGGTGCATCCATGTGATTCACACCAGCTGTTCTGGTATTGACATATCCCTGTGTAGATTTAGCAGTGCTTGTATTTCAGATAAATGGCCCCCTGCACCCATCTGGATCCCCTGCTCCTGCTACTCTCCATGGACAAACTCACCTGCCTTGGGTGTGGGAAGGCTTTCAACAGCCAGAGGCGCTTGAGCGTGCATGAGACACTGTGCAGGACTCACCGTGAATTCAGTAAACAGATCAGCAAGTCTTATAGGCGCACTGAAAGAAGTCACAAAATCAAGAAGAGAAAAATCAACCATCGAGAGTCTTCTGATGGAGACAAGGATGGAGATGCAATTCTGCCAGATCCCCCTCAAGACATGGAAGACATGGATGCCGGGGATTGGCATAATCAGGTATGCTGTCATTTTCTGCTATCTACTACCGATGTCTGACATTGTATAGCATAATGATGACATTCCTAGACCTTTGCAGCGATCCCCTGCGCATTCCCCACCATTACCTGAGTCTAGCACAGCTCCCCGGCTTTCCAATCATTCTGGGCGTGTTATATGCCTGCCCAGACAATATGCCGACTTTGTTCCCGGCGACGACATACCTGAAATACCGCCACCTGGAGATGTAGTGTCTGAAGAGTGGGAAGGTAATAATTTAATTCCTTTTCAGACAGAGCCAAACACAATGGGATTGTACAGAGTCTATGCTACTCATCCTACTCTGTTTCCGCCGACCTCCCTCAATAGCCTATGCGACACTCCCATGTTGCAGCATGAGACCGGTGATCCCAATAATACCCCACCTCACCTTCACACCGGCCCCCCCCTCCCATTTTCCGTCACCCCCAAAAATCTATATTCTGCATTTAGTAGTCCAACAGCTGGACTACTTATGTGCAGTATTCCAGCTCCAACCTAATTTCTGACGCTGCCATGCAGCAGCTCACAACATTCCTCGACAACGATGCTTACAATAGGGGTGATGTAAGAATTTTCAATGCCACCCGGGAGAAAAAACTAATTGCAGAGTACCTCGAGGACCAATCCAACCCTTTCAGTGCTAGGAACGGGTGGAAGGAGTCGTCGGTCTATATTTGCCTACCGAAAGAAAAAAAAAAGTGGCCGTCAGAATGTGATGCCCCCAAGCTCGAAATCAAAGGTGTACGCCATTGATCATTGACTGACATCATAATGGAGGTGTTTGAAGATGGCGTAGTGACAATGTTCCATATGACGCCATTCCATCATATGTGGAAAGTCTCGGAAGAACAAAGTATAGAAGTTTTTTCAGAGGCATATGCTTTGCCTGCAATGATGGAGGCCTACACTGAGGTCAACTCCCTTCCCTGTGAACCGGACGACAATCTCGAATGTGTCGTAGCATCACTCATGATGTATTCTGACTCAACACACCTTTCAAATTTCGGCAATGCCTCCCTCTGGCTGTTCTATGTATTTTTTGGTAATGAATCTAAATACACACATGGGCAGCCTACTGCTTCTGCATGCCATCACGTCGCGTACATCCCTACAGTAAGTCTTTTCACATCACTTGAAGCAGCCCTTATTTATGAAACATTAAGATTCCCGACGATTTTCAAGATTCTTATTTTAAGTTCTTTGAGGATGCGTCTTTGTCAGAGGTGTACACACACTGCAAACGTGAGCTTATGCAGGCAATATGGAAACTCCTTCTCAACGGAGACTTTATGCATGCTTAATTTTCAGATCAGCTTTTCACCTTTGGATTTAATCTATTTTTGATGTTCGTGGTGGACATGCTACACGAATTTGAGCTCGGTGTATGGAAGTCCATCTTTACCCATTTGATGTGCATCATGCATGCTGCCGGGGGTAACGTGGTAAAGGATTTGAACTGGAGGTTGGTTGTTTTTTATTATTATCACTACTGACTACAGAACTATCTACAACAGGTACTGTCGCATTCCAACATTCAGGAGAGGAACGATCCGGCATTTTCACAGAAATGCCTCTGCAATGAAACGTCTTGCAGCACGAGACTTCGAAGATCTGTTGCAGGTGAGCCTCCAAGTTCAATCATCTCTAACATAGTTATATCATGTCTGATTTTAAATTGAATTTCAGTGCGCAATCCTGGTCTTCGAGGATCTACTTGTAGATCCTGACAATGACAAGATAATCCTGGACCTTTTGTTCGACCTCGCCACTTGGCAAGCTTATGCCAAGCTCCGTCTACATACTGAGGACACTCTGGACTTTTTTGACTCGGCGACAGCTGCCGTCGGTAAGAGTGTTCGCAAGTTTCAACGGATCACTTGTGAAACCTATGTCACTACTGAATTGCCTCACGAACACGCTGCTCAGGGACGTCGACAGGCTGCTCTAGCTGCCAGGCAGGGTCAGTTAGCTAAGGCGAAGGGAGGCGTATCACGCCCAAAGGTAAAGAAACTTAATATTGAGACATATAAGTTTCATGCGCTCAGAGACTACCCTAACACTATCAGGATGAGGGGGACAACAGATAATTACACTACACAACCAGTGAGTTTTTTTAAACATCATTGATCATATATTTAATTCTATTACAGGGCAAACTAGAGCATAGACGACTCAAAAGACACTACCCTTGCACCCCCAAGACTAAAACCACTATGACTGGAAGCATCACAACTCAAGATGCCATTGAACGTCTCTGTAGCAAGGTCATCAATGCTCGCGCGCAGCTTGCTGCTCAACAGGGTAGCAATAGACATCGTCGTGTGCGGACTTCACCATCAGAACATTACCACATCACCAAGTCTGCTCGTTCGACTTACGACCTTTCAGCATGGTTAGGCGAGCTGGGTGATGATCCAGCAGTCCAGGTATGTATTTCTTACTTTAAATCTGAATGCGTATATGATGCAGTGATATAGAACTTTATTCCTCGCCTGCAAGATCATTTGTATGCTCGTCTGCAAGGCCTTGCCTATGATGGGGATGAGCATAACTTTTCCGATGCAGAGCGCAGCTTAGTTCTCATCACAGACAACAAACTATTTGAACACAGCATCCTTCAGGTCAACTATACTACATATGATCTTCAACGTGAGCAAGACTCCATCAACCCCCGCACTCGTGCTGACCTCATGGTCATGTCACACGAGGACAACTGCACTCATCCTTACTGGTATGCCTGTCTCATCAAAATTTTCCACGTCAATGTGGAATACTATGACACTCCTAATTCGGTATGGTCCCGTCCAAAACGAATGGATTTTTTGTTTGTTAGATGGTTTAAATGTGATACCACTGCAGCCGGCTTTGCTGCAAAGAGACTTCAGCGCCTCCAATTTTTCGAGGACAACAGTCCTGACGCATATGGATTTCTTGATCTGGAGTGCGTCATTCATGGTGTTCATATCATTCCGGGTTTCGCTTTTGGCCATCCTGAAGGACTCCTTACTCCAACGATCAGACGGCATGAATCAGACCCTGATTGGGTGTTGTACTATGTGAACATGTATGTTTATTATTTTATTCACAATCTACCTACTAACTATATACATGCTACTTAGGTTCGTAGATAGGGATATGTTCATGAGATTTTGAGGGGGCACTGTCGGCCACAAGGGTATGTGAGAGTGGGACGACATTTTGCAGCGTGAGGGACATATTCCCGAAGATTCGGATGATGAAGCCGAAGATATCGCTGATGAATTTGAGGAGGATGGTATTGATGAAGAGGGTGATGCTGGTGACGACGAGGATGAGGAGGACGAGGACGAGGATGAGGATGAGGAGGATGAGGAGGATGAGGAGGATGAGGAGGATGAGGAGGATGAGGAGGATGAGGAGGATGAGGATGAGGGTGAGCATGATATCTTGATGGACAACAACGAGGATGAGATTGTGGCTGACGACGGCGAGGAACTTGATGATAACATACTTATGGAAGAAGGCTATGGCGCCCTTTAGGTACTTTACTCGAGCTTCACAATATATATTTATAATTACTCTACATAATACATTGTATGTATCTGAATGTATCTGATGTCTGTCTGATAGGCACACTACTAGATGAATGGTGTCTGACAGACGGGATGTTCGACGTCATCGCATCGCACCGATATGTCAAATGTCGGAGATCACCGGTATGTGTTGTTGGTGGCGTCAGAAAATTCAACATATCAGGTGATGTCTGGATTCGGTAATTTTGGTGATGAGTTCTTTGGCCATTGCCGTAGCTTAGTCAGCCACCAACTTGTGCGTTCATAGACCATATTAATGTAACATCAATATACGCCATGATCCATCCAAGAGTCTACAGTGCACAGCTTTGGCCCATCTCACCGTGTAAGCTCTAATTTAGCGTTTAACTCTGAGTTTCAAGATCTCAGTCCACGGTGTTTGTCTCCAGTCATGTGAAATTTCCCTTCAACAGCGGACCGAGTTACGAGCGTCTTCCGGACCATTATCATTGTCGGGGAAGCCAAAGTTGCCAGTAGCATCATGCCTTCTAAAGAGTTCGCACTCAACGATGTTATGTGGGTGAGTACCAGAAAGCTTTCGCTTTGCTTTCCGCAAACCTGACCAGACTCAATAAAACCCATTTAGGCCAGGTCGATTGAGGCGGGTGCACTTGTTTCCTGGACTCAAAGTACCATGTACTTAACTCCCCTGGCTTGGACGTGAGTGGATACATAGACCCGAGATTCTTACTTCCTGAAGTCGGTTTCCCCCAAATTCAGCAAAGACTTTGTGTCGTACAGATCTTAGTGACGAAGACAAAACACCGAAACCTAGCCACCTGGAACTCAACAACTGCACCTTGACTATAGCTTGAGCCAGCCGATTCGAGCTTGTTATTGGATTGGCATAAGCAGAATTATATCTGTTGTAGTTCCCACCGACTGTACATTAGTACTAGTCAGTCCAGACAACCCCCGACTTTAAAAGGAAACTGGCGCACTGTCGTTCGCAACTATATACACAGTCAAGCAATGTTACATGCGTACGCAACCACTCGAAGTGGCATCATGGTCCGGGTCATCAACCGTGCAGGCCTTGGACAGATGCGAAGGGAACTCCGTGCAATATTGCCATGTGTTTCTTGGTAATACCAACTTTTTCATTTGCTTTCATATCACTAATGGATCATAGGCGATCGACTTCGATGTCTGAAATAGCCTGGGCATTAGTTCCCCATGCAGAGGACTCGAAGGTTGTCATATTCTCTGCGGTGCATTCATTTATGACTATGCGTACTTTGCATAGGCGGCTGTAGCCTTTCATCGTGCGAACTCCAAAATAAGCGCTAAAATACGGATGTGCTACCAAAATTTTACTTTCGTTGATACTCAATATGACCGACACTAAAAGCAAAAGAAAAGGGGGAGTCGACAAGGAGCAGGAGGGCAAGGTAAAGTGGCTTTCAGGATTCTAGAAGATAATCTGACATGATCAGGAGGAATTTACTTTGAATCTACACCTGGACACCCGTCCAATCAAGGCGAAATCCCAAAAGAATGACACCGCGAAGACAATACAGCGTCTGGACGTGCAGGTTGCGAAATGCAAGCTCGGTTCAGCATGGATCAATTTGTTAACAACAACTCACAACCTCGAGGTTGGAAGATACAACGACAGGCCCGAAGTTGAACTCGAGACTAGCAAACTAATTGCATCATTTAAAACTTCCGGAATAGTGTCCATGAAAAACTCCTCAGCCATTCCCATCATCATCGACAAGAGCGGCATCGAGAACAACTTTGAATTTACTCTGGGGTTTGACGACCCTGAAGCTGTTCCTCACCTAGAATTGAATGAACACTCAGATATCATTGTGGCTTCGGGCCAACACCGCATATCAGCAGTGAAACGCTACCGTGGACTGATTGAGGAAGAAATGGAGTCGTACCAGACAAGACGTGGCAAACTCGCCGACCTGAAGACCCTCACAGATGAAGCGATCAATGAGCACAATGCCCTTGGCGACCAAATTGCTGAATGTATGGGCCAGTTGGACGGGATGGGCAAATGGGGAGTGATTGTATATGACAAATGTAAGTTTCATTAGTGCGCATTCAAGTCGACTCAGCTTCTTCACAAAGATACACCATACTGATGCCAAGAGTTCTTATAGCGAAATTGCTCGCGAACGGTGATGAGCTTGCAAACCACCTTAGCCGAAACAATGCGCTCCATGAGTATAGCGAGACTCAAGAAGAAGTATTGATCGCTATGCTGAAGAGCATTCAGCCGACATACCTTGCAAACCCGGACGACTTTAGACAGTGCGATGCTGCGGTGACTCTTACTGAAGAGTTGCGGGCTAAAATGGACAAGAATTCACGGCTACAGAAAGTCATGCGCAGTCCCAATATGTGCATGATGCTCTCGCACTGTTTGCTTCCAATGGGCCATCACTTTAGACGTCGCAGAGAATTTTCGGTAACCTGGCTCTCCAAGTCAATGGGCATTTGTATGGGGGTAAGCACACATACGCACCGAGACTCTTGTATACTAAGAGAGCGTAGGTTTATATCTTCAGAATCTTCAATCTCGATGGCTTGCTGCGAAAGCTTTGCTCCAGAGATGCCTTCCCTAACTACGCACATGTTCGCAAACTAGTCAACAAGGCTGATGGGGACAGCCAGGAAAAGCAAAATGCGGTAGCAGAGCTGCAAGATTTGCGTGTATTGCTCGAGAATAGCACGCCTAACCATGGCGGTGGGTATTTATGGGCGGGAGTAATGGATGATCTTGATCGGCATGCAAGGACTGCCTTTGAAGAGAGGAAGAAAGTCATGCAAGAGATGACCCCGAAGTATGTTACTAGGCTGAGCATCTATCGTCAGAATGTGTTGAAGACCCTGGAGAAAGCATGGTTAAGGGCGGGGCGGGGGGCAGGGGAATTGAATGAGATTGATCAGCACCTCGACCACAGCATGGCGCGAGTCCTGCTATCGCTCACCCCATTGGATGGCGATACATATGCGCCTGAGCCGCTCCTGTGTGCCTGGCTCCTTGACTATGTTTGGGATGAGTTGACTGCTGTGGAGGAGGGCATTGCAGAAGTGAGTGAAATAGTACCGCGCTGAGAAGAGTGGCTTATTTGAAGCTTGCAGATATGTCGTTGGTTCGAACCATTGCTTGATTATTGGCGCTTCCTTCACCCCAAAGACCATGTGATGAATGATTGGTCGCAGGTGATGATACGCAATATAGAGAATGATTCTCGCATTGAAAGGAAGACGGTGTCGATGGATGTGAGTGGCCATATGAGTCACGCATTACAGAAGCTTACTATACAATGCCCATGCAGGTGTGCTGCCTTATCTGGCGGTTCAGGGACACTTTAGTACTGAGTCTGCACAACCAAGCTGCTGCTGCAATAAACGCAATGTCAGAGAGGCCAACCGATAAGGCAAAGCTCCTGGAGAGCTTGCCTGAAGGGGACATGGTTGATGTCCGAGTGCTCCTAGATTTGATGTCAAAGAAGCGCCACCAAGCTTCGATGTCAAAGAAGCGTCACCAAGCTTCGATGTCAAAGAAGTGCCACCAAGCTTCGAGAGACACGTCGGAGGAGCCAGTCATAATCGTAGGGCTTACGGCAATTCACGTGACGGCATGGGACTGGAATGCTGCGAAAATCAAGAATTTTGGACGAGACCAAGCCCCCTTCGTGCAGGCGATCATCCTGGAGAGAAAGATCGCGGGTAAGTATCGATCGCAGATACTCTCCGACCCCGTCATAGCCTCATTCCGGAAAACGTTGGAAACCACACTCATTGAAAGCGCCAGCAAAATCCAGACGATCGGTGATGATGATACATTGGTCACATTGCAGAAGTGGACCTGGTGGGACGAGCTTGTACTCCCTGGGAATACAATGGATGCGCATGCGATGAAAAACAGCATGCAGGGCACTGATCTGAAGGTAGAGCAATGGCGAGTCCAACAACTGCTTGTCCTTGAGGAGCAAGACAGATCAGCGATAAACAAGATGGTAACGTATGTCACTTCCATGCCTTGCGCCAAGGCTAGTGCTGCAAAAACCAGTTCGCTGTCACAGGATGTTCTTGAAGGGTTGATCACACTACTCAAGGTGAGTCTGCATTACAAGGAATGTTACGACACGCTGTCCTCATACGTATTACAGGCACTTGAGCTTAACAGTAGCAGACTTCGCATGCGGGCAGTGGATGGTAATTCGACGTCGATATTTCATCAGTCTCAAATCAAAAACCTCGGCATCATGCTCCCTAACGGTCTCGAAGACAAACATTCGTCGGCAAGTTCACGCTACACAATTGATCAGCCAGGGAAAACATGCTGAAAACTTATTAGAGCACACATTCCATGACGGAGGACGTTACCGAAAAGGTCGCGCCTGCTATTGCTCAAATCGGCGCAGAAATTCCTAGCGTGCAGAAAATTCCTTCTGTCATCGAAGGCAAGAGTAAGGGTAAAGTCTCACAGGACGGGCTTGACCCACAAACATCTGGCATGGAACCGGTTGAGCAGGCTCATGCCAGTTCTAGTGGCCCTTTGCTATCGCATGCCAAACCGAAGCCTCGACCAGTCTTGCGCAGATCGCTTCTTGCCGCCGAACAACCGTCCCCATCGACACCTATCCACGATACTTCTGCTGAACCATTCAAGGAGACAGCCGCATCTTTGGCCTGTATTCTTGACAATGACATGGATGTTATTGCAGATGTTCCTAATGTTCCTTGTCCGCCTGCAGCGGGTAAGTAGCGCTCTCCTTGCGACCTTTTTGACTGCGCTGACGTGATAAACTTGTTTGCGTCACACATCTCGCCTTCAATAGGTGATAGTCTCAGCGGCACCACCTTTTCCACATCCTCTGATGATGGCTCAGCACTAATTGCGCAAGGCATGGGCTCGGGGGACCATGGCTGGTATCAACCTACCCCGTCACAACACAGCAGCAATGACGGGGCTGGTGACATGTACATCCAGGACCAGATCATAGATCATGAGGCCTCACGGAAACCAAGCTTGCCACCGCATTGCCCTCTCATTGACACTGACCAGCTTCATCAAAGTGGTAATTTCGTGTTATTCCAGTCTTGGCGTTGCACGTTAACTTGTCCATCTAGGTCGTGTCCTCTCCGCTGCTTATCCACATAGCCGCCCAGTTACATCATCCAATTCTATTATGACTGTCACCACTGCTTCGTCCTCAAAACGCCCTCGTGAGACTAGCAGTAAGTCCTCTTTCTATCGTGATCCTTTCAATCTAGCATATCTGACAATCTTAGTAGTAACGGCCACTCACACTAAGAAGAAACTTCGGGGTGTGCCCGCTCATAGAAACGGTGACAAGGATTGCGCAATTCTTCCAGGAATTTGAATGATTGTATCTGAAGGTGTTGTGTTGGCGATGGTGGCAGCCGCGGTGGGCTTGTTTAATTATACGAAGATAGCCCAGATATTATGCCACCATAGCTACTTGGTGAGAGGACTGTTTCACCCCTTGCCACGATGGAGCTGCTGAGGAAGCTGCCTCAGCTTGTACCTTTGTGAGGGAGTTCACCGGACCCTACCTTTACTAAATAATGTCAGTCGAATCGTAACATGGATTTTGAAAGATATAGCCGATCTATCTCAGAATCGTGAATGTGTAGTGACCACACTCGCTTAGCCGCAAAGTGTAACCAAACGTCCCCCGTGATAAGGTCAGAGATACAAATAGACTGCTAGGTACCGTTGGCTAGGTTAGGCGTTCTTTTCTTTTCCTAGGGACTTCCTCTCCACCTACAGCCTTGCTCTCTTGCCCTTCTCATGCTCGATAATCTCAACCTCATCATCATCATCATCATCTTCATCTTTAGCTACCTCCCTAAGACGTTTGTGAGATGCTATCGATTGCATAGCTGGGCTAATGGTATACGTCTGTGACATTCGTCCCAGTTCAATGGCCTTATCCAATCCAAAGAATGCAACAGCAATCTTGAAAGGACCATACTGAAGGTCGGAGAGGTGCGTATTGATTTCATGATACTTTGCAGTCAATTCTTCAACCGTCAGTGGAACCCAGTCTCGGTTGAAGATACCGCCCTTCCAAATGCGTTTACCTTTGGCATTGGCAAGACCTAGACGTATCATTAGCAGTGACCCGATGCCCTTGTTGCTGTTCTTGGAGTTCCAGCGCTGAGGGAAACTTTTGCCTTGGCGGTCAGCAAAGTACCTGCGCAAAGGACTCTCCGGTTCATAGACAGCTATGATATATGCTGGGACCATCGCGATGAACTGGTTCTCCGACCTGCATCCTTTTCGAGTGCTTCTGTTGGGGTTCCACGGCAGGGCCCTGAGCGCCTGCGTGATCGCATATCCTCCATCCCCAAGCTCAGGGTTGTAAGCCCCGTCAGTGAAGATGTCGGGCAGTATCTTACTGATGTAGATTCCAGCAAGAAGAGCGATCTTATGGATGGGCTTGCGACTGTTGAAATTAGTGAAGACCCACTCATAGATTTGACGAATCAGTGGCTCCTTCTCCCCTTTCTCAATATCAATGTTTTCGAGGCAAAATTCATCTGGCAAGCTGTCTCTGGAGATAAACTGGGGTAGAGACTGGAGAGTTATAGACTGGACGGCCCAGGGTGCGCGGGCGTCGGATGCTTGAGCTTTCTTGGATGCCTCTGCAGCGCCGTTGGGTTGGCGAGCTTTCGCTTGACTCATGGTTTGCGATCCTGAAGCTTTGCCCAGATTGACCCAAGACGTATGCACGGGCGTACGAGAGCGACGGCCGCGAGCCCCAGTATTGGCAACATGCCAAGGAACATGGTTGATGTGAAGGTGGTTAGCGGCGCCAGAGAATGCATCCTGCATGAAACTTTCCGCCGCTCGAGAAGAGTGCTGGGGAGCATATTTGAGCATATATGTGACAGCGATGCGAAAGACAGTGGTAGACGGCGCCGAGGAGATGAGGGGGGCAGCAACAACTGAAGGCTTGTTGGGCTGGGTCATGCTGATGATACGAAGAGAGAAATCCCGAATGGTTAACTGCTCCTTTGACAGGTTGGGCAATCCATCAGAATGATCTTCAGGGTTGGGAACAATGCAGCGAAGGAGATGCTCAAATGCTCGATCCTGGTAGCTCAGGGGATGGGAGCAAGACAGCCACTTGCGCAAACTAGTCAAGCGGCTCTTGGAATTGCTGGAATTAGCTATGCCAAAGTCCCCTTCTTCATCAGCGCATTCCTTGTTGACTGCCGCAGCTACAAGTGCCTTGACATCAGCTATGTAAGCCTGCAGAGCAACCAGCGCGATGGCACTGGCATGACGGAGTTCAGAAGTGCATGGGTGAAAGAGGTTAGGAGAAAGCTGGTTGACGGTCAGCATGATATGAAATTCTGCCTTGTATGCCTAAGGTGCCCCATTCAGTTTAGATTGAGCCAAGCCTTTGAGCAAAATAGTTACCTCAAAATGGTCCTGACTATATGTTAAGATCTGGGAACGTTTTGAAGAAATAGCAGGAACTCTCATATCCGTTAACGTGGGCCAATCAGCTGGACTGACGGTTATCGGTGTCGTAAGCGAAGAAGAAGATATGCGGATCTTTGGCGACAAGGTAGGAAGACCCAGTTCGAGTAAACTTGGCACCAACCAAAATGGTCGCATGAGACTAGTGGCGATGACTTTGGCATTACCTGTGTGGGCATATGCCAAAGTTCTCTCCAGGATAGAACACAACTCTATTGTTTCAGGCGTGGGTTTAAGATCGCGCATCAACCGGGGGTATTGGTGTTTCCATATACGTTCCAGCAAGGAAGTGATGCCAAAGGTGGTCCACTGGTATAGGTCGGGAAAGACCTAAAGGATCGAAGTGAGGTTTTAGACACAGCGTTAAACGAGTTGCATACCTCTGGAGTGAATATTACAAGATGCGGTCGCAAGACATCAAAGATATCAGGATGCGACCACGCTCGAGCTAGAGCTATGACAATGTCCTCATAAATGCGCCTGAGCAACGGTCAGAGCTAAGAAATGGGAAGGACATATAAATAACGGACAGGCCAGTACGTCGACGAGGCAACAGAGATTCCAGTTGAATTATATAGACATTCTCCAGCCGCAAAGCACGAGGCACATCATCAAGCTCAATTTTTTTGTCGAAACGCTGGTGAGGGAGGCTGGCTTCGCACTCCTGAATGATGTTTTTATGGGTGGCCATTGCTGCTGGGCGTCCAGTTCCATATGCGCCAGACAATGCAGAAGTAATACGACCTTGCTGAACTTCATGAAGTGCTGCAGAAGGACGGGTGCGATGTGAGAGCTCGTTATAAAATTGGCATGCCAAGAACATCACCGCAGGAGGAACAACACCATCGTCAGGATTGAAGAGATCATCGTCCTCATCATCCATGTCATCATCATCATCAGCACCACGAAGCGGTCGAGTGACAGACTTGCGGATCTTGGAGAGGAAGGGGCCGAATTGAGGGAGAATCGTGTTACATTGAATGTGACCAATCTTTCTCAAGAAAGCCTGCGGATAGACATTTACCAGGGGGGTGCGCAAGTCCTCATCTTCGTAAACATCTGGGTCCATGACCATGTCTTCATGATCAGGGATGAAAGAAGAAAAGAGCTCTGGAATAGTTTCCAAATTGACCAGTATTCCACAAGACTTTGTCCCAGGGGCGGCCATTCCCAAACGACGAGGTATTCGACGGCCTTCCTCGTCATACACATTGTTCTCATCATTGGTCTCTGCATCACTGTGGGGAAGTTCTCCGAGATCAACTTCTTGGCAAACAAGTGGATCCGGTGAATCATATACAACTTCGTGCTCGAGGAGAATCTCCTCGTTTGGGATGTCCGCCCAGCGGTTGACCTTTGTGGCGCTGTTGTTGGTCATGTCAGGATTAGTGAGCCAGTCAGTTCAGGGTTAGAAACGCACAGTTATATCCGTTGCAATAGCCAGCGACATGTAGCGTATTTTAGCGTACGACCTCTCAGCTTGCCAATTTGCTCCTTCTACACGTCTAGTCTGCCGGTTTGTGCTAGCGATGGGTTGGTTCTGACCAAAACGACAGGAGACAGACACAGGTTGATGCTGCGCAAGCCAACCATCCTCTTTCCATGTCATGGGGGATCCTTCTACCCAGTTATCCCAGTTCGCAATTATGCAGTCATTAAGTTTCACTACATCTTCAAGGCGGAGTTGCCAGGTGCGCTGTGAGCTGCCATGATATGTGAGTCTCTTGTACAATACATCGCAGTTATATGACATCACTTACTAGACATTTGTGGCATCAGCAACCCTCCATGCATCTATGTCGTCTTCTGGTCCGTAGGGATGCGTTACGTGAATCGGCAAGTCTGCGATTTTAGACAAAGCATAGGCAAGAAACATGACCGCCATACGAAAATGACGCGCAGACAGTCTAGTATCTCCATGCTTTTCACTCAGAAGAGGAGCCTCGTTAGCCACAGTCAGATCCTCTATGTTAGCGTTAGGACAAAAGCCAAACCACAGCTCCGAAGAAGCGCTGGTGCCTATGGACATCATGGAACCGGTGGGGTCAAAACCCAGCTTGCCATATTTGGGTCTGAATTGACGGTAAGATTGACGCAGATCAAGGGTGATGGTGAATGTGTGATCGGCAACCGTGTTTGGTAGGAAGGCGTGACAGCCCATGGATCCAGCTACAACTAGCATAAAGTCTAGGAAGTGCTTGGACCCATCCCACATCAACATATTGTCGTCCGAACGAGGGCTGAGGTCAGGATCAATGGAGAGTTTGACTTTGCGGTGGAGAAGGCCGATAGCGGCTGCAGCTTGATTATTCTCGAACGTACGGGCAAGGGCGGATAGTTTAAGGGTGGTTGTCTTGGCCTGCTCCCAAGTAGGACCAGATGCGTCAACACCTTCCTGTCGCAAAAACAGCCCTTCATAAATATCGCTCTGGGGCAAAGGGTCGTCAGCCTCTACAACTGAGGGCACATCTGCAAGATCAAAATGACGCTCATCATCATCTTTGTCGGGGTTGGCAGTAATAGTGAGGAGGTCGTCTTCCTCATGACTGCTGAAGGGAATATGTTAATGAGCATGTGTTTGCATAGAAGAGCCAACTCGTACTTACTTTGCATCTTCGGCCATAAATTTATGCAAGTTAGATCAAGGGAGCGAGCAAAGTTAATGCGATACTAGAAGTTTAAGGAAAGAGGGAATTCAAATTTTTGAAGACGGCAATAGGCCGAGCTAGTCTAGGGTTCATGTTACCAAAGAATGAAAGGGTTAGTTATGGCGGCGGTAAGTTATTTTAGGATACGTAGTGCATGTAAGGAAACTAGCAGCATCAGAGATATCAGAAGACATGAAGATACTACACAGAGACAGGAGTTAGGGTCAGTGAGCATTGGACTCACCAGCCCTCTGGGAAGTAGCCGCTGACATATTATTTATCTGTGTTGTCACTTTGCGAACTGGTGTTCGCCAGTCTCCTTTTATGTAATAAGACCTGTCGGTGAGAGTTAACTATGCGATACAATTGTTAAATATTGAATCAGGCTCTCAGAGACAGTGGAATGAGCAAGGAATGGCGTGTCGAGAAGAGCTTGAAGGCGAGTTTAGCTTCAATACGTTTTGTTGTCACTCTGCGCACCAGTGTTCGCTATATTCAAGTTCCTTTTATGTAAAATCAACCGTTTCCCTCAAGAGCCGGGAAGTACCCACATAATATACAACGGCCCTCCGGGCATCCCAGGACCCTTTTGATCATCAGGCGTGGCGACTTCGCTTTATTTGTATCGTAACGGCGCTTGCCGCGCCAGACCTCGACACCTATTTTGTGTAGCTAGGCGTTCGCTGTGCGAACTTTTTACTTCTCGTGCTTCTCTTTAAAAACTACTGCCATGTTTATCGGATGCGAATCAGGCCCAGGCTGCGCGGTGAGCGGATCGATCGCTTACCAAAGATATATAAAATGTCAGTGCGTGTCGAGTCCTTTCTTTACTCTGTGATCCCTTCCTCGCTTCTCAGGCCTGAAAAGGTGCGCTGACCGCGCGCGGTTTGCTTTCTACAGACCTGACCGTGGTCTTGCAAGCCCCGCAGTCGCGACGGAGGGATCACTTCAGGTTTAGATCATCTCGTCCTTTCTCTCAACCTCTGGATCACACTGCGCTATACAAATTCGGCGAGTGGAACAGGTAGTATATTTGCCTATCTACCGGCCTCTGTGCAGACCACTCAGCCATCACATGTTAGAGATTTCCGCAATGCTGAGCTTGAAGTAAGGAAAAGATCACCTATTCTATTCAATAAATCTCTAATTGGTGTGATTGACAGCGTGGTCCCTTATTCAGCGACAACTCTGATGCTACGTCTGCAGAAGAGTTGTCTGGCGTTGTAGCTCCTTCATGATTGGCTGAAGAAGAAATTGCACCCGTGAAATGCCGCCTTTCGCTGCCAGCTGAAGAATGTGCGCCAGTTAAACATCAACGTGCTTCGAAGAGGGTCCAGAGAGAGGAAAAGAAACTAGTCATTCGCTGAAGTAGCTAGTAGTATGGGTTCTCGATGTGAAATACTGGCGCGTCAGTGACCGCTTCAAGGCTTGTTAATGCAAAGAGAATAGCCATCAGCCGATACAGCTAGTAGTATGTGACCCTATAGTGAATAAAATTGACAAAGGAATCGTCATGAACCCGTACATCTTGATGTGTGAGTCGAATGTTAGACTGGTCGACGGCTTGCCTCGTAGAGGGGCTGGTCACCAGTCTAATCGAATGTAGAACATAGGAACTCTTCTTGTATTAGCCCGTTAGTTGTCTCATCAATGGTGCGTCACACCGTGTCACATGTGCGTCACAACCGCGGCAGGCGCGGCATCACAGGCATGGTGACTTCGCTTTATTTGTAACTGTTATCGTCAGGGTTCTCAGCCGGTGCATAGCACATCTTTGGTAGGGAGACAAAGTCTCTGTCGCTCGTGCACTCGTTCTCACTGTACAAATTATTAAAATATCATTGCACTCTGCTTTCCACCCTCACTTCATCTGCTCTCTGCTCTTTTACACCCATGTTATTTTGTGATTTTCCCAGTGAACGCAAACTCTACCAAGTCTTGTGCCAAAACAAGCGAGTCGGCATACACTATTGACATTGCAGGATCACTCCCAGTGAAAACCCACTGTTCTGAGGTTGTCTGAGGTTGTCTGAGATTGTGTGAGAATTTTGAGACGAGTCTGATATTGTCTGAGATTGTCTGGTGCAAGGCTGGTGACGTGATTCTAATAATAGCATGGCGTTGAATTGTGCCAGATTGTCTGTCACGTTCAACATTTAGTAACTCGTTGGGTGTGGCATTGATCGATCGATCAACACATCTTGAAATTCACTGCAAAGGACATCAGCTCACTCTAAACAATGGTTTACGTGTGCACGGGCCCAGAGAAGTTCCAACTATTTCTGTCATATATAACACCTCCCCTCAACTAAGTTTCCCACCCCCTTTCTCACTTTCTCCTTCTCCCCAGTCCCGTCTCCATGTGCTATCCATTCCGGACGTCTGTCGGACAACTCAAAGGACGGCATCGAGCGACCCAGGCCATGGATACAGGCACGTTGAAGAGAGCATTTCTGGATGACGAGCTATGGTCTCCAGGTGAGAATTCAGTGCATATTGACAGCACAGATACCCGAGGGAGGACTGGGAATATACGAGCACACTAGGAGTCTAGGACTGGGGAGAGCACTGTATGGACTACGAGTTATAGTCTCTAGGTGAGAATTTGACGCATACAATCACTTTCCATTCACATACACCCACCTTTTATGCATACATCCATGCAAACGCGCATATATTCATCACTCTGTTGGGATGGGCTTGCTGTTATGAAAGTGTGTATTAACCATACTTCATGCATCCCTTCTGCTAATAAAACACTGGTAGCAACTCGCCGAATGATTAGTCTTCCGCCTTCTCTGCATCCTTTCACTAGTACTAGCATGGTATGGAATGCCTACGAGCGACACCTGGGGGAGGATCGGGGATGATTTTTTTAGTACTATTTTTATTGCGTCATTATTGTATTGTATATTATCGCAGCCAGACAATCTCAGCAGATTTGATGCAATCCAGTGACACGTGCCAAGAGGTGCCAAGTGCTGCAAATACTGCAAATGTGTGACAACACAATCTGCGACAATCACACACAATCACGTGCATTTGCACATGTGCTATTAGTCCCATTTTTCTGTTCAGATTGTGTCACTTAGTTTAGACAATTTCACGCAATCTCAGTCATTCTCAGAACAGTGGGTTTTCACTGGGGATCACTCGCGATAAGATTAGCGATACCTATTCATCTTAATGTTTGAGTAGTCATCGTTAATGTGACAAATTGATATCCTCACACTCAAATTCTGTCCGATTATCATATAAAGCATCTGTTGCTAGGATTTTGGGTGATTGTGCGATTACTGTGTTATATTGACCAATTTTGAGAGCCTTGTTCATTTTTTCGCCTGATTGGATGTAGACATGAGACTGCCATGCATTTGATTATGCTCATTTATTTGCACTAGTGAGTTTGTACAATTGCAATCTCATATTCGTTCTCGAGTGTTCCGTATCCTTGTCAGTATCTCAAATCGCCAAACCGTCAATTGGGCTCACTCCTTCATCCGGCTCTGGCATCGGTGCAATGTTTAGCAGTGAAATTGCCATCATCTCATACTGCCCGTGGCTCTCCCACTTATCATCTACTTTCTTCATGTAGCACGTCATCTTCATCTCAAGCAAGATCAGGTCTCCTGGCTTGAGATCGCTGAGGCTCCATAAAGGTCTCTCGTCATATGTTTTGAGAGAGCCCTCTGGCCTGGCGTCGTATACTGCATCGAAAAGTATGGCCTTTTGAGGGTGTTAGTAACTGCATTTAAGCACTTGGTTAGACTTACTTTTGTGTCTACACTGCTATTCTTTCCATTCTGCCACTTCATGGCTCGCACTATCTGTGTTGATTGCGGGGCTGTCATTGAAGTTTGGTCAGTGATGTCACCGTCCATTTGCTGTCACTTACTCAAGGCAGGGCTAGACAGTTTAGCCAGTAAGATTGCGCTCTGTTGGGCAAGTGTCTTTGAAAGAGGCATGATTGTTATTGATGCCTGATTCTCAGGTATGCCGAATTTCGTGAACCACATTTTTGCAATCTTACCAACTACCCAGATCGTAATTGGCTCTCCTGTTGCTGGATTGCACAGCACTTTGCTGCAGTCTCTAATCACCTTGTACTGGCCCCATGTTGTGGTTGGCAACAGCTTACCGAGGGCATAAACACTGGCCTTTGGGTTTGTGTATTCTGACAGTTTGTGAAGGTGGCTGATCCCTTCCGTTAGTCATTTATTTGTGATGGTTTATTTTTCTTACATTTTTAACACTTCGTCATAGTCTTCAACTTTGTCATCCTCAATCAGAATCTTTGTTGGGCTCGGCAGCACTGTTTGTACAGTGTTTGTCGCTTGTGTTGCTCCTCTTCCTCATTTAGTTGTCTTTGGCACAGCAGATACCGGCTGTGATAGTTGCTTGGCAGCTTGTTGTCCTCCGTCCTGTTTTGGCTGAGTGCTGATCTCAACGGCTCTTGGAACTAGTCAGTGTTTGTCTTGGTGTATGTCAATGTTGCTTACCTTTCATTATCTATTTGCTCAGGCTCATTGGATGTGTTCTCGGAGATGACTTGGTCTTCTCTTCCATCTCCTGACATGGGATTGTCACACAACAGTTCATCTTATTACAATTGCTAATGCATACCTGTGTTCGCTAATCTCATTTTCATGGAAGGGCAAGTCTCAGTGGGGTCAGTTCTGGCGTCGTTCTTAGATTTTGTCATGGTGGTGAAGAGTGAGGATGATCTAACGTGTTGGTAAAAGGTCTTGACCCTATTTATGTTTGGCTGTTGCTCCTATTGATACACATAAACATAGATAAATGTAAATACATTTGACTCCTATATTCTGCTCAGTTTTCGTTGATCAGTAGCGTGATGTAGGACTTTTTGATTGGTCATTCATCTTTCAGTGGGGTTTTTCTGTGCTTGCGTTTGTTATTTTTGTCATCCTAAGGTCACAGTTTGTTTATTATTGTTTGTTGGAGGGGATATGAGTGTCACTCACAAGCACCATATATTCCATTTGATGGGAGGGAACCATGCATACAATGTGGGTGCAGGTTAAAAAACACTTAAGCACGGTGTAAGGAATAATGCCTCTCATTGTGTGATATGGCACTTTTCACTAGGGAGTACATGGCATGAACTTGCAGCACCACTCTGGGTGCTATCTGCAGCTATTCCTATATGAGGCGCAGCTTTCCTGCGCAACGCGCGCCATGCGCGCACACTTCCCGCGCTTCACGATGCGCATGCTTTCCTGTGCTTGAAGCGCCCTATAGCGCCAGCCATCCAGAAGCATCCATCCACTGTCCACCAAGCTCTCTAAGTGCGCATATTCCTATTTCCCTTATTTGCATATTGTTCCACTTTTATTTTTATCATGGACCCTTACTTTACATACCTTACTCAGTAGCACTTTGGCTCTGCATGACAGCGCTTAGGCACCATATATAAGCACCAGCAGTACTTACTATTGGAAAAACTTTTCGGTTGACAAAACTTTGCACCCACTATTTACCTAGCAGAATATAGTTGAAATCCATTCGTTTCACACTCTCTCATTTGCGCATATATGCACGCACTTTCCCACGCTTCGCGCAGCACACGCGCGTGTTCCCACGCCTTCATGCCTTGTGCACACCTGTGCTTTCTCATGCCCTGCATTGGCCAACCAGTAGCACCTTCAGCGCAAACCACTAGATCCTTGCTGCACTTGCTTCCCCTTTAGGGTCGAACGCACTTGTCATCTCAGGTATAGCAGACTAGGCAATGCGTTGTAAGGAATCAAAATTCTGTGGGTGTGAAAAGGCCATATTTACATGAGCTGTCATTTGATCATTTGCACCTATGGAGTTGCACGACCCTTCCCTGTATAGTGCACCAAAGGCACACGCTTTCCCGCGCTTATGCGCCTTCCCACGCCTACGCCTTCCCATGCCTACGCCTTCCCGCGCCTATGCCTTCCCGCACCTACGCCTTCCCGCACCTACGCCTTCCCGCGCCTATGCCTTCTCGCGCCTGCGCTTAGCGCGCGTTCCCGCGCTCTATCGCCTATCATCCAGGAGGACTGATCCATGTCCGAGCACCCCTTTGGTACGTCATACTACATGCTGCACGAGTGTAACAAGGACTGCAGCACTATTACATGTCATTACATACTATTGCACATGTTCTCCCTATTTCTTCCACATCCGATGAGATCTTAGTTAGTATAAAGCCTGATGGTAGTGCTACTACTACCCATTACTCCCCTTTACTGTACTTCCCTAGCGTTTGGGTTTTACTTTAGAGTAGTCACCATTAGGGCGCGCGCCCTGTGGTTATCGTGTTTTGGCTTAGATTAGACCGCCTAATCAAGCCTTGCTTTTTGTCCGCTTCACCTTTGCTCTCGCTTTACATCGCGCTCACTTTCACTCACGCCATTTCATGCTCCTTACAAATCCCTACTCCGCTCCTTGCCTTCTGCATCACTTGTGTGCTTTCACACGCCCATGCGCACCATAGGCGCACGCCTTCCCACGCTCCACTTACTACACATTCTCATCACACGAGCTTCACGCCTTTCTATATCCTTGTGCACATCCCCTGTCTACTCGAGCTCTCTCTATTCCTGGTTCTGTGTGTGGTAGCAGTCCCCTTTAGGGTCAAACGCACCTGTCTCAGGCATAGCAGCTTAGGCGCAGCGAGACCCGACATACTGCCTCACCAGCAGTGTTGTTGATCTCACATCTAGAGATTGATTGCACACGCCACAGTCAGACTTAGTTCCTTCAGTGTGACCTTACAACAATTATAGATACAGTCAGGAGCTTTGTTCGCACCTCACTGTGTTGTAGTTTCTACAACAGTATCCTTGTGGTGATCCCTGCTTATGACAAAGTCGAGTTCTGCTCCAACGTCAACAAAATCTCTTTCCGTAAGCAGCACAGAATTCATTTGTACGATTTTTCCTTTGTCAGACAGGTCGGCTACTTGAAGTGCATGCACCATGCTCCAGTTCTTCTCAATGCGTGATAGGGTTGTGTCTGTCATGTTGTTTTTTGGCATTGGAATTTCTTTTTGCCTCATTCCCGGTTTTTTCTTTGTCATTGTCAGTATTGGTCTTTAAAACATACAGGAACTTACTTTGACAAACGCTCATCTCTGTAGATACAAGTCTTTGTCCCTCTTGAATGGAATTCCTTGCACTTGTAAATGCAACCGTTGACTGACGTACTCGCATGCAAGGTTGAGTGAGTCGATTGTTGTGTCCTAAGGAGCCCAATGTCCACCTGAAGAAATGTTTATATATTGCACCGCATGTCCTACATCCATTTTGTTTCTGTTCATCATTAGGTATGCCTCTCATATAACTCAGTTCTTGCACTCACCCCAACCAATTCCCAAATCTATCCACTCAAAATTCCCCTAAAAGTCCCTGAATGCACAAGGCTACAGGAAAGACCATTGCTGGATCTTTGTTTTGCATTTCTTTGTAGATTAGTATTTGATTCCTTGACTTATCTTTCCGCTCTTCATCTTTATAGACCTCTGCCTATTCTGTCATTCCTTGCAAATCATATGGGAATAGTTCCCAAGCAATTAAGTCATGGTTGCCTTTCAGTCTGTGAATTTCTTGCCTCAACGGTGTTGGCCATAGCTCAAATGCCATTGTGTTGCAATTTGCTATGAATAGAATGCAATAAGTCAATGAGTTTATATTGGGAAATGATACCTTACCTGTTAGGAAAGACATCTGGAAGTGCACACAATGTGGCTTTAGGGGTAATTTTTATGTTTCAGTTGGAAATTAATGAATAACAGAACTGGCGATCACGTGTCTCATGATGTAATCATGTGACTGATGTGTTGTGTGTGTTAACTGTCTTAGATACTTTCTAACAATGTTCTTGTGTGCTGGAAGCACAGTCTACACTCTCTTCGTCTACTTCTTCATCATGACACGCTGAAGGTGCACATGGATTCTCTAGAGGCAATGCCACATGCAGTATTTACTAAACCACCTCACCTCAGTGCCCCATAGCTGCACTTGATTGCACCAATCAGGTTCACTCCAAGTCTGGAAAATGGCTATTCATACAATGCGATGTCTTCTTAGATAGATGATCTATAGATGGAACACCTACAAAACCAATCTATCTCCACGGTCAGCGATCCAGACAAGTACCGATGACTGATAACGTGGTCGTTTGTGGGTGGTTCTCTAGTGATACCTAAGCTACAGTCAGTAGAAGGTACTGTGTGAGGTCAGCAATGTGTGTGGCTATGACCACAATGATGACAAAAGAAAGAAAACAAAACAAAATGAAGAACACGTACTTGTATCCTGGATGAAGGGTGTCTTGAGACAATCTTATTCCAACAGACTGTGTGGAGTTATAACGATCACTCCCTCAGCGCAAAACAGGTAGGACCAATGGTCAGGACTAGTCAATGCTTAGAGTCTTTATGTACTACTGAACCTGCTGCCAAGGTACTCACAATGAGTATTAAACAGATACAGGAACGGACGTCCTTGGCGTTCAATACCAAGTCCCCTTTCAGTAGCTAAAGCTGTGGCAATGAAACCCTGGCTCACTCTTTCTACTCAGATGTGTGAGGTCAAGCGTACACTTATCAACTCCAAATGTCTCCCCCACTAAGCTATTCTAAGTCTTAGATGGTCTAAAGAGACAACACAAGTGTGTGGAATATCTTATGTTTGAAGACAAAGAGATCCAGAAAAATAAAAGAAGAAAACAGAAAAACAAACACAAGAGGCAGTACCAGGCCTTGCTGGTTGTGGAGAACAATGAGCTCACACTAATTACTGTCTCACTGAAGGGTACCTTCACCAATCTTACAGTCTCTCACTGTTGTTGGCTATGATCACACCTCACACTAGTAATTGGGGGTCAAAAGTTCTCTGGACTCACTGCTCAAAGTGGGCCCTTTATATAGACAAATACATGTGGCTGTGTGGTACTAGTACAATATAGTTTGCTACTGGCATAATAAGGTTACTAGGAGTCATTATGAGTCATACAGGAGTCATGAACTTTAATCTGAGTCATTTGGAGTCAGGCTGAGTCATATCAGATGAGTCACTGTGGTATATAGCTGAGTCATGTCAAGCACAGGTAAACCATGTGACTTCCCTGTGGCCTAACAAAGGCAAAGCAAAAGGTCTAGAGCTGATTACATAAATTATGGACTCTCTCTCAATATTTACACTTCTCAGTTGTTTATTGCAATGGTTTTTCAACATGTCCTTTGTATTTAGGGTTTTGTGCCTTTTCCCACAGGGCAACTCATGCAGGAAATAATTTTCTAAGTCACCTGGCATGCGTGAGATTCTTTCTTAGTCATCCTCACAGCCTTCGGAGTAAAACTGGTTACATAAAAAAATCTTCAAAAATAATCAAGCCTAGAGGCAAAAGTAAAAAAAAATGAACTATTAATGTGTGCCCTAGTTTATAGGCTTAGGGTGTGACAGAGGATTGGTCAGCCATGCACCAAACCAGTTTGGTGCAGGTCAGCGAGTCATGAAAATACATATCTCAATTCATGTGCTAATGTTCAGCAGTTCTGTTACTAATTCATGCTCCTACTCCAATGTATGCCAGGGCTCATTGATCTCCCTCTTCTTCACAATCTTCTCCTCCCAATCACCACGTGATGACAGCCATATCCTGACATGCTACCACAGTTTTTCCCATTGTCTTTATCTTTTTGAAATCCCAGCGCAGAGTGTCTCCATCAATCGTGTTCCTGAAGGACCTTGGACAATACCCATTCATGTCGCAATTGTGGATGCCCAAGTCAAAGGGCTCTGCACTGAGATTATATCCTCGGTTAGCGTATTTCATGAGTGCTATCATGGTCCGCAGGTTTGTCGTGTTTTCCAGGTACATGTGTGGATTGACCAAGCCTTTGTTTTCTTTTGTCCAGTTTGGATATAAACTGACCACGGAATGCGCAGTGATGTAGTTCATAACTACAGTGGAGTGAAATTGTAGGATGGGAATAATGGAACTGGCCCAGTCTGTGATTATTACATCCATCTTTTTGCCTTCTCTCTCCAGTTTGAAGATTTTCTGTATCGCAGCTGAATCATATTCTTCCTTCTGCTCCGATTTGTGCTCTACCTTGTACTTCTCTGTTGTTTTTAGATAGTTTATGACCTCTTCTTCAAACTCGTGCGTGACATACAAGTCCATGTCACCCAGTTTAAGTGCGTTCACTTTGGCCTGGAAAAGATGAAGTGTGCTTGAACCTGAAATTACTGTTCCAGTGGCATCAAGAAGTTTTCTGAAACCCCCAATATCTTCTACAAATGTCTGTAACAACATTTTGTGCCGTCCATCCATGTATTCAGATACACTGACAGCATTTTCTCTCCTCGTATCCACAAAGCAGATGAGATCTGGCAGCATTCATTCTTCAAGAATCATCCTCTGCAATTCTGCACAAAGGTCATCAAAGTTGCTGTTGAGGCCAGGCATTGGTGTGATGGTGTAGTAGTTATGAAATGATGCTTGCTGAATCTTTGCTTGAAGCTTGCAACGTAGATATTAAGCAAGGGAGAGTGAGTTCTTATTCACTCCTATCATTTGTGAAATTCTGTCTGTTTTGGCGTGCGTGTATTTCCATTTTCTGCCAAGGTGTGCTTATTCAATATAAATTACAGTGTTACAACTCCACTTATGCTTTCTTTACTCTTAATCTCAGCGAGCACTTATTCCTTCTCATCACAGTGTAGAATTTCGCACAACAATCTGAAAGTGCTTTAATTTAAAAACAGGCTGTGTAGGTTTGCACTCACTTGGCTATTGCTTTAGTCGCCACCATGTAATCCTTCCTCTTTAAGTCTGTCACGGATCCATCACTCATTTTAACAACCAAGTAGGGACACTTTGGAGTTCCATGCAGGGTGTGGTCATAGAAGATATGCATGAATGTGGGTTCATCGCCATTGTCGCTTGTTCTGTGAAGTAACAACTCTTTCTCATGAGATAGAGCTCACCATCAACACCACAGTTGACCGTGATCTGAATGAATCCATTCTGTTCTGAGAAGGTGAATAGACATGCCTCAACAACATGATCACCACCTTGGCTGGACTGTTCGGCTCCGGAGTTCATGGTGCTTGTAGGTCACTGTTTATTCAAGATCTTTCTAGGTGCTCAAGTATCTTTATATATGCACTACCCATGTTGGCAGATAGCATATCATCCAGTTTCCGTTCTGGAACATAGTCTTCCGCACATTCTCGGTTGTCTCATTTACATTTTCGTGACATAAGTGGCATGATCATGTGGTTTGTTCGCTCATCTTCTAATCTGAAGTGCCCAATAGTTGGTGAGTTCTCACCTTCTATTTTATTGTCCATCGCTAAACAAAGATGCCATCTATCTATGCTCACGATTCGATAACCGCTGCTGATGTCTATGCCATAGAAAATCACATGTTCACACACCAGCCAGTAAACTCTCTCCTATTTTTTTTGGTCTTAGGACACTCACATGCTGCTGTAGACTGACCGTGACTATCACAGGGTCTTCTTTTATGGCACTTCCTGTGATGAAGCACTCCTGACATATGTACCACAAGATTCTGATGGCATCATTCGTGCACATATGTGGATCGGTGGTGGTCCCTTCAGTCGTTTTCGCAACACACACCCTTGCTCACTATTTATTGATGGTTTTCCGGGTTCCCGTAACAGTATCTTCAATGATGCTTACAGCATCCTTTATTTCAACCAACATGACTTGTTGCCTTTCAACAATGCAATCACCTCTTCATCCAGCTGTAGTCATGCTTGGCGGGGGGATATCTTGGTGATTAAACACTTAGGACATGACGCACAGAAAATGCAATCAATGTCATTTGACAATAAGGCGCTTGTAGATGCGGTGTTGTCAAGGTGTGTGGTGATGACTTGATCATTCCATGTCTCATAGTCTTTTCCTTTAGTCTTTCCATCCAACTTTAGTAGTGGGATCTTTCGTTCATGTATCATTATAAAATCATTTCCAACTTATTTGTATCTGTGTCACATCTCCTGATAGACATGTAAGGATTTGTGAGTGTGAAGCACAGTCAACTGTGGATCCTCTTTCGCTCTCCAATTCTGATGTAACTCAACAACAGTGTCTACCTGCTGCCATAAAAATGCACCATGAAGTGCACCTTGTCCCCCAATCTTCTGTGTAGTCACAGGCGCCAGATTCTTGACCAATTTATAGCTATACAGTGCATTGGATTTAGGCGGGTGCAACTGTCCAAAATCTCCAGCAAAGATTATGTTGACTCCTCCATATGGTTTATCACGTGCAGACTCATCCCACGACTTTGCCTGGCATATTTGCTCAGAGACTTGACTTAGCAATTCAGCCGACATCAACAAAACTTCATCCAGTATGAGGTAATGCACAGTCCACCAAATGTACTCTAACTCATGTTGTTTGATAGGAGCATGGCGTTTAGGCAAGAATGTTAGAGCATGTATTGTGTATCCGTCGATCAGTACCGCAGCACTGCCTGTTGGTGCACTTAATGTCAATTTCTCTGGTGCACCACATCTCTGAAACATCTCCACAATAGCCCTGATCACATGACTTTTTCCTGAACCTCTGATGCCTGTAATGAACATTAAAAGTTGTTCCATGTCATCCTGCAAAAAATGTTCAGCAACTATCTGAAAACTCATCTCTTGCTCAGCATTGTCCGACAATTTGAACTTGACAATTATCTCATTTAATATGACTTCCTTGTCATGAAGAGAGAGCTCTGGTTTGTGATAAATTGATGTGATCTCTATCTCATCTTGCATTTGTTCGAAGGACATAGCAGGCTCCCTTTTTTCATCTGCCATGTGAGGTTTCTTGCTCTCACTTTCTCTAGCACCAACATCTAAAGGTCTCTTTTGTTTTCTTGCCGCTCTCATCAAGGATGTCCATGTTGGTAAGTCTCCTTGCTTATTGTCACTCACACAGTAGGTACCGGTTCCATCTGTGTTATCTCCGCATTTTTGGGACTTATCAGCAGCAGCAAATAGACCTCCATCTTGTGCCGCTCTCAAACAAGATTCAACATCTCGTGAATTTTTGTCCGTGTGTTCTGGTCTTTGATGCTGATCATCTGTATTGCTTACTTTTTCGGTAGGATCAAGTGTTTCATCACCAAACAATGCTGCATCGAACACATTAATGTCTATTTGTGTCTCATCATGAACACCACTACCATATGCATGAGGCTTTGCATGTTGCTCTTGAACTGTTTGAGCATGTGCATCGCGGGCATCCTTACACTCATGTTCAACATTCACATTACTGATGATTGTCTGTAAATCAGGTGCAAAAGTTTCATTCTCAAATGCCTCAGTCCAAGTGCTCATATTGTCTTTCAGTTCATGCAATATTCTCCATGGCTTGAATAACAACAGCATAGACTGACAATAGTGCTCATATTCTTCATCAGAACCATCTGGACGCAGCAAGGCATTGCCCAACAACACAGGGACAACAAACTTGCCTTGTAGATGCAAGAAATGGGTAGCAAACTGTGCATGACCAGGTAAAAAACTAGCTCTTGGCAATCTCTTTTGTTTGGGTGATGTTGATGTACCTTTTTCTAGGTCACTGTCACTGTAATCATTGTTTTGATCACCCTCATCAATCTGAATCTTTCCCCTTACTTTCACAGTCCTCTCCATGAATTGCCATAGACATAAATCACCAAAAACATTGTCAACAGGACAAAGAGAATAATCCATCAAGTCGCTGGAAAACTCTATCTTGTTGTGAGCTATGTTAATGGTGATCTGTTCTTCATTGATTGTCTCATCACAGTCATCTACATGATTTGCTATGCCCTCTTCATCCAGTGTTGAATCTGCATCGTCTATGTTCTGAATTGCATTCACAAATTCAAACCATCTAAATGTGTGGAATGTATGGCTACTGTAATGATTGCCACCACCTACCAAGTAGCTCATTATTTGTTGGTGAGACATTTCCTGCTTGCCCATTATTGCATTAACAGTCTTGGTGATCAACTTCCAGTCATTTCTCTCTGTTGTCATGTCAAGATCTATGGAGGAATTTACTTGACTCATTTTTGTCACATATTCTAATGCCTGTAAACCTACATGAAGCGGGAGTTCACCTTTTGTGATATATTCAGTAGTATAGAAAACTGTTGCTTTCACTGCCTCGCCTGAACCAATGAACTGCGTGTCCGTGTTGCACTGTAGCAGGAACAGAATCAAGTCTGTAAAATTGTTGATGCATGCTCTCCATCATCTGAGCTTGACAGACCCAGTTTCAGCATCAATCACAGTTTTCTCTTGTGTGGTGCCATCTAGATGCATTCTACATGTTGTGTCATCCCTTTTCTCTCCATTCTTCACATGTTTGAAACATGTCTTGCTATGGACATGCCAGTTGCATTTGATAGCTAGATGTGTCAAGAATTCCTTGAATTCATGCTCAAATGATTCAGCATCTAACCCTGATATCTGAGGCGCTGTCTCCAAACATGGATCCATCTCTTCTACACCCCACAATGGTTTTTTAGCATTGTCAGCAGTATTCTCTGGCATCACACCAACATCACCAGGCAGCTCACAGCTAATTATATTCTCCAACCATTTGAACATTTTGTTAGAAAAACCTTCTTCGGTTGCCATACATTGTCGAAGATTTCCCAGACTGGGATTACCAGCAATCCAAATCAGAAAATGACAATGTAACGAACCTCTTCCCTGCACTTCGACCATGCCATAAAATGCCTCACAATGCCCAAAAACGCCAGGTCCACATCCATACTTTAAAATTACATCGATAAATGCCTGAATTTGAATGTCAAATGCAATGGCAGCAGCATTCGGGTTGCCTGCAATGACTTTGGCCCTCTCAAACGAGCTCATTGCCTGCCATTCTTCCACATCTATACCCATAATGACAGGAATGATGCCACTCGTCAGGTCATGAGGATTGATTGTGACAAACAATGCTGGCGTACTAAACTTTTTCATCAGCGAATGAATTTCGTTGCACTGGCACAATTTATACCCCGCACTACCTTTCAGTGACTTTGTGCATGCATGCAACTGACGAAGTACCGCTGCAGCCTTCTTTTCATCAGCACTTGAAGGTTTCGCATGTACTGAATGTGCCCATTTTTTAGCTAAACTAGTGAGAGATGGCCCAACATCATGAAGCTCTCGAGCCAAACTGCTCTGCAAATGAGAACTGATTTGAAAAGTAGTGCTCTCGCTAACCTCCTTTTTTTGCATCATGTTCCAACATATAAATGTAAAGTTTGTGTCACTTAAAAATGGTGAACAGTCCTGTCAAAGTAAGTTCTTCACTTGTGCCTCCATTGAAATGTGTTGTTGCTCTGTTCGCCCACTGTGATAGAAGCCACCAATATTCCAGGGATCCAAGTGCGGGAAGAGGAATGACATCAAACCTGGGTCCCTGTCTGCCACAAAATGAGAGCCAGCTGCTGACAATAAAAATGGCTT
This sequence comes from Suillus cothurnatus, assembly GCA_016758765.1. Lineage (NCBI taxonomy): Eukaryota > Fungi > Basidiomycota > Agaricomycetes > Boletales > Suillaceae > Suillus > Suillus cothurnatus. Next base: position 137,957 of record JABBWL010000111.1, on the reverse strand, counting down.
TTTATCTAACACATGTGCTAGCGCATGTAACTTCATTTTTTCCCTGCTGGCAGAAGAATGATCTCCCTTTGTAAACCCAATGGCTTCCATGACAACATCACCTTCAACAGCTTCATCTGGTGCAGTGAGATCTCGATGCTCGGCCATGAGCACATTGTCTTGATGACTACAATGCTCCTTTGCCAGATGACATACTGTTAAGGCTCGGAGGATACTGCAGTCAACATCACCCTCACATGGATCAAATAAGTCATTCATATTCTCTTCGCTATATGCTACTCCACACTGCTGATACCATGCATTGTTCTCAATTAAAAAATTGATGAGAATCTTCACAATCAATTTAGTGACCATCACCAGATGCATCCATTTGATGGTCTCTCGAGTAGGCTTTTGCACATGTCCGGTGAAAATGACACACATGGCATCCTGTAACTCATCATGACTAGGTGGTAGCAGCTCATGGAGTTCCATGGAATCCTGTGGCCTGATGCCAACATTGCCTTGATTGTAACATTGAGAAGTCTCCTCACCAAACCAATGGTGGTGACCATTGACTCTGTTCAGCTTATATGAATAGAAATGGGTGATCTGTGATGCACGTGCACGAGCAATAAGCATGAGATCATAGACAGATGCTCATTGAAAAGAGTCTCAAACAACAGAAGGCAAGCGTTCATGTCCATAGTACTGAAAATGTGTGAGTGCATTAACTGGCTGGCACGGATACTTACAAACGAGAGTTGTATAGCACTGACGACACATCAAAAGGTCTGATAACGACCAACAATCTGCTAATCCCTTGGGATACAGAATAGCTCTTTCATACAACTCGAGATCATAACTAGATGGCAGTGTATGTTCTGGTAAGCAATCATTTCGCAACAAGTGCAGCGAAGACTTCTCACCTGTTCATGGCAGGGTGATACTTAACCATGTCTAACTATACACAGTACATTTTGTAAGTTTGTCTGGGAGCCACCAACATGAAGCTTCATGAAGCTTAACAGGCACAATGCCTCACTGGTTCTGAAGATCAGGATCTCTCTTGTGATCTCAATGCTACTGGAAATGTTTTTCTCAGGCTTCCAAGAATAGCGCTACCACCAGAAAATTTACCAAATTGGGATATTCCAATAATCTCACTATTCCCACATACCTCCCTGGCTCTACTGCTGCACCAGAGCTTTCCCCTTGCTCACTCATGTATATAAGTAGTAGAATGGAATGTACATACATAAAATGATACAATAGACCGCTTTTTCATTGTCTGAGAGCTTGTACAGCAGTCTACAGTGCTGACCACAATATGTGCATCCCAGGACTAAAACATATTCGGATTTTTGCCCCTTTAGCAGGGAAGCAATTCTGGCTGTATATATCATATATTGGAGTGTTAATAAATATATTACACCGCTTGTTTGAGCCTCTGTAGTGTCCTACATCAGTAGATATGTTAAATTCATGAATACCTCTCAAAAAACATAAACCAGTTCGCATTTTTTAGTGTTTAGGTATATAGACTGGTGAATATTATTTCTAACATCTCTTTACTATTATATACATTATATCAAGAGTATAGGCCAGTAGGATCAGTCCCTAGGGTCATATGTATTGTCATCTTCCTGGTGGTTCACTCCCTGAGAAATTTTTTCCTGCAGCTCCAGCCCTCTAGGATGGTAGGTAGTCTTTTACTATGAAAATATGGAATATATTTATCACATAGGTATACCAGAACAATACCAGGATCCTTGTCTACAATCCAAAGTCACTTCCTGCCTACAGTGTACCATATTTTCGCATTTTTGAGGGTTTTCACTACATTCTCACTACATAGACTATACCAGCTGTTCATATATCACTTATAGTACATATTTGAAGCCCTCCCAAGGCCATGATCAGGCAGAAATATATCATAGTAATGATATCAAGCACATATCTCCTATTCTCACTGATAAGAATTCCCAGACATGAATATAGTAAAATATTATAATCAGACTATCTTTGAGTACACTATATATACCAAGTAATACAGTCCTTGACTACCAGAAGGATCCATGAATAATCCCCAACTCTATGGAGTAGAGAGGGTTTTGTCAGACGCAAACGTGCCCTCTTTCTGTAACAAGATTCGTCACTTACGTGACGATGATGACGTGTTCCCTTGTGATTACATTGTACTGACGATGCTTCCTTGTTTCAGTGTGAGACATGCAAGGCTACTTATATATGCCCGTTTTCTTCGTTTTTTTTCTGTTCCACCCTCTCTTCTTTTCCCTGCATCTTTTTGGTTAGCACTCGACCTTGCAGTGTCCATGGCATGTTACTGATTTTTTCATCTGCAGGGTGGAATTTCTCCTCCAGTCAAATACTCACACATTTGTCAGGTTAGTACCAGTCCTTTGGTTGTCTCTTTCTTCGAGCTGACGTTCTCTCTCCAGCGCTGGACCTCTGTGGTCCTGTAAAGAGATCCGTCTATCATGGTGCGCATACTTGATAATGAAACTCATTTTATTCATTCTACCATTTATGATGTCGGATCCTACAGCATCAAAGATGTTAATAAAATTGAGGACAGCTGGAGCAAGCATGGTTGAATGCGAAGGATGGAAATGCATAGCCGTGATTTATTAGTGGTTGACTACACATGCTCCTATGACGGTCAGCATAAATGACTGGGCAAATTTTGCCAACAACAGTGAGGACAGACACAACAAAAAAATTGAGTGGATGCATATGATCATAATCATGACTTGACCCATGTGACAGCTAAGGAACTGGCCAAAAAGAGAGTCAGGGACTGGCGCTCTGCACTGCTACGATTGACAGCAGGGGAATCCAATAGATAAGAAATAGGTCGTGGGAAAGTCAAAAAGTCCAAACATCGAAAAAGTACTATGCACCAACAGTTGATGCAAGGGTGGTCTCACCATAATAATGCAACAAATTGAGACCACAACACTTCCACATCACCTTTACCTTCACAACATATATTAGTATAGTATATTTAAGTAGTTTACAATGTATTCTATACATTTTTAGTGAAATCTTTGCCCTAGACAGGGTTGAAATATAACATTTGCATGATTATGGGGTTTGCCCCTATATCATTGATATCATTACTATGATATATTTCTGCCTGATCATGGCCTTGGGAGGGCTTCAAATATGTACTATAAGTGATATATGAACAGCTGGTATAGTCTATGTAGTGAGAATGTAGTGAAAACCCTCAAAAATGCGAAAATATGGTACACTGTAGGCAGGAAGTGACTTTGGATTGTAGACAAGGATCCTGGTATTGTTCTGGTATACCTATGTGATAAATATATTCCATATTTTCATAGTAAAAGACTACCTACCATCCTAGAGGGCTGGAGCTGCAGGAAAAAATTTCTCAGGGAGTGAACCACCAGGAAGATAACAATACATATGACCCTAGGGACTGATCCTACTGGCCTATACTCTTGATATAATGTATATAATAGTAAAGAGATGTTAGAAATAATATTCACCAGTCTATATACCTAAACACTAAAAAATGCGAACTGGTTTATGTTTTTTGAGAGGTATTCATGAATTTAACATATCTACTGATGTAGGACACTACAGAGGCTCAAACAAGCGGTGTAATATATTTATTAACACTCCAATATATGATATATACAGCCAGAATTGCTTCCCTGCTAAAGGGGCAAAAATCCGAATATGTTTTAGTCCTGGGATGCACATATTGTGGTCAGCACTGTAGACTGCTGTACAAGCTCTCAGACAATGAAAAAGCGGTCTATTGTATCATTTTATGTATGTACATTCTAAAAGAATAATATAAGTTTATTCACGTGGATCTGCAAAAGACAGATATTCTCAGTCGTTGTGCGTGAATGCAAATGTCTCGGTATATTTACCTGCAAAAGACAGATATTCTACATAGCATTAGTTAAGGTAAATGTACGAGTCAAAAAAGAAGTCCCTTACCTCAGTCGTTGCACATGAATGCAAACGTCTGAGGTATAAGCGCTAAAACGCGAAGACTAAATAGATGCGAGTGCTCTTGTATGAGCGCGTAGTAGGTGAAACTGGAACAAACAAGGTATAGTATTGGCCCATGCAAACAATGGATTCAGTAGGTACAAAAGAATATGAGAATGACAAGAGCACATAATAGAAACATACGTGTTACAGAACAAATGAAAACAAGACCAGACAATGGTATGCCTCGAATGTGAGTGCGCTTGTATATTCCAACACTCCCCCTCAAGCCACGCACAGTCCGAGTTGAGTGGCAAAATGTTTGACTTTGGGAGAGGGTAGGGCCTTGGTAAGAGTATCAGCTATCATGTCACCCGTGGGGCAAAAGATTAAGCAAAGCTTCCCATCCTCAATTACCCAACGAATAAAGTGAAAACGGATGTCGATATGTTTTGTGCGTGCATGATATTTATGATCTTTTGTGAGGGTGATTGCTGACTGATTGTCGGAGAAAAGAGTAGTCGGTTCTGTGATGGGGTCGAACAAATCTCCAATGAGTGACTGTAGCCAAAGAGCTTCCTTTGCAGCGTGAGTAGCGGCCACGTATTCACTTTCAGTGGTTGAAAGAGAGATGATCTCTTGACGCTTGGACGACCAAGATACAGCGCCACCATCTATCAAGAAGGTGTATCCTGATACTGCTCGTCTGTCTTCTGCCATACTTCCATCTGCATCAGAGAAACTGGTGAGCGTCCCTTCTATTCCTCCATATGTCAGACGTAGGTCCTTGGTTCCAACCAAGTACCTGTATATACAATGAACCATGTCCCAATGAGGCTGCCTGGGATTTTGGGAGAAGCGAGAACAGTTGCAACCACATATGATATGTCGGGGCGAGTTCTGAGTGATGTGTACATAAGGGATCCTACTGCCTCTCTGTATGGTATGTGCCGCATAGCAGCATACTCTGCTCCAGTGGATGGTGATTGGTTGGAATGTAGCTTGACATGTGGTTCCATTGGGAAGGAGACTGGTTTGAGATCTTCAAAACTGAAACGATGAACGATAGAGTCGATGTATGATAGCTGGGAAAGGGAAATGGTGCGATGGTCATGATTTCGGGTTACTTTGATGCCTAGAAGCCAGTGCAGCTCTCTGAGGTCGGTAATCTCAATGTGTGCATGAATTTCCTTCTTCAACTGGGCGATAAGGTCCAGAGACAATGCAGCAAGAGTACAATCGTCAACATGGACAACAATAATAATACGCTCACCAGTTTTCAGTTTCTTGAAGAAAACAGCTTGGTCCACCTCGCACTGTGTGAATCCTAGCTTCTCCACAAGGATCTCCACTAACTTCTGATACCAGTGTCTCCCGCTTTGTTTGAGACCATATAGGGTTTTGCGCAAAAGACAAACACGATGGGGAAAATCAGGTGAGGTGAAACCCGGTGGCTGCCGCATGTAAATGATTTCATCTCCGGTTAACTCACCATTTAGGTAAGCTCCTTTGATATCAATCTGGTGCATCTCCAGGTTAAGTCGTGCGGCCAAAGCTAAGACAGTTCAAATAGATGCCAATTTTGCGACCGGTGCGTAAGTATCGAAGTAATCGATTCCAGGGACTTGCGAGAAACCCTGCGCGACAAGTCGTGCCTTGTGACGAACAATATTGCCGGCTGCATCCTTCTTTGCTCTAAACACCCATTTTGACCCTACTATGTTAGCGCCTGCAGGAGGCTCTACTAACTCCCAAGTTCCAGCTGTTGCGAGCATTGCGAGTTCTTCTCTGATTCCTCCTTCCCATAAAGGCCAATCAGGGCATCGTTTGGCTTCAGCAAGACTAGTAGGTTCAAGTGCTTCGGCTTCAGCAGTGAAGTCAACAAGTGCTAATGAAAGCTCAGCAATGTCATCTTTTTCTTCCAAGATGATCATAAGTTGCTCTGCTGCTTCTTCTCCAACAAAGTGAGTTCTTTCTTCGGCTATGGTTTCTGGGGTGGGCAGTTGAACTCCTTTAGGGATAGGACCATTTCCGTTTATTATGTCTAGGACTCGCTGGCTTGGTTTTTGAACTCTCTTCGCAACTGTATCAAGTATTGGTGAGGTTGATGGGACAGGAATCTTGGAGTGGGGAGTGATAGTTGGAGTTCTTGGGATAGTGGCTGATGGGGTTGGGTCTGAAGGTGAGTATGATGGCGACGATATCATCATGTTTGGGCTCTGATCCTCTTCCTCCCCCTCGCGAGGTGTCGTCGTGACCTCCGTGGGGTCCCAATAAATATTTCATTCAACAGCTACTGACCATTTCAAGGGCCAATATACTCTATGCCCGTTTTCACTAGCCTCGTCTATCCCCATCCATCGTCCTTCCTCGACGCGCCTTCCAAGCTTTGTCCTGCCTTCAACACGCACCCAAATTCTAGAGCCCCAGGGTCGCACATTGTGCAAGTCTGGCTTTTTCCTGGTGGCGGCTTCAAGGGGTGTGGCACCGTCTAGGGCCTTGGTAGGTGTCCTGTTCTTTAACCACATGGCGTGGCGCACAGCTTCTCCCCACAGAAAGTGAGGTAGTCCACTTTTGTGGAGCATTGCGCGTACCTTTTCAAGTAAGGTGTGGTTGAGTCGCTCAGCCACTCCGTTGTGTTGAGGAGTGTTATGTATGGTAAGCTTGTGTGTAGTGCCAGCGGCTTTGAGATGCGAGCTAAAATCTTTTCCCAGGTACTCTCTGCCATGATCAGAGTGTAAGGTTTTGATGTGAGCATTCTGTTGGGTGCTGCACCAGTTCTCAAAGTCTTTGTACGCCTGGAACACTTCATTCTTCTGCTTAAGAAGATGCAGGTGGGTGAGCCGAGTTTTGTTGTTGGTAAAACCAACGTAATAACAATGTCCTCCTAAAGTGGGAACAGGCGATGGGCCCCATAGGTCTGAATGGACCTCTCCTCCAAAATCAACTGTGCGTTCTCCCTCACGGATTTTAGCCACAGGCTTGTGGGTCACTTTGCATATACACACGATTCGCAGAAGGTGGGCTCTCCAGATGTCATATCTACCTTGATGCCTGTTACTAAACCGTGTTCTGCTAGGTGTCGGGCGGTGCTAGGCGCTATGTGACCCATATGCCAATGCAACTCCATGACCATGATGGTTTCTTCTGCTGTGTGTGTGCTATCTGGTCCATGGTTGACGCGGTAGAGCCCTTGAGCATCTTTGGGAATGTTACCAATAATATTCTCAGAGGCATCGTGGATGGTACAGGTACCATCAGCAAAGGTGGTAGAGTAGCCGAGGTCGTCCAATCGGCCAATCGACACAAGTGTGTACCCCACCTCAGGTGAGTACAGGACCTCTGTGAGCTGCAGCTTGGAGACGTCTGCCCCATTGGGGACTTCAATGACAAGTTCTCCGATGCTTGTAGCTTTGAAGCGCTGTGTATTTGCAGCAATAAAAGATTTAGGTGGGATGGGGGACATGGTCTCAAAATGGTCTCAGTATGGTGAGATATGACACATGGTGCCAGAATCATATAGTTCGATAACGGCACCATTTTTGCGCCCATTGCTGACTTTAGCAGCTAGTTCTTCCTCAATGTGAGGTTCTTCCACATTGTCAAAGTGGCCTGTGTCGCTTCCACTGCTAGGGGTTGCTGGCTGGCTCTCCCAGTCATCAAAAGAGGGTAGGTCATCTTCCGCTACCTCTGAAAACCAATCGTCATCGCTGATAACAAGATTCAATTGTTCATCAGCGTCATTGTCAGAGGGATCTGTGGATAAGAGGGCAAGAAGTGAGCACATAGAGTCAGAGTCTGTGTCATGCTCAGCGACAAATACTCCATCATCTTTGTTGTCGCTGTCATCTGCTGCTGTGTGGGCAGATCCCCCTGTTGCATCAGCACGACTCCCTGCTGACTTATCTGGTTCAGGGCAGGTGGCTTTAAAGTGCTCCTGCGATCCACAATTCCAACATGGAGGGCACAGCCTTCCTTGCCCTCTAGAATTCAGCCCACGTCCTCTGGAACGCCCACCACCCCTCCCTCTAGGGGCGGAATCCATTACCCCCATTGCCTGATCAGCGCCACCAGACCTGGTGCTGCGTGGGGAGTGTCCATCATGGCTATTCCTCCATTCCGATTCTTCAATGATGAGGGAGATAAGAATGTCGGGATCGATGGTCTTGGTGGGACTATAAAGTCAGGCAGTTGCGAGTTGCCCGGATGCGAAGATTGCAAGGTGGTTTGGGAGTGACTGAATGATGGTAGAATGGTAATCTTTCTCCTCAATGTTGATGCCAACCGCTGATAGTTCATCGCGTTTTGCACATAGTTCATCCAGGAACTGGTGCACATCATGTCCAGCAGCACACTTCAATTCAAGAAACTTGGTGTGCAGGTCTGTTTGCGCATATGTGCCTTTCTCTGTGTACTCATGAATGATTTCGGTCCACATAGTCACAACATTGGCGAGGGTGCGAATGCGAAGAGCTGTGGAATTGGGGATCCGTTGAGTAAGTAGGTGCTTCGCGAGGTTCTCATTCTGTTGCCATTTTTCAACAGAAATGACTTCTGCAGCAGTTACGGGTGAAGGGGGATGGGGACAAGAACCGTTGAAATACTTCCATAACTCTTTAGCCTCAACAGCAACCTGAAAACGCAATGAGAAAATGGCCCAATTTGTACCCTTAATATCGAGTTTGGGTACATTTGATGGGAGGGTGTCCGTCATGACAGGAACAGCAGTGGACATCGTGAAGTACGATAGCGAGCAAAGGTGAGACAGTTTTTCTGAGGTTTGTTCAAAGCTCAGGGCTCATAACCAAAAAGAATAATATAAGTTTATTCACGTGGATCTGCAAAAGACAGATATTCTCAGTCATTGCGCATGAATGCAAACGTCTCGGTATATTTACCTGCAAAAGACAGATATTCTACATAGCATTAGTTAAGGTAAATGTACAAGTCAAAAAAGAGGTCCCTTACCTCAGTCGTTGCGCATGAATGCAAACGTCTGAGGTATAAGCGCTAAAACGCGAAGACTAAATAGATGTGAGTGCTCTTGTATGAGCACGTAGTAGGTGAAACTAGAACAAACAAGGTATAGTACTGGCCCATGCAAACAATGGATTCAGTAGGTACAAAAGAATATGAGAATGACAAGAGCACATAATAGAAACATACGTGTTACAGAACAAATGAAAACAAGACCAGACAATGGTATGCCTCGAATGCGAGCGCGCTTGTATATTCCAACACATTCCATTCTACTACTTATATACATGAGTGAGCAAGGGGAAAGCTCTGGTGCAGCAGTAGAGCCAGGGAGGTATGTGGGAATAGTGAGATTATTGGAATATCCCAATTTGGTAAATTTTCTGGTGGTAGCGCTATTCTTGGAAGCCTGAGAATCACCAAAGGAATCAGAAGCCGTTAAGCTTAATTGTAGGGGATTGATAGTCTACAAACAAACTTACAAAACCATACCATTTCTAGTCAGTGAGTATTATGCTTAATTTTAACAGTATAGCCTGGACTTCTCTGGGTGCACGTGTTTTAACTCACTAGCAAGCACATTATGAGCACAAACAGCGCATGCTCCTCTACACTGTGCATTACTATCCATCGTCTGTTGCCATTCAGTGATTATGTTCAACTTGTCCTTAAAGGTCAGGAGGATTGGAAACTCTGTGTTTCTGATAGATGAAAGCTGCACATCCATACTCAAATTGATAGGACATAGTCGTGCATCCTCACAATGTTTTGTGGATTGGACAGCAGTTCTCTGAGTGCGGTGATTGACTGAAAAAGGAGGAGGCAGCACTGTACGACAACAATCTTGCCTAGAAACCCACAAATGTTTGAAAACAATAAGATTAGGAGCACAAGCAACATTACACACATGCACATGCAGCAAGTCACGCATGTAGTCCTTCCGATCTCAAGACACAACATGAACACAATGAACGCAAGCAATATCCCCATACTGTTCACAAGTTAAAGTCAAAACATGATCAAAGATGTAACCAAGGCTTGGAGCAGTGACGGGCAATAAATTGCCTACCGGAAACTGATCCACACAACACAAACGAACCCAAGTAGACCCATAATACCCAAAGTACTTGCGTAAAACGCATGTGGACACTATTGAAGCACCATCATCAGGGAGTTCTTGATCTGAGACAACTAAAGCAACAGGAAGAGCCAATACATCTTGCACTTGAGATAAGCAAGAACCGGATGCCATAGAGCGATTGCTATTAAAATAAACGCAATGTGTGAAGGACAGCACCACAAGGACGAAAGGTACAAATGTTGACATAACACAAGAAGAACAAACAGATCCCAACAAAACCGAAGAAAGATGAAAAAAATCTGAGTAAAAGGTCTGGGATGATCGATGTTCCAAGAGCTTTCACCCAAACCAGTCCCCTAAAGGGTCCTGGAATTAGTGTAAAGTCAAAGCAGTGCACTTCATGCAAGTCAATCCTACTGAGAGTATGAAATCACAAACACAACTTGTTCATCTCACTTTCTTCTTGCCAACTTCACCCTTCCAGGGTGGTCCAATTCCAAGTGTTGTGCCGCATGTGGATGCTACCAATTATTTATGTGGAGTGAAGAAACTTTAGAGCCGCATTCCATAGTAATAGCGAATGCCGCAACACAATTCCTTACGTGACGTTGCAGATTCAAGATCATATCCTCCCCTCTAAGTACATTCAGCAATACAGATTGCTTGCCAGACCCCTTGAATGTGTCTAATTTTATCAGGAATTATTCAGAGAAGAACCACTTTTGTGAGTCCCCAAATAGCCGATACACTTTGCAGATGTTCAATCTCATCGTAGGGGAAAGAACGTTGTCTCAGAAACAGACGACACGAATCTACAACGGTACGAAAATCTGTTGGATTCGCTCAATGCAAAAAACTTCCAGGACTAAGTTGTTTGCGGCCTTTGCAGTCCCTGAATGCCTTGCAATGCCATTTTTCGGATAAAAGTGAGTATTATGAAGTGCAGTCATGGTCAAACACATGTGATCCCCCTCATCGACACCACTAACTTTTTTACTCCCATTCTGCTCCGAAGTTTATGCATCTTTTCACAATTTCCTGAATGACCAAATACAGCGAAAAGTTTTGAATTGATGTATGAAAAGTACAACGAGACCTTATTTTTGCATCACTTCGAGTGATGGAACATGGAGTTTCCTTCACTATCTGCTATATAAAATAATTTTATCTCCACAAGTCCAAAGATTCCAGGCTGTAAGGATCCCATCACCTGAGTGGCACCATTAATATTACTAATTAGTAAAAACATCGGGTACCCCATTTCGTTGCTACTTAGTAAGAGCTACCTATCTGTTCCCCTACCAGCAATAAAACCAGCACTCCAGCAGTACCTCAGGTGAATTTTGAGCTCGCTATATACTACTAATTTGGGCGTATGATATAATAAGCTTGTCACCGTAAATAGATATGAGCGGATAACTCCGGGTGTTGTCGTCATCATCACATGGCCTATTTGCTGTACTTCTCACAGCTGTTTGAACCTTGCGCTCGTCGTTGTCGACGACGAGCTCGCCAGCTCCTTCGTTCTGGACTGTTTCTCTCCTATTTTTTCATGGCAATTTACTTGTCTTCTACAGGATAGTCAATATCATATGTTCCAAAGCTATATAATCCCTCCACCTCACTTAAACCAATCAACCAACAAGATCGTTCCCATGGACAGCCTACCTCTACATGATGACCAAATGCAAATGCACGTTCAAGAGCTCAATGTTCGGCTCAGTTCAGGAGACGGTCATCACAGATACAGGCACTTCTCGGACACTTCGAGCCAACCTCAGCAAGATCCATGCAGACAGGTTAGCATTTGAAAGGCAGTGTTTGGACAATCAACAAGGTACGTCGTATGCACCATCTTTTACGAGCTTGTTTGCTCATCAGCTATTCAGCAGCTTCCTCATTCATGATGGCTGCTCCATCGCCACCCATCTCTTCCTCTTCCTCCTCATCCTCAACCCATTCTGTGCTCTTCGCACCTGATTCCTTTGTCACCTTCACACGTTTTGTCTGCTGCTTCCGGGGCTTGTATACTTGCTCGCCACAAGCCTGGCGCTCCTTATTTTTATTCTTATGCTCTGCTAGCTCATCTTCGGTGAGTATTACCCACAAACAACTTGAGTTGACAAGGCTGTTGAGCAGCTTAATTAGATCTTTGTGGTGGCCAATCTTCCCAGGATTTTGCACGGCACTGAGCGGATAGTTTTGGAGAGCAACACCATAAGTTTCCACAATCTTTTGCTCGTAATTGTCATAGTTCATAGTGACCTTTTTTTTCGTGAATGATTCATTGTATCCAGAATTATATCTGTATGACATGTCGGTAATGAATCATGCAACAAATGCAATGAATTTTACCAAGTCCATCTTGAATATTCCAGCGACATAAGCTTACAAGTCTCGTCAATGAAAGCTGTTGAGTAATTGTTGTAGTATCATCTATTAATGCTGAGTACATTCATCATTGAATAAATTTGACTTACTGAAATCTCCAACAACCCAAGACTCAAGTTTAAGTGCAAAATGCTTCAGCTCCATGCCAAGGACATCTTTGATGAACGACGCAACCTTCAGTGTGTAAAAGAGCTTAGGTTCATGGTGCTGCTCAACATCACCACGAACAACAAGATAGATCCCCTCGAAACCTGTTCGAGCCTGGATAGCAGTCCACTATTTGTTATGGACTCAGATAGAGTACGCCAACAAAGGCAATCGATAGCGCCAATAAAGGCGGTTCTGGATCAGGACCGACTGAAGCGTAGCTTCGTCGGGCTATGGACTCCCGCAGGATCCGATCGTCTAGACTCCCGCAGGATCTAGAGTTTATTCGAGATCAACAAGGCTAGCCTCCTTCCCAAGGAGCTAGAGTTCTAGTTATCAGAGAGAACCAAGTAGATTCAAGTTAGAGAAATACAACCAGTAACTACGTTCTTAAATAGGTAAGGAGATGGAGCACGGACCAAGGGTAGAAGTACAGAAAGGGAAGGTTCATGGGAAAACGAGTCAGTATGAGTCAAAGATAAAGGGGCATGAGGGGTCAGCAAGGTAGGTGAAAAGGAAGCATAGTGATAAGGAAACATAGCGAAATGGAAGAGAAGCGTTAGTGTGAGAAAAGAATGGGGTGACTGTAACATTACCCCCCTGTTAACATCTAAAGTCTCCGACTTTAGTTATCCATGTTTAAATATAAGTCCGCGGAGTAAGTGTCGTCAGCGAGAGTTCTCTTCTCAATCGCTTCGTATTCTTCATCAAGGCGGTCTTCATAAGTCTTCAATGCGGAAAGGAAGAGCCAAGACCCTGGTTTGGCTGAGATGACACGTCTTCCTTTAAGTTGAGGACAGAAGCATGTGAGGTGCTTGGGAGCGTGGTTATGGCAAATGCGACAAAAATAACGAGGGCAGTGGATCTGACGGTGTCCGTCTCCTCCGCAATAGCGGCAAGTCATAGTGGAGTAGTCAACTCCATTTCGGTCGCGGAAGGTCTCCTCAGAAGGAGCACGAGAATCGGTGGGGGAAGGTGGGCGTGATGGTTCTTGGGGTGCAATGGATGGTTCGGAGTCTTCCTCTTTGATAAGAGGGGCGGGGGATGGTGTATACGGTCGTGATAGACCTACTCCGAATGAGACGCTATTCCTTCGTTTTCCACGATCTCTGCGGGGGGCTCCAGCCGAACGAATGGCGAGCTGAGATGAGGGAGGTGGTACAGGAGTGCTTTCATCAGAAGCCTCAGATGGTGAGCTAGGAACGTCTAATGATGGGGAGCGCATGGGTTGCATAGGTGCTGGTCCAAAGGGGTCGCAGGATCCGTGCCTGGACTCAGTGATTTCACGAATCATTGAAGGGGTGAGTGCTTGCTCAAACCCTCGTTCAAGGAGTCGGTCAGCTAGGACGAGCTTGATCTTGGTCATATGATAGATAATGGAACGTTTGGTGGCCTCCTCTTCAGGAGCGTTAATGGTATGGGCGTAGCTGGAGGAGAGGTCCGCACTGCGGTACGCGGTGATGAGGGAAAGGGCGATAGGGTCTTCAGAAAAGAAATGGTCTAAAGGAAGAGTGCATGGGAGGGAGAGCAAGGTTGATTCTACAAGAGCGCGTTTATGATGAAGTTCGAGTTGGGAACGGTGACTTTCAAGGGAAGATTGGGAGGATCGTGAAGAGGACATGTCTTCGAGTTCTAGTTGCTGAATAGTTGAGAGATTTTGAGGCGTTTTTTATAGGTTTTCAAGATTTCTTGGGCGTTGTTCATTTCTTTCTCGGGTATCCATGAGTTATCGGAAGAGGGGTAACCCTTCCATGACACGAGGAAGCGACGTTTTCCTTTTACGTTTCCTTTATGGGCGAGAACAGCTTCGATTTCGTATTCTTCTTGGCCATTGATGATGTCAGGAGGGGGTTTGGTGTTATTTGGACCATGAACTTCTGTTTCCTGATAGGACGATAATTCGGAAGCATGGAAGACAGGGTGTGACTTCCAGGAGGGGGGAAGTCGGATCTTGAATGTGATAGGGGAGAGGACGGCTTCGACTGTGAAAGGGCCATATCGCTTAGGGGCAAGCTTCTTTGAAGGGAGAGCGGAAATAAGGTTCTTTGCTGAAAGCCATACTTTCTCACCAACTTCCCAGGGTTTGAACTTCTTTCCGTAAGATCGAGCGGCCATTCGTTGCATTGCGAGATTGTGACATGCGATGGCTTCTTCTCTTGTCTTCTGGAGATATCTGATTCGATCTTTTGCGGCAGGGATGACAGAGTTGGGAAGAATATGAGGGATGCCTCGAGGTTCATATCCCATCATGAGGAAGAATGGGGAGGCGTTACGGGAATCATGCTTTCGGTGGTTGTGGACGAATTCTGCCATGGGAAGGTGCTTAACCCAATCGAGAGGTGCGGAGCGGCAATAGATGCGGAGGTAGGTTTCTAATTCTTGGTTCAGTCGTTCAGTCTGTCTGTCGGTCTGGGGATGATATGCTGTGGAGAGGGCAACTTCGTAGTCGAGGAGTCTTCCAAGTTCTTTGGCAAACTTAGAGGCGAACTGAGGGCCTCTATCAGAGATGATTTTGTCATAAAGACCAAATCTCAAGAAAACTTTCTTGAAAAATAATTGGGCGACGCCTTCGGATGTGATGGTTTTCTTGCAGGGTGAGAGAATTACCCCCTTCGTAAGCCCATGGTCTACCACGACCATGACTGAGTCAAAACCTCCGGATTCAGGTAAATCGGTGATCAGATCTACGGAGATTTGCGAGAAGGGGCGTGCTGCGGATGAGGGAATAGGGGTCAACGGAGGAGTGGAAGGGTGTGTATTCGGATTTCATTTGCTGACAAAGGGTGCAACCCTCAACGTATTTTCTAATGAATGTGCCCATTCCGGGCCACCAGTAGTCACGTTTGACTAGTTCTTCTGTTTTGAATCGTCCGGGATGTCCGGCGGTAGGGTGATCATGATGGAGGGTGAGGATACGATGGCGGAGATGAGCTGGGACGTAAGCTCGGTCTTTATAGAATAAGGTTCCGTCATCAAGACGCCAATCGGAGAGGGCAGATTTCATAGGAGGTGCGCTTAGCCCGTCTAGGGCTTGTTGAGCGGCAATGATTACGGGGTCGGAAAGGGGGTCAGTGGATTTCAAGGCTTTGGCAAGATCGTATCAATGACTCGAGCAAAGAGGGTATTGGGGAGAAGGGTAACATCTGCGTTATCAGCAGGATCAGAGGAATGGTCAGGTCGGCGCGAGAGGGCATCAGGGGCAGCAAGTTTGGTTCCTGGGACGTGATGGAGTTCTAGATCAAATTCATTCAAGGTTAGCTGCCATCTAGCTTGGCGGTGAGTGAGGTTCTGTGCAGATCGGAAGTATAGGAGGTTCTTATGATCGGTGAATACAATGACAGGGTGAGGGTTCCCTTCAAGGTAATGCCTCCATGCTTTCAGAGCACGGATGATGGCGAGGAGTTCTCGATCGTAGATCTGGTAGTTTCGTTCGGCGGGATTAAAGGATTGTGAAAGATATCCACAAGGGTGATATGCTCCATTTTCATCGGTCTGGAGCAGGACTGCACCGGTTGCGACAAGCGATGCGTCGGTGGCTAAAGCGAATTGTCGAGCGGGGTCAGGGTTTCGAAGGACAGGTTCCGAGAGGAAGCATTGTTTCAGCTTCTCGAAAGAATCGGTGCATGCTTGCGTCCATGCAAAGACGGTATCTTTCTTTGTTAAGTCTATCAGGGGACCTGCGAGGTCAGAGTAATGGGAGATGAAGTGGCAGTAGAAGTTGCAGAATCCGAGGAATGATCGGACTTCTTTAACTGAGGTGGGGGTTTGCCATTGGCTGATACCGGACAGCTTGGCAGGGTCCATGGCTACTTGCCCAGGACGGATGATCATGCCGAGGTAGTCAACTTCTTGAGCGTCGAAGGTACATTTTTCGGGTTTCAGGAAGAGGGTTTCCTTGCGAATGATTTCAAGGACGTGGCGGGTACGTTTCTGGTTTTCTTCTAGTGTTTTCGAGAATATAAGAATATCGTCCATGTAGACGATCATCCATCCTTTGGCAATTTCTTTCTGGAAGGTCTGGTTCATGTAGGCTTGGAACGTTGCTGGAGAATTACATAAGCCGAAGAACATTACTTTCGGTTCAAAGAGTCCGAAGGAAGTGGTGAATGCCGCCTTCCAGCGGTCATCAGGGTGAATCAAGATGTTGTTATATCCAGATCGGACATCCACCTTCGTGAAGAATTTTGCATCGCTTAACTTAGCGATCAGAGGGGGAATCAAAGGGAGGGGATAGGCGTTCTTTATCGTCCACTCATTGATGTAGCGATAGTCTTGGCAAGGTCGAAGGGAGCCGTCTTTCTTCCCTACAAAGAAGAATCCGCTAGCTTGTGGGGATTTCGATGGTTGAATGAAGTCTTTGGCGATGTGTTCATCAAGGAATGCTTTCACGGCGTCGGTTTCTTTTGGGGAAAGGGGATAAGTCTTTGCAGACTTCGGAATAAATCCTGGTTTCGTTTCAATTCTATGATCTACTCCAGGGCGAGATGGTGGGAGTTTGTTCAAGCCGTCTTTGGCGAAAACATCGGCAAAGTCATGAAGGTAGTCAGGGATTAGTTCTTCGAAGGTCTTCTTCTTCTTTTCTTGGGCATCTTTAAGGGCAAATTCTTGCGCTTTATTGCTGGTCTTCAGGTATTCGTCATCTTCGGTCTTTCGTACGTAGATCCACGAGTTTCTTAGGGGTCTAAGAGCGGCGGTTTTGTCGGATCTCAGAGGCAGATGTGCCATCACGAGTGAGGGGTGAGTCGAAGGAAAGGTTTTCGTGAAGGGTTACAGAAGTTCCATCTTGAGCGTACTCGATCAAGACCTCATCGTCGTTGATGGGGTAAGTTACTGGATCTTCTACCTTCCTGGCGAACATAGAAGAGTCGTCCCAAACGTCTTCCATGGTGTCATACTGAGAAGGTTCATCGTCTGGATCTGGGATGAGTGCGGGAATAGGTTCTTTCTTTTTCTTCTCTTTTCGTCATTCAAGGGTTCTTTCCCGTCTTTGGGAAGTGGGGCGTGAAGGGGAGCAAATTGCTCGAGATCCTCTTCTTCTTTGATTGAAACTTTCTTCCTAGGTTTCGGTGGTGGAGTGGGATTTGATGTGGAGTTTTCTCTCCAAAGTTTTTTGAAGGCTTTTTCGAGTCGAAGGGATCTAGGGGTCGATGGGAGTCGAAGGGTGTCTTTAGCCCAGTCGATGTCAGGGTTCATGGCGGTCAGCCAGGGTTTTCCGAGAAGGATCATGTCACGATCACTCATGTTCATGATGTTGAATTTTCCGAACATCAATCTTCCATCAATCTTGATTGCAAGATGACAGTAATGTGTGATGGGGTTCTCGGAGATCCTTCCGTCCGCGGTTCGGATTGGGAAAGGGGTGGTGAAGCGATGGGTTTTGATGCCATGCTTTCGGACAAACATCCAATGGATGAATGTGGCAGCTGCGCCACAGTCGACGACAGCGGTGGTTTGCAATGATTTTTCAGGGTGTACGGAGGAAAAGATGGTCGCCGGGACCCTTAATTCTTTAGGTTTTCCTACATTCTGAGCAATACGTACATCTAAAGAGGAGGTGGCTAACATTGCGGTAGGCCTCCTATTCAAAAATCCGTTTCTTCTGGCGTCGAGTTCTTCATCGTCAGAGAGTTCTTCGATCTTCGTGGTGTCTTCATCGTCAGGGCGCTGTACGCCTTACCGTTTGCTTTCCTTTCTTCTTTTTTGTCGGCATCTCCGGTCTTCGGGTGCTTGTCAGGGTCGTTAGCCCTGTGTCCTTTCTCACCGCATTTGAAGCAGCGGCCCTCTTTCATATAGGCTTTCTTGTCAGCCTCAGATAGACGATCTACGTCCATGGCATCAGGGTCGTTCCTGCGCGGGGTGATGAGAACGAGGTTTCGGGCCTCGGGTTATTGGATCGGTTTCGGGAATCAGAGGTGGTGTTTCTGTGGGAAAGGAGAAGCTGATAAGCATTCTCGATGGAGATTACTTTTTTGTACATTGCTTCCATTTCGTCAGGGATGTCTCCGGAGTTTACAGAGCTTCGAAAGAAGGGCGGGTTTTAATCCGCGGATGAAGTAGTCCTTCTGGGCGTTGAAGCTGTAAATCTCAGCTCGGTTACAGAGCTGCTTGAAGGTGGAGATGTACTCGCTCAAGTCGCTGCCTTGTTTAAGGGCGTGTAACTTGTGGAGCGCAGTACCAGCAGTGTCGATGGGGTTTGTCAGGTGTGCATGCGCGATGGTGTCTTCCATCCAGGCTGCAGCGGTGCCTTCTTTCATGAATGAAAGGGCGAATGCGATCTTTCGCGTGTCGTTGTCATAGATCTCGGAGTTTACATCGAGATAGAGGGTGACGAGTCGTACGAATTTCGTGGTTTCATCTCTGTCACCACTAAAGTCTGGTGGGGTGCAGATCTTTCGTTCAATGGGTCTGGGCATGTCGTCGTCTGAATCAGAGTCGTCTGGGTCAGAGGGTTCTGGTTCTGGTTCTGGTGGGGTGAATCTGGGGTAGGGTTCTTCTACAATAGAAGGTTCTGATTCGGGTTCTGAGCCTGGGTCGGAGTCAGGTGAGGATGCGTCTGGGATTTCTTCGTCTCTGTCTTCTACAACTGCTGGTGCAGTTACTTCGGAAGAAGTAGTGACACTGTGGGAGAAGGAGGTGCCTGGGACAGCGAGTGGTGGAAGGACAGGGGTGCGAGGGGTTTCAAAGGTCCCTTGCGAAGATGATCTTCTGGGTGAGGTAGGTGGGTATGGGGCGTAGAGTCTGGTAAACTCTGCCTGTGCTGCTTTAGCTTTCGGTCCAGGGACTCTTTCAAGTCCTTTCGTGGAGAATGGGTTTCTGGGCGCCACGCTGGCAATCAATCAGTTTCTGGGTTTCAAAAATAGTCCCTACAGATAGAGGGGTTTCGAGGTAACTTGAATCTTTTGTTATGGACTCAGATAGAGTACGCCAACAAAGGCAATCGATAGCGCCAATAAAGGCGGTTCTGGATCAGGACCGACTGAAGCGTAGCTTCGTCGGGCTATGGACTCCCGCAGGATCCGATCGTCTAGACTCCCGCAGGATCTAGAGTTTATTCGAGATCAACAAGGCTAGCCTCCTTCCCAAGGAGCTAGAGTTCTAGTTATCAGAGAGAACCGAGTAGATTCAAGTTAGAGAAATACAACCAGTAACTACGTTCTTAAATAGGTAAGGAGATGGAGCACGGACCAAGGGTAGAAGTACAGAAAGGGAAGGTTCGTGGGAAAACGAGTCAGTATGAGTCAAAGATAAAGGGGCATGAGGGGTCAGCAAGGTAGGTGAAAAGGAAGCATAGTGATAAGGAAACATAGCGAAATGGAAGAGAAGCGTTAGTGTGAGAAAAGAATGGGGTGACTGTAACACTATTTAATCATCTAGTGAGTATTTGACAGATCGAAAAAATTATTCCAGTACTTCGGTCTGCATTGCATTGAAAGTAGCATTAATATCTTTTTGTAGTGCCTTAGGGTTGGCACGAGTCACTTTTATGCGAGACTGACAAAGTGTCTCGACATCGTCTCGAAGGCGGTCCTTATCAGCTGCTGTCAGGCGCAAATAACGTGTCGTTAATTGTGTACGATGTTCTGTGATGAACACGGGCAATTTTAAACGATCCCCCACTCCACGTCCTTTTACTGTAAGTCTATATATGTTCTTTTTTTGCAGGTCATAAATATAAGTACCTTCATTGTATTCGTTCAGTTCTTCTCTCACAAATGCATTCCAGGGATTTGCACGGCGTTTGTTAAAAATACCCTTACCGATGTGAAGCTGTTTGCGTGTCCACTTCAAGCTTCTGTAGATGAGTAAGTTAGAGTATGGTTTCGGTATGTTAAATAGACTTACCGGCCATGTTCTTGGGCAATAGTCCGTGCTTCCTCCTGGTAAGCACCCTTTGCTGTGGTGAGCGCATTTGTCAAGTTCTTGAACTTTTCATGGCGTGCAGCCTTTTGGACTGTTGTCAGCTTTGCACGGACCCACTTCGTTTTGGCTGTTGATTGAATGACCATGATGAGAAGGTAAATTTCAGACTGGTGAAGGTTGGAGTTGCTCAGTGTAGGCAGGACTTAGCTTAAGCTTCGTATAAAGGTACTTCGGCTTGTATAAATGACACCCTCAAATTTAACTAAACCTACTCCATTTGTGGCACCACATAACACCCTCAAATTTAACTAACCTGTGTGCCCATGGTTTGTGGTGACATTCCAAAGAGGACCCACCCTAACAACCATTCCCTAGAGTAATGTCAACTCGTGAAAATGACAGGGATTTGAAACCAAACATTGTTTATAAAGACCATTGGTGAATGAGTGTCTGCAACAGCTTCATATGGTGGTGGGGGCAAGACATGATCTTCAGCTCCAGAAGATTCAGAAGCTAAGGGCATTAAGGTTGGTCGCAAAGGACCAGAATGGTCATGACCTAGGTAGGAAGTGGTGTCATTGAAATGACGAGGGGGCCGATTAATTTTGCCATGTTGATTGGCATTGAGGCGAGCAGTAGCAGGCTGCATGGTCAAACTGTTTTAGTTAAAATTAAGAAGTGGACAACAGTACTCACCCGAACTCGAACCGATGTAACAATAGGCACATCTGGCACCGCTCCAATCGCAGAAATGTCAGAGTCAGATGAATCAGAAAGATACATAGAGTCGGAGTCAAAATCGTCTGCAGAAGCAGTGGTAGGATTGTTTGTGTGATTTGAAGAAGTACAAGTGTTATAAATAACACTCGCACTTTGTGTTTGACCGGTGGTGGGGAGATGATGAGTAGGCTGATGGCGAAGAGCTGGCATGTTGACTGTGGGCTGCTGGTGAGCACTTAATACAGATCTTGCACAAGAACTGGAGCCAGTGTTGATGTCCCGAGAGTGAGAGACAGTGGTAGTACCGTGGTGAGGAGAGGCAGCATTAGTACCACAGCGAGGACCAGGGACTGTGTTGGTACCATGAGAGCGAGGGCGCATGACAGAAGGAGGCTGATTCCTCAACTGTGTGAGAAACCATGTCTCAAAGTCAGGAGGTGGTGGAAATGGTAGCGAAGAGCGGCTGCCTTGCTGAATATATTTTCTTGGGTTAAAGCTTTAAAAAATGAATCAATCTATGCAATGAGCAATGCATGTTAGAAATACACACCCGAGGTACAAGAAACAGGAGTATTTTCCAACTATTATTGAAAACCAATGTATGAACCTTCTCTGCAATCCCAGAGGTGAAAATATCCTCAAGCAAGTCCACAGCTTGAGTGATATCCGTGGTGTTCAACTGCTGGTGTACCGTTTGCAATGCAGCAACCTTGCTTGATGTGATGAGGACTGTGGGCTGCTCGAGACCATTTCCTGGCAGTATTTTAGTAGGAATAGATGATGTGCATAGCTGTGCTGTGTGTTTCTGAAATATAAATTGTGCTTCGAGTGTTACGATGATAGATTTCTGAAAATCTAAAATTTCAGCAGAGTTTGCTAGAGTACATGGTGAGGACATATGTTTCGGCCACCGTGGCTGGCTAGATTAAGCCATTGGAGGCTTGCAGACATTTCCCTTGGTATCACGATTAAGTCTAGATTGAAGGGGTTCAAATTGATATGGAGATGATAAGAACTAAACGCAGGAGTTAATATGTGGGCTGAGAATAAAAACAGCGCTAATAATATCATGGTCATGCCCGCTATTGTGAAACTGGACCCTATTAATATATTCTTAGGGTAATCTTGGGGTCAAGATACTGTTACAACGATCTTGAGTTTCCAGTTGATTCCTGATGCCAAGTGTTGAAGTTATGTCAATGTATTGAGATGTAGCCCAATTGACGAGTTGGAACTTGTTTGCAATTAAGCAAGAGTTTGCGGTGCCTTGCACTCTTGCTTAATTGCAAACAGGTTCCAACTCGTCAATTGGGCTACATCTCAATACATTGACATAACTTCAACACTTGGCATCAGGAATCAACTGGAAACTCAAGATCATTGTAACAGTATCTTGACTGGTCTTCTAGCTGGCGTCACTCATTCTAATATTGTAGCTTTGTGTAGCTCATTCATCATTCTTAAGTTTAGTCATATCATTGTTTCAGTGGTGTGAGCATCCGAGTCATGAAGCATACAAGAGTATAACAATTGGATTTAGTGAAATATGAATGGCAATGTCCAGAAGTTTGGTCGCAAGCACGTTTGTACAATAACTTTACAGCTTGTCGTAGTAGTGGTCGACAGCTGGAATGAAGCATACAAGAGTACAACAATTGGATTTAGTGAAATATGAATGGCAATGTCCAGAAGTTTGGTTGTGAGCACATTCGTACAATAACTGTACAGCTTGTTGTAGTAGTGGTTGACAGCTGGAATTTCAGGCTAGTACGAATCATGAAGCATACGAGAGTACAACAATTGGATTTAGTGAAATATGAATGGCAACGTTCAGAAGTTTGGTCATGAGCACATTTGTACAATAACTTTACAGCTTGTTGTAGTAGTGGTCGACAGCTGGAATTTCAAGCTAGATATCATGTTAGTCATGTTGCAGAATTGTATGCAGTTACCCATTACCTTGAGACCCTTGCGCACATGTTGCCCCTGACAAGCTCTTCCAGCTTGCCACCCTTGTATTTGATATAGTACTATGTAATACAAGATTCCAAATGAGCAGCTTCGTCACATAACATGTCATCTTCGTCAACTTCAATGGGGATTACATTCTGCAGCTCATCAATCACCGTAGAGTCAGTTTCTTCAATATTGCAGCAAACCCCACTAAAACCCAGCAGTGCGTATATTGCTTGAAGATGCACACGGTGAACATCATTGATTCGTCAGCATTTATCATGCAGTCTGCAGATCTCACCAGCAAGAGCAGGATTGCTCTCACGGAGTAACATCGCAGTTGTGGAGAGGTGAACGTCTTCATCATCGACCCATTTCTGAAGGCGGGAAATTTCAATGTTAAGGTGGGCAATCTCTTCATGGGCGCGAATGATCTTGAAGTACTTGCCTGCAATCTCCCTGGTTGCTTTGGAGACCCAAGGTTTTACCAATATTTCTTGCCTGCAAGTGTTTGAGCAACTCAAACTCCCCCAACCACGCATAAGACGCAACCTTGCTGAACTTCAACACTGCCTGCGGAGGTGTTTGCAAAGGTGCCAGCTGGTTGTAGCGCTCAAGAGCGTTCCGGATTGCTGTGGAATGATGAGTGATTGCATTTGAGATTTGCTGACACATTTTGTATCCTAGACAGAGCATAAGCATAATGTAAGTGTCAACAGAAAGTACGTACCTGTACCAGCTAAGTTTGCTTTCGCGAGTTCAAACAGTCTCTGCACTATGAGACCTTCTAGACGCTGAACAGCATGAATAAATCGGTGATTATGCAAGTACTTGAGTGCTTCTTGATACTCAGGGTCAGCCGGAGTCCAATGTTGTGTAACACCAATCCTTCTCTCTAAGTCAAGCACAGCGTTCATTTCAAGAAGAAGTTTGCTGTATGCGGCTCAACGTTCAACTTCCCGTGCTCTGGTGGACACTTGAGGTCCCTTGCGCAGCCCACCGTTTTGTGTAAAGTCGGCTGGTACATATGAGAGAAATTCAACCGAAGTGATGCCACCATATTCGGCCCTACAAGCACATTGTGAACAAAGCTTACATACTGAGATGAATCACGTACTCGGCCACCTTCAGAGACTGGAGTGCTTCAACATATGCCATCTTCTGAGGGTCATATTCCACCTCGTTAGCAAGGCTTTCGAGATATTCAAGTTCTTCAGCATTCCAACAGTGAAAGTCAGCATCCACAAGATTGAGCTGCACTTTCAATTCCTCGACAGCAGGAGTTAGATTGTTGATAATGTCAAGCGCTTGCTTGTAGTTGTTGTAGAGGAATCGACCTAAATATAGAGATATTAAAATCAGTTGGCAAGAAGTCATCAAACCTTACTAAGTTCCTGATAGCGGTCTTGATCCCACTGATCGAACTGGAGGTCAATAAATTGCAACCAATGAAAATATGATGCATGGCGTATGAGTGGAGCCACAGCATTAGAACCTGAAAAAACACGCTTGCAAGTCTCCAGATCCTCGATCCCAAGACCTTCTTGATAGAGAGTATGATACTGTAGTTGACAACAACGATTGTGAGCATGTCCATGAACAGAATTGACAACGAAACGATGATTTAGGCTCTTCACTTTGTTGGCGATTGAACTGGTGGCAGCTGTCTTTGAGAACGAGCACCCAATGTCATATCCAGTCACATTGTTGGGACTGTAGACATCCATCAGCTTGTTTGCTGTTGCAAGAGCATACTTTGCACTGAATCAATACATATCATACATTTAAACACTTAACTTGAAAAAGAACTGCACGTACAGTTCACCCGCTTTGCCTCATTTCAACAAGAGTTTGGACGATCCCATGACGACACGCGCTAACAAAGACACCCGTTTGATCAAACACTTTGGTGGTATTTTCAGTTATTGTGTTTGCAGCCTTCCAGTTGTCTGTACACGATGAATCATTCAAAGCCTCGATGGCAAGTGAAGAAGTGAGTGAGGGCTCTTCAGGTTCTACATGCGCAGTGGCTGAGCGAGTGGCTGGGCATAAGCGAACATCATCTTTGAATTTCTCAATGTCATCTGTAGTAATAAGATACGATGAGGTGATGCAGTGCTCATCAGCGTGGCCAGAGCTGTCAACACATTTCAGCAAGTTATTGCCATCAAAGGCATCAAGTCGTGCAGGGTAAAGAGGTGGCTCATCAGGTTGCTGTCACCAGTTTCGTAAGCATGCTTCACAATTATGTTGAGTGGCCAACCTTATAGTCACATGCCGGACAAGCATGCAACATATGCCAATGTGGCATGTCCCATCCCAATGCTTGAGCAATGAGACTTTTCACCTGTCTTAGAATTTCAAGATATGCATCAAAGGCCACAGCAAACTGGTCTCACAGTGACTGATAATAAGTACGCTAATGAGATAGTAGGGTCAGTAAGGATGGGTCTAAGTTTAGATTTGGCACCTGTGACTCACACTGTGGAGTGCACACAACACCTTTACCATCACCTGCACACTGAACGAGGCTTTCCTTCAGCAAATTTGGTGGTAGAGTTCAAGGCACTCCAAGGACACGGCCAGTGTAGGTTGAACAGGGGAGCCACCAAGGTAACCAGCCCTTATCAGCGACACATTGGCAAGTTCGTCATCACGTTGATCAACAGACCACACATGTACATAGTCTATAAGAATGAATGAGGAAATTGAAAATATGGAAGAAAACAAAACAAACTTGTTATACCAACAGTAGTAATCTGAAAGGCCGTCATTGTACGGTTGTCTTCGGTGAGGTCAGGTGGTATGCGAGCATTTGCTGGATTGTGTTTCCACTGCAAGAACACTTCAACAAGGTTCGGCATTTGATTGTGCCAGGAAGCATGCATCTGCCAGTTGTGTAGGAGGCGGGGTCCATGGGGCACGACGTTGTCGATGCCTACCTTGAATACTACACAAATTTAGTTTTGCTGAACAGGAATATCAGAAAACTCACCATGCAAAAACATGTGTTTGCGCTGCACTAACTGCATGGTGTTCATCACCAGTAACAGGTACACGAATGTCAGAGCCTTCATCCACACCATCGTTGACAGAGGAGTCTGCGCTGGCATCATTCGAGTAATCATTGGCGTGAATAGCAGCCTCGGCAAGAAGTTGTTTTGTAGCAATAGATATACCTGCCTTTCTATGAAGTTTGAGCAAGAAAGACGGTGCATACGATGTACCTTGTTGATTGTCCAAACACTGCCTTTCAAATGCTAACCTGTCTGCACGGATCTTGCTGAGGTTGGCTTGAAGTGTCCGAGAAGTGCCTGTATCTGTGATGACCGTCTCCTGAACTGAGCCGAACATTGAGCTCTTGAACATGCATTTGCATTTGGTCATCGTGTAGAGGTAGGCTGTCCATGGGAATGATCTTGTTGGTTGATTGGTTTAAGTGAGGCGGAGGGATTATATAGCTTTGGAACATATGATATTGACTATCCTGTAGAAGACAAGTAAATTGCCATGAAAAAATAGGAGAGAAACAGTCCAGAACGAAGGAGGTGGTGAGCTCGTCGTTGACAACAATGAGCGCAAGGTTCAAACAGCTGTGAGAAGTACAGCAAATAGGCCATGTGATGATGACGACAACACCCGGAGTTATCCGCTCATATCTATTTACGGTGACAAGCTTATTATATCATACGCCCAAATTAGTAGTATATAGCGAGCTCAAAATTCACCTGAGGTACTGCTGGAGTGCTGGTTTTATTGCTGGTAGGGGAACAGATAGGTAGCCCTTACTAAGTAGCAACGAAATGGGGTACCCGATGTTTTTACTAATTAGTAATATTAATGGTGCCACTCAGGTGGATCCCATAGGCATCTGTCCTATGCCTGCCGATTCTGGCCTGTCCACGTACAAGCAACTCACTTTGATCCGGACCTTGCCGAAAAACAAATGCAAATCGTTCTTCGACCATGACGTAACTATTCTTCTGACTTGGATGACGTAACTATTCTTCTGACTTGGAGGTACTCTGCCTTATCAATGCGTCCTGATAACATTCTCAAGCACACTCGCAATTTCAGGGTCGCACCGAATACGAAGATGTCTCGCCTGCTGCAATAGACCTCCAGAGATTTATTCAAGTCTTCTGCAGCATCATCTTGCACAGCACACCTCATCTCTATGTATTAGCACCGTCATCATCGACCCTCAACTCCGCAATATTCAGAACGTTTTCTGCACGGTTTCCCAACTCTTCTTGTCTGGCATTTGGACATGATATCAACTCGACAGCTGTTCAGACTGTGATTGGTGGGCTCACTGGTCATGTTCACTCATTTTTGTTCTCTCCGGATGGGACCCGTATGAATGGATCGTTTGATTGCACTGTACGGCTGTGGGATAAAGCGACGAGGCAGCTATCAGGCAAGCCCTTGCTGGAGAATAGCAGGCCAATACTCTCAGTTTCATTTTTGTCGGATGGGAAATGTATCGTGTCTGGCTTGGCAGATAACACTGTCCGGCTGTGGGATGTAGCAACGTTCCAGCCCGTTGATCTAAATCTCTAAAGAAAAGGGAAAGAGAAGAAAGAAGGTCTGAATGATCAAGATATGGCGCTCGCAGAGCTTTCCCAACAGTGCGTCTGAAATTCTATAATGTGCAGATACCCAAAACTCCAAAATCGCGGCAGCTTCCTTATCACCAACTACCCGAAACCCATCTCTTACACCCCTTCTATTTGTCTCAGTATCTAACCTTGATACAGAAGCAAGTTCTTTGGTGTAAGTGCTGTCGTAACTACAAAATCGTCAGACGGCTCCAAAAACGGAGGGGCGTTGCTCCAGCTCTAATCCAGACTCCGCGTTCACAACTTACACGACACCATCCATCATGGAGCATAATCAAACAACGTGAAGGTCCCTCTTTTTGTACATTGACCAACGAGGAGGTGCAACAAAAGATTACAGATCGAAATAAGTGGTAGTGACTGTGTATAGTGCGATTTGATTCTTTTTGGATTTCAGGAACAAGGTATTTGAATTTTGATACAAGTACTTCCACCAGCTGACGAGAGATAAACATCTGTCGGTGCTCCCTCTGTCGGCGCGGCACTGAAATGCTGACCACTATGTCACGCATTCATATATTACGATCACTATTACTGTTTAGCAAAAAGGGAGATCGCTTCTCGGACCCAAACCAAGACGGGACAGATTGCAGCCATACTCGCCATCGTTCAGCAACCTGATACCCTCCCAAATAAACGATGGCTAGGGCTTCAAACTTCCGCAGGGTATCGTGCAGCATGTGTCTCCGTGAGTTTTTGTGCTTTTGCTATGGTGAAATGAGAATTGATAGTATTGGCTGGTTAGGGCGCAGCTAAAACAGTACTTTAGGGCAGTCATCATAAATTTGCTCACAGAGATCTAGATCAGCAAATCGGATAAATGTGTATATCTCTTTTCGCATTTCCTTCTTTTCACAATGGCCGTCAATGTTGAGAGGCTCGAGCTGGACTGCGTCATATCCGATATGAAAGAGATTCAGCCACAGTACGACGCAATTTGCTCTTCAGATCTATCACATCGTTGCCACAAAGATGCCGCACAAAGGCAGGAAAGTTGTAGCTGTCGGCCTCATCCGCATCCTCACGCAAAGAACGATCATGCTTGCGTCTCCGAGCGCGTAGAGCTGGTGAACTGTACTTCCTCCCTTTCTTGCCATTAATTTACGTCCCTTTCCCCATTTCTCCGTCATCAAGCTCTTCAGCGAGCTCCAGTATTTTTCCAAATCTAAAGACGAAGAACCAAGCACTGGCATAACAGAGATTGTCTTCGAGGAGTAAACTACGTGGTATCAGGCTGCGTATTCGCCACTCGATAGTGCGTCTGTGGATCCTGGTCCCCTGCATCTCATGTGGCTCTTATCTCGTCATGGCATAGAGAGCTTATGAAACCCCGCAAGATATCTTGTGCTTCACTCGAGTCTACTGAACACTTATTCTTTTGTATGTTATTTGTGGTATCTATGCCTTCGTCAATTTCGAATTTTGGCGTGCGCGTCTAGAGATATTCCCGGTTGCAATCAAACAGAACGGTAGATCAAGCGTCCACGACTTAACTTTCGCTTTTATAGACTCCCCGTTATCCTTGCGTTCCTGTGCCTTAGTTTCGCATGGGAGCAGCTGTGGTCGGTTTCACACTTGCAGGTGTGTACAATGCAGGTGGTTTTTACATCTCCACGTGTATCTCTGCGCCCGTAGCATGCACACACTGATCAAATTGATCAAGCTGGGTCCCGTTCGTATGAGCTATAGTACAGAGCTAGTAGGGCTTCTAGTGTAAGTAGACCTTTTTTTTTCATCTGTTGCTATGCGGTCTCAATCTGTGCTGGTAAGATCTGGCCGTCTACCATGAACATCTTGTAGCTCTGAGTTTTTGTCCAAGGTCGAATTATGGCTCCCCCTTGGCCGTCCACCATGGTCATCATTTGAACTCCTGTGACTGAGTTTTCGTCCGAGCTCAGATTATGACACCCCCATTAATTTAGCACGTCTTGCATGCCAACCCTGATGATGGCCCGGGAGATTGGTGCATGCACTGCTTCAGCGAAGCGTTGGCATCGGCTTTGCAAATTCGTCCTTAAGGGAGTAAAGAATGCGCATAGTTGCAAGGGTCACATTAAACCATCGTTGCTCTTCATACACATCCCTCCGATCTCCCCTAACCACCATCAGGAAGAAGGGAAAACTGATGGCGAAGATGATAAGACCCGACAAACTCAAAGCCGGCGATGGACTGCGCTGAAGAAGTTGGGAGGAACTGAAAAAGAGCTTTGATACGCACACAGCAAAGTGTTTGTTTCCCCCGCTTTGATGACTAGCTATTAATCAGCTGATATCTTTAGACTCTAAGCATTCCATAACAGAAGTTGTGTGCTAGTAGGAGGTTAGAGGTGATGTAGCAGAAGCAGTTGTCTTAAACGGAAGTTTACGAACATCGGGGCGCGAGTCAAAATACAGACAAACTGCATGATATAAGCTTTCCTGTGACGCGGGCATTTCTTATCTGCCAAATATTTGGCAATGGAGCCTCCCCTCCATCTGAAATCTGGGGAAAGGAAAATCAGGCCCCACCCGCTCAAATTTTAGATGCAGCCGCACCTCTTCCTATCAACCTCAGAGTACTGCTTGAGTTTTTTTTTGTTGCTACTCGCGCCGAAAATTTAGTCTCTTGGATATCACAGCGGGAAGTTGGTACCATTCCTGCTGAACCTGCGCCCACCACAGAAGTTAATGTATCCTGGCAACCATACTTTCTGTTCTCTCCCGATGTTGCCCCTCTTTTCCCTTTGGATCCTGGGGCTTCTTGGCTTTAGGAGTACAATGTCCCCCTTCAATCAGGATATGAATACGGCAGGTCGTACGATATACCTAGTTAACCGAAGGGGACGGGGATGGGAGAAGAACACTTCGTGAGGGATGCAGAGGAAGCGAGACCAGCGACGAGAGCAGGAAGAGGACGCAGAATCACGAAGAAGAAGCGCAGAAGTGTCAGGCCATGTGGGGCTCGGGTGGTATAGACAACGACACCCTCAAATTATTTGCATCCGTCAGATTCCGGTCAGAAGCCTTCAAGTTTAACATAATTAACATATCAACTAGTACTGTTGAATACTGAATCTCTAATACTAAGATGGATGGGAGATGGAGAATACCATTGATAATAGTAAGATTGAACCTTCTTCTAGTCAACGGTATTAATACTAGTATAGATACGCCTATTCAAGATTGCCAGGTTACCCACTCAACAGAGAGCCAACT
Source organism: Suillus cothurnatus (assembly GCA_016758765.1). Lineage (NCBI taxonomy): Eukaryota > Fungi > Basidiomycota > Agaricomycetes > Boletales > Suillaceae > Suillus > Suillus cothurnatus. The sequence goes on along the minus strand of JABBWL010000111.1, from coordinate 107,039 downwards.
TAGATGTTATCATTACATTGGTTCCTTTACTCCCTCGCAAGATGATGTCGCTCGCAAAAATCAAGGAATCTGCAAAGGAAATTTCTCCCTACCTGCCACGGACAAGCAAAACAGGGGTTCAAAGTGCTCATAATCAGAATCCCAATTTCACAAAGCTTTCTACCCGCCTCCCGCTCGAGCGCCTCCCAAAACTACCACAAAGCAGCAATCCAGCCTGGTCCAAGACTTGTGTATCACAATTCAATCCTTCACCTGTTGTACCCAGATCGCCCGTAGAACACTGTACCATTCATACTGCTACATCCGAACTTTCATTGGAGCCTTTGAAGGCGGATCGATCCGATAAGCCACTTGGAATCGGTATGAGAGACTGCTCCGGCTTCACAAATTTTAATAAACTTATTTTTACTTGCCAGAATATTGTTCACGAAATTCTGAATTTGAGTGGGGTATAATACTATGTTGTGAGTAACCCTACAATGTCTACTGAAGCGCTTCAGTGTCGGCCTTTCAGCGGTTGATGCTGCTTACATCATGAATGCCATCAGATAAGAAGATGCGATTAGGAAGAGGTAATGATCCGTCATGCCCTAGACCGCTGATATCCCCGGTTTATACCTTACTCTTACCAGGGTCACCTTTCTACCTTTGCAGGGTGGATTGACTGTCAAGATGCCTACTGATGCACATGAAGCTGTTCTTGCACCCCTCACTTACGCGTGTACTAAAGCTATTTACGAAATGGGTCATGATAACGCTGTTGTTCAAGTTCACGTTAGTGGAAACACCCGCTTTCTCGGTGATCACATCACTGGCGACCCCGATATGCATATTCGTGTGTCGTCAACTCTCTCGCACACATCTTCCGAACCAAAATCCCTCTTCATAATAGAAGTTTGCTTCGTTCAAGGCGAGATACCCATCATCGGGAAACTCAATTATTACACCATCGATGGTCAGGATCTCGAGTCTGTTTCATCCTTCCATGTCCCAGAAAGAAAACCATATTCCTGTCCTGCAGATGATACTGATATTGCGAGACGATTACGATCTTCCCCTCTGAAGTCATATGACGAGTGGAAGCCAGAGCTGACGAAGAAAAATGCTTTTGGCCCTGTCATCGTGGACGGGCATACATGGATTGATGTCTCAAAGGTCGACATCCATGCTTGGGTTCGCACTTCCCCAACTGCTCCTATCGATATCAATCAGCGCAGTGCCGGTTATGCATATGGAGTGCGTAATCGTATCAATCTCACGTTGATACATACTAACTACTTTTTTCCAGTCTCTCCATCCTGAGTATCATATCGATGACGTCGACAAGCTCTTAGGCAGCGCTCTCAAGAGGATCAGGCGGAAGATTCTGTCCTACTATGAAGAGCACATTGAAGGGAATCGTCGGGCTCGCGAAGCATCTAGCGGTGTCGCTGAAAAAGATGGCGGCCGGGAAGCTGTTGAAGAGTCTGAGTCAGATGTCGAGGCTGATCATAAAGATATTGAGCTATCATACAGCTCTATCAGCGAGTCAGATGATGAAATAGACGAAGAACTTCATGAAGCTGAACTCGCAGCCACAATCAGCAATCTCTGCAACTGGGAGCCAAAGTTGCCTATCGTCAACTGGAAGGAGTTGAAGGGTGCGCTCATCACGGGGATCTGGAATACAGGGTATTCACGCTACAAGAGCTGGCATGATAACCTGAAAAAGTGTGACAGGCAAGAGGTCTTTGGCGATCAAGAGTACCGCAATGAAGCCCTCGCATGACCCGTAGCATGTTCAAGCGGCTCCGTACTGGTCCTGATTGATGTAGCCTGTAGTAACATCGAATACCTGTATTTATAAGGCTGATATTCCGACTTGTGTCTGCTGTACGCCCTGCGTTTCATATCATTCAACCTTCACAATCACCTTCACTCTGAATTCTTTCGACTTCATTTAGATATACATTCACAGGGTCTTCTGCTCGATAGCGTCTATTCCCCAATATTTGCATAGAGACGATGTGCGCTGCTCCTATATTTCTCTGTGTCCCTTTTGTGACTGAGAGTGAATTGTATTTGATTTGGAGCCTGAGCCCCTTCCATAATGGTGAATTGCTGCCTCGAAGAATCGAAAACGCGTTCCAACATGCGACAGGCAACACGGACTAGACGCTGAAAGCTATGACGGAGTCAGACGGACCCGCATGTGCTTTATCGGACCGCTGTTGAGCTCAATGGAATCGAAGACATACTTATCCTGGTCCCCGATGTTCACAACACTGCGGGGGTGCACATCCACCCATCAGAATAAAGCTAAAGGATCACGGGGGCTGTAGTATTCATGGTCGTGGATATTAACTTGCGACTGTGAGTGTGCGCTGGTACAAAAGGAAAATGGCTCACCTGACTGCACCTGTACATAGCTGAACTTGTGGTCCCGACGAGAAGCGTTCGAACGGCTATTAAGTGTATCACATAGATTTGATGTCCATGAGGTTGTTGCCAATGGCCTTTTCAGCGAACCTGCGGCCAAAGCGACGGTGTCCGACGAGAAGCGAAAGGTCGACGGGCCAGCAAGACAACATTCGCCTGCAAAGAGAGCGGCAGGCCAGAGTGAGGCTTCCTGAGGCAGCAAGCTTGCATCCTTTCTTTAGATTGATCGTGAGTTGCGTTTCTATCCGGTTAAAACTTCTTGCCTGCCATTTCTATACGGTGGTACTCATCTTTGTCTGCGTTTGTTGCGTTTGTCAGGGCGAGTCCTGGTGTTGGTCTGGAATCTGAGCAGTTGCACTGTGATAACCTACGTACTTAGTGAGTCAATCGTTTTTACATCACTGTACCCTACCCTGTTTATTGCTTAATCTTCGACAGCTCCAGCATTGAATCAAAAACAGGTGTTAATCCTATAAACGCCTGGATAATTGCGGTCCCAAACAAGGAGTCCGGGTTTTGGGCGTAGAGTCACCGGCACCTAGTATATGTAATATATCCGAGTCGTTCGAAAACGGCTTCGAGATCAGCAAACTGTCTGGAACCAGAAATGCCCAGCAGCTCCCGAGAGGACTCCGCATCGTCATACACGACAAGATCTGCGTCATCACCCCACGCCTCGCAGAACTTACACGCCTCGCAAGCCTCACATACCATGTTACAAGACACACGCGAGCCTCCCACACTCATCGCAAGGACTTCATTCCTTCTGCCACTGCCGTCTCTTTCTAGCATCTCTTCCAAAAATTTAAGTAATTTGAACGCTAACTGAACCGTTCATCACTGTGCGCCCCTATTCCGGCATTTGACTCGGTCAGTCCATTTGTACTCTCGAAATTTCAGTGTGTTCCGATTGCACAGTAGCTATGAGTACTGCTGGCCCCCCAGTGCCACAAATACGCAAAGGCTTAGTGTAAGGTGTGCGAGTCCGCATCAACGCCCTTCATCGCAGATTCATGGACATTCAGATCCCTCAGACAGCAGATACATTGCCTGCCTAGCATCACGTTCTCTTTCAATCCAGTGCGCTCGAGCTGGATGGTAAATCACAATCAGTTTTCCCTACGACCAGCTTGCGCGATCACATTCAAGTTTCAACGGATGTCAAGGGCTCACGCTGGAGAAAGCCGTGCTTGACCCTACTACGCACAGATTCGTTCGCAAACAGATAACTGCACATGGTACTTTCGAGAGTGCGATGTCGCCGAGACAATCGAGCGCTGTTTTTTACCAGGGGATGAAGAGGAAAAGACAGCGGAGAACGCAGTGTACAAGCATATTTTATTGTAGCTCGAAGTAGGAAACGTCCCAAGATGAACGGACCGCTTGTATAAGATATAATATGGCAAAATCGTGTCTCAGACACCCAGTGGTTGCTTACTACAGCCTGAGAGTCTTCGAGCGATGTATTAGGGATAACGGAAACGGGTGAATAACATGGATCACCTTCCATTTGAACATCTTCAGCTTGTGGAGCAAGCCTTTCGAGCATCCTGTCAGTAAGAAGAGAACACGGAAGGGGTGTCGGAGTGGTACCGCCTGCCAAGCTGGTACTTGCTCCCCCACTCGCAGACTCGATATTCCACTCAGATGATCTTGAAACTAGAGTGAAGTTGCTATAGGTGATACAGTCAGACCAGAGATATGTTTAGAGATATCCATTCTCACTTGAAAACAATCCAATCAAAGAACCTATCAGATGAACGAAAGCCTCCGTCCTTTGGTAGCTGATGCAAGGCAAAAATGTTGGTCGGAAACAAAGACTCTATAGTTAGCGGCAATAACCGTTGAATAGCGTGCACAGCAGGTATAACTCGATCAATGATCATCCTGCCTGCAGATGTAGCTAAAATAGGCATCAAGAACAATTTTTAGATAGTCGTTAGTGTCTTACACTTATCAGGGCATCTTAGGGTATTGGAATTTGGCGAGGTCCTAAGTTCCCTGCCCGGTCATGGAAGCGATAGAAGTTCGCAAACCAAGGCCGGCGATGAGTACTAGGACATAGATAGTGCCTCCCCCTGCTAAAGCGGCGAACTTTGTCCCAGCAGAGTGCCATTTCTGAACGCCCTAAGTGAGATCTTCCGTCCCATCGGAAGAACAAAATCGCGGTAGATTTGACTTAGGGAAAAGCCTGTGTCTAACTTGATGCTACCAGCCATTTCAGACAATAGACATGGATTTATGAGTCCCGACGTTATGTGTTATGAAAAAGTGTACTGTACTCAAATCAAATGTTGAAACTTTTGAAAACTCGCTTAAACACCGGCACCTGAGTGGCACCACTGATATTATATACACAGTCCAACAATGTTACATGCATGCGCAACCACTCGAGGTGGCATCATGGTCCGGGCCATCAACCGTGCAGGCCTTGGACAGATGCGAAGGGAACTCCGTGCAATATTGCCATGTGTTTCTTGGTAATACCAACTTTTTCATTTGCTTTCATATCACTGATGGATCATAAGCGATCGACTTCGATGTCTGAAATAGTCTGGGCATTAGTTCCCCATGCAGAGGACTCGAAGGTTGTTATATTCTCTGCGGTGCATTCATTTATGACTATGCGTACTTTGCATAGGCGGCTGTAGACTTCACCGTGCGGACTCCAAAATAAGCGCTAAAATACGGATGTGCTACCAAAATTTTACTCTCGTTGATACTCAACATGACCGACACTAAAAGCAAAAGAAAAAGGGGAGTCAACAAGGAGCAGGAGGGCAATGTAAAGTGGCTTCCCAGATTCTGAAAGATAACCAGGAGGAATTTACTTTGAATCCACACCTGGACGCCTGTCTAAACAAGGCGAAATCCCCAAAAAATGACACTGGGAAGACAATACAGCGTCTGGACGTGCAGGTTGTGAAATGCAAGCTCGGTTCAGCATGGATCAATGCACTAACAACAACTCACAACCTCGAGGTTGGAAGATACAACGACAGGCCTGAAGTTGAACTCGAGACTAGCAAATCGTTTCCGCAGTGTGTGATTGGTACCTAAGGCGAAAAAATTACCATCTAATGCGAAAAAGATAGGGTTCTCAAGATCGGACAATCGATCGCAAAAAGCGTGAAAATAGCGCGCTATAAGACCCACTCCCTTACGGTAGCGGGAACTTATCTCTACCTTCATTTCCGGCTGACTCTGCGGAACCTTGAATTTACGAGTATCACAGACCTAGATCAAAACAGATACAACTGTCAAACTTGAGCCTAAGTACACAGGCAGGAACTCGATATTACCTACAGTAATCAGACGTTAGGACGGAGCCGCTTGGTCATGCTACGGGTCATGCGAGGCTCTTCATCGTGGTGCCTTTCATCCCGGCGCCTTTCATTGTGGTACTCTTGATCATCAAAAGCCTCTTGCACGTCACGCTTTTTCAGCCTCTCATGCCAACTCCTGTAGCGCGAATAAGCTGTATTCCAGATTCCTGTGATGAGCGTGTTTTTTAACTCCCTCCAGTCGACGACGGGGAGCGTTGGTTGCCAGTTGGAGAGACTGGCGATAGTAACTGCGAGTTGATCTTCATCAGGTGCTTCGTCGATTTCTTCATCTGAGTCGCTGATGGAGCTCAGGTCCGATAGCTCAACATCTGGTTCAGGCTCTTCAACAACTTCTTGGTCGCCATCTTCCGCAAAACCACTAGACGCTCCGCGAGCTCGACGAGCCCCTTCCATGTGCTCTTCATAGCAAGAGAGTATTTTCTCGCTAATCTTCTTGAGAGCGATTCCGAAGAGCTTGTCGACGTCATCGACACGGTACTCAGGATGGAGAGACTGGAAGTAGTTAGTATATATTTTCGTTAGATTGGTACGGTTACGCACTCCATATGCATAACCAGAATTGCGCTGATTGACATCGATATTGGCTGTCGGGGAGGTGCGAACCCAAGCGTGGATGTCAACCTTGGAGATATCAATCCATGTATGGCCCTCTACGATGACAGGGCCAAAAGCGTTTTTTTTCGTCCGCTTTGGCTTCCACTCGTCATACGACTTCAGAGGGGAAGATTGTAATCGTCTCGCAATCTCACTGTTGTTCGCAGGACAGGAATATGGTTTTCTTTCCGACACAAGGAAAGACGAGGCTGATTCGAGATATTGACTATCGATGGTGTAATTATTCAGTTTCCTGATGACCGGTATCTCGCCTTGAGTGAAGCCGACTTCCGTCGTCATGAGAGATTTGAATTCAGAAGATGTGTGCGGGAGAGTTGACGATACACGAATATGCATATCAGGGTCACCGGTGATGTGATCACCGATGAAGCGGGTGTTTCCACCGACATGAACTTGAACAACAGCGTTATCATGACCCATTTCGTAAATAGCTTTAGTACACGCGTAAGTGAGGGGTGCAAGAACAGCTTCATGTGCATCAGTGGGCATTTTGACGGTCTTCACCCTGGTAGGAGTAAGATATAAAGCGGGGGTATTAGCGGTCTAGGACATGATGGATCATTACCTCTTCCTAATCGCATCTTCTTATCTGATGGCATTATGATGTAAGCACCATCAGCCGATGTAAGGCCGACACTGAAGCGCTTCAGTAGACATTGTACAAGGGTTACTCACAACATAGTGTTACGCACCACACAAGTTCAGGATTTCATGGACAATATTTTGGTAAGTAAAAACAAGTTCATTAAGCCAGTGAAGCAGGAATAGTCTCTCCTACCGATTTCAACTGGGTTATTGGATTTATCCGCCTTCAAGAGCTCCAATGAAAGTTCTGACGTAGCAATTTTAATGGTACAGTGTTCTACAGGCGAACTGGGTACAACAGGTGAAGGATTGGATTGTGATACACAAGTCTCCGGGGTGGTTCGCTGCTTTGTGGTAGTTTCGGGAGGCGTCCGAGACTCCGAGTGGGAGAGGCGCAGAAAACCACGCGAAACCGGGATTCTGATTCGAAGCACTTTGAACCCCTGTCTTGCTTGTTTGTGGCAGGTAGGGAGAAAATGCCTTTGCAGATTCCTTGATTGTTGCGAGTGAAGGAAGTAGTGTAATGATAACGTCCAAGGTGGCTGTCTGTTGAGTGGGTAACCTGGCAATCTTGAATAGACACTAGTATTAATAACGCCGTTGACCTGAAGAAGGTATTAATAGTTCAATCTGACTGCACACCCGTTCGCAAGTCGAAACACAGACAACTGCATGACATAAGCTTGCCTATGACGCAGAATGCACGACGGACGACTCATACATTCCAGATCATGTGTATCGTTCACCTAAATTAGTGTTATGAAGCGCCACACATAATGAGAAATTCAGCGAAAGCAGGCAACAAGCACGAGGCCTAGGTCAATGATTTTAAGGTAAAAATCTCTTATTTTGTTCAGTTCATGTTACATGTGATGACAGAAACAATACAATGGCGCAAATCGGGCTATTAGGGTGCAACAAACTATGCCATAAGTGCATTGCAAAGCGCTTCAGGACTTTTTAGCATTAAACGGACTAGAACAACTTCACTGAACATCAGCGAAAGTGAACAATCACAGACGTACGAAAGAGGGAAGAGTTCGTGGTACAGAAGCGGCCAAAAAAGGATAAGAATATAATCCGGCGAAACAGTTGAAGAAAGTTGAAAGTATCAATCATCAACATCATCCTCATCACTGTCGGAGTCACCCTCGAGGACACACGATGGTATGATTATACCTGGAGGAAAAATAACGGTAATGGTACCAGCATTTGGGTTTGAGAAATATGTGACTCCAGAGTTGGTATGTGTGATCAGGACCTCGTGATAACCCTCAGGTAGGGCGTCTTCTGCGATGGGATAAGGAGATCGTCGAGGAATGTTGCGTCGCTTGTCACCCGGACACTCACGAGCAGCATGAGACTTCCAAGTGGGTCAGATGGCGACAGATGTCAGTGGAAACGACCTCCTACTGAACCCGAGGCTTCTCGTTCTGGATAGGTGTAAGCAGGAAGAGAAGATGTAGGATTCAATACGTGTGTGTATGACATAGGAGCAGAGGCAAACTTGAGCATTGGCTTGGATGCGGGAATCGTGAAAGCCTTCCGCAATGAGGCTTGACCACGTAGTCGCCATAGCATTGATAAGTGCGTCGGCCGTCAAGTTCTCATACCTAAAGTTTGGTATGGCCCGGACACGAAGTTGAAGCACGGGATTGGCAAAAAAGAATTGGTGATTTTTGAAAACAGAGTCAGAGATAGCGCAACTATCACCTGCTGAACTAAGCGTGTTCCGTGCTGTTTTTAACGAAATCGTCGAAGTCTTGCGAGACGTTGTAGAAGCACGCGAGGGCATCGAGACGCCAGCCAGATAGTATGAAGCGATCCTTGAAGCACGACGCGAACTCCACCCACGTGGCAAGCTGTTTGAGCACATCGCAATTCTAGTTTCACCAAAGTCTCGCGCTTGGCTCTTCCAGCTGGAGGCCTGCGGGTGCAGTAAGTAGTTGCGGAGGATATCGTATATACCGGGTTCCAGGCAGACCACGCGAGATATTTGTCTTTGCAAAGCCAAAGCCAGGTATTGATTGTCATAGGCTCAATCGGAGAGAATGCGAGTAAGTCAAGCTTGGACATCTTTGATGGCGCTGCAGATATGACGGAGGGTTTTGCGTGAGAAGCGTGAGAATTAGAACCAAACATGTTAAGCGTGTCGCGTTGCGTTCAACAAGGATGTGCGACGACGACTGATGTTAAACCAGGGATATTTGACGAGCGTAGATTTGAATGCAAGCTCGCAAGACCTTCGAGTGTTGGGTTGTGAGAAGGGACGACAGAAAACGAGGCCCCCGTAAGCTCCCTATGATGTTCGGCCGAAAAATTGCCTATTTGAGGCCCAAATTTTGCGTTTTCCTTGTCCGTTTTTGCCTATTTGAGCGCCTTGGGGAGCCGCTCCAGTACCCAAACCACGTTGATGTTTGAAATTTTGATGTTTTGACTTTGAGCTTGACCCTCGGCAAGTGCCAGCAGACTCTTCCTTGCTCCTTTTTCATGAAGTCTTTGATAAAATACTCAAACGTGAGCTCACTACTGGTCGTTACCTCAGTCCCTTTACTTATGATGAACTTTTATTCCTTGTTGGCCCTTTTCAGGCCTCTCCTATATCATTCAGAACCTTTCCTTTCCGCTGCAGCCCTCATTGGCTCATCCTAATCAGTCTATCAATGCGAGAATCGACTCTGACGATTTCTCAACCCTGATGGTCCTAGTAGTACCGCCAAATACAGCACTTTTACGTGCAGGAGTGGCCCTACCACCTGCAGCGTGTCCCTAATTCCAGGCATACGAGAGTCAAGCAAGGTTAGTAGGACTGCCAATCTGGTGTAGCGCAACCTAACATTTCCACAGACAACCTCACATGAAGTAGCCGTCAATCCCTCGTGGCGGGAACTCTTCAGGCGTGTATCTCGCATCACGCCCCATCCCTGGCCCTCCTGTTACCCAAAGCTACAATTCATTGCAGTACGTACCTCCATGACATTTTATCACCCCAATTAATCATTTCCTAGTTGATCTGTTTCTTCGCTCTTGTTCTCGGGTCGTGTAGTCAACGTATTTCTTCCTCTTACACTCGGCGCACTCTTCACCACATTCGACACACCAGGCGTAGTTCCATTCTCAGCATTTGGTGCAAGCCCATGGCCATACCTCATCACCTACGTCTTGCTATACTTCCTCGCTTCCTCAGGCGGTCTCGCAGCTATCCGTGACGCACTCTGGATTCCACTTATGCAATATGGCAATTGCAGCATGTTGATGCTCTCATTCAACCTTGTCCTTGCCCTTTCTCTCAGCTGGCATACAAACACAAGACTGGTGAGCTGCTGCGTATCCTTGATAGAGGAAGTGTAATAAACCGCATTGGAGAGCTTATTGGGTTCACGGTGGTTTCTGCACTTGCGGATATATGTGTTGCACTCGTCGTATTTGTCTTCAGGTTTGAACCTGCATTGGGCGCTCTGGTTGGAGTCATGATGGGGGGTTATATCTGGGCGAGTGTCGTGCTTACAAGGTATAGGACTAGGATACGGAGGCGAATGAATAAGCGGGACGTGGTGAGTGTTCGTCGTTTTGTCTATGATCATGAAATGGGTCCTAATTGTATGCATGCTCAGGTCACGGGCGGGATCCATACGGATTGTCTCCTCAATTACAAAACTATCAAGTATTTCGGTGGGGAGGAATATGAGGCGCAGAGGCATATAGGTGGTTATCCTTTTTTTTTTTGACTATTGTGCCAAGCTTACATCCTTTGACTATGCCAGCTCTACTTCGCTCTCTCGAACCTGGGCGGCGTATATCGCGCAATCAACCAAAGCCTCATCGACACCAAGAAACTGCTGCACCCTCTTAACGAGCCTACTGAAGTTGTCGATGAACCTGATGCTAAGGAATTGATAGTCACGAACAGCGAAGCTGAATTTGGTATGTAGCCATCGCTCAATTCCCATACGCATCCACCTTAATCCATTATAGACAACGTATCCCTCTCCTACGACCATCAAACTTCCCGTGCGAATCCATATTCTTCTTTCACTCCTTTTATCTTATTTCGTCCCCTTGCCTGTTTGAACGGATTCTTATGGCGTGGATTCATGTAGTGTTGCACGCTAGTGATGATGACTCTCCATCAATGAATTCATGAGCGCTCAAAGCTGGAGAACCATCGCATTCAGCCGTGACCAATGTTTACGTTGCTTGTTTCAATGTACTTGTTTGTCTCTGACTATTCTTTGGTGCCGGACAAATCCAAGTCAGGAGCTACGTTTCTTCCTCTGGCAGACTTGAGCCATGTCCCCAAATTTGACTGTGCAGTACTTTATCCGCATGGTTTGTAATGATGCTGACCGATACGAGCAGCCTACAACGACTTCACAACAGATAATTCAGTCGGTCACACTGATCAATGGCATTGTGCTGCAAGGCGAGACCCAGCTGATTGCATCCGCATAGAGTGTTCCACCCGTGTACTGCTCTGCCATCATCTAAAAGAGCCAACCTGTCCTAAGCGAGTTTGAAAGTTGTTCTGAACAACTCGCAAAGGTATGGCTCAGGGCACACGTTCGTAACTACCGTTTTGGCTTAAACACACCGTCTTTGGACGCTTAAGTAATCGCTAGTGTAATAAACCATTGGTCTCCCTAACACAAATATATAAAACGTCGAATTTTCCATGATATACAGGTATTAGCTAATGTAAACCTACATTTAATTAGATACATGTATTTATTCGAAATCGAAATCGGATAATTCCTCGTCGATATGCTGCTGCGAGTGCCCGAAAATAACTATGCTATCTTTGAATTCGTCTACAATAGCCTGTTCAGTCACATTCAGCTTGTCCAAGTTCGAAAGGATCTTTGCAAATGTAGGAAAGGTCATTTGCGGAGTGATCCTACCCTTTGCAAGATGTGGCTTGCCCTGTTCTATCAGCACCGATTCTGTGATTGCGCCAACTGCACTGATAGCATAGTGCAGTTGGCGGCGTGGTGACCCCTCGAGAAACGTGTGTAGTCGGAAAGTCGAACACCATATTATTTGTGTGAGGATGTGGATGATGAATTCGTTATTGAACTTCGTGTGAATGATGAGCGTGCCATCCTACCAAAATATCAAACGGTGCTCTCAGAAGAAAGGAAAAACTTACTCCAGCGAATGAATATTGGTGCATGAACGCTAATGGATTATCCATAACGAGGCACCGCACCCGATCTATACGAAAGGTATCCGGGGCAATATTGCAGCCCTGTGGAGGGAGAAGAGAGTATCCCATTATGACCGCCTGACGAATGAGCGTCGCAAACGCAGTGCGAGATTTCGTCACTGCGGACCAAATTTTTTTCACGTCCTTGTCATCAGCCGTCCAGTGGCTCGCAACTATAATCAATATATCAATCGATTTAAGTAGAATATTGAGCTTTGGTACTCACCGAGAAGTGCTGGTATCTTGGGTCTCACCCGAATGATCATATTCTTCACGATGCGTTTTTTGTCATCGGGACTTGACGCCAGTGCATCGTTAGAGAAGATGATGGAGACGATGAGCTCTTTTGAGAGCGAAATTGCCTGGTCGCGAGTCTTTGCAGTGATAGAGTTTTCGGCAGGCTCTGCACATGGCACTGCCGTTGTTGTTGTCTCGGACGATGTTGTCGCTGTCGCTGTCGACATGGAGGCAGTGGCACGTTGTGTGGGGGGCATACGTCGAGTTGCACGACGACGTCTGTTTGCAGTTCGAGTAGGTCCTGTAGTCTGGTATTGTTAGGTTAGTTTTCGATGACACAGTAGTTAACGGTACCTACATGTATTACATGGGTGCCTGGGATCTCGCCCATCGACATAGATTGCAGGTGTTCGAGATCGGGTGGTGGCGCCAGGAGAGCCCGGAATTCGTCATCGTCACCGATCCACATGGGCGCTACCTCTGGTGATGGTAGGTGGGGCGTTAAGGGTGGTGGTGAGGGCGCTATGTGTTGCAGAGGATTGGGTGCTACAAATAATTAGATATATTAGTGCAGGCAAGGTAGTAGACATACCTTGCCATGATAATCTGTACAACGGAGTAATATAACCGCTTGAGGGTGACGGCTGTTGGTCGCGTGCAAGGTTCTGCTGATCGCCCATCAAGTTCTCCTGCTGAGGGTGCATGAAATCTGGCAGCTGATCGTGGTGTGGGAAGTCTTGCAGCTGGTCATGGTGCGAGAAGTCTTGCGGCTGATGGTGCGAGAGGTCTTGTGGCTGATGGTGCGGGAAGTTTGGCGGCTGATGGTGTGGGAAGTCTGGCGGCTGATGCGGGAAGTCTGGCGGCTGATGGTGTGGGAAGTCTGGCGGCTGATGGTGTGGGAAGTCTGGCGGCTGATGGTGCATGAAGTCTGGCGGCTGATCATGGTGCAGGAAGTGTGGCAGCTGATCATGGTGCAGGAAGTCTGGCGGCTGATCATGGTGCAGGAAGTCTGGCGGCGGATGGTGCGGGAAGTGTGGCGGCTGTTCATCAGTCAAATTCTCCTGATAGAGTGGCATATTCAATTGCTGCATATGTGTGAGGTGTGGCTGAACGCCAAATAATGGAGGCTGATGAGGGTCAAAAAAAGACATTGGTTCGTGCGGTTGTTCATCAGCAAGACTCAATTGACTGTCCGCGGGAGCATGAGAAGGGTTGAGGCCTGATCCACGCGCAGGTTTGGAAATGTTAGTCTTACCTTTGCGACGTGGCGCTCGTCTGCTGGCCATAAGGTGAAGGGAGTTGAGGATGCATGGGGAAGAGAACGGTCCAATTTGAATTCTAGAAGAAGCGACGGTACACAAACAACGCACAAATAAACTACACGTCTTGTGACATGGGGCTGCGAAGAGGATGGGGCTGAGATGAAACGGTACGATGTAAAAAGACCTGCTGCACATATGACAAAGCAATACAAATGGGAAAGGGGCAATGTTAGATTTGATAACACATAGCATGTGTGTTTCAATGTGTTCTTATCGATTGATCAGTGGGACGCATAATGACCGAACACGTGTATACATACCTCGATTCGAAGCACTGCTCGTACTAATAACGGCCTATGGCAAGGGTATGCGGGCTATGCTGCCGGATCAGCCGAAACCTCGGGATGTGAGTTATCCTCTTCTTCATCTGTAAATATGAAATCGTCTTTATCCCCCTGAATCGAAACCCCAGGCTCAGGTGACCGGGATCCCGATCTTCTGGACCCAGGTTGCAAGAAATCTTTCTTGGTACGTGCGCCCAAGATCTTCGAGAATTGCTCAGCTTGTAGTGAGACAACACGAAGAACCTCCAATTCATCCTCATAGACTGCTGTAAGATAATCTCTGTCGTCATCAACGTCTGAACGGTCACGCTCAGAAAACAAACTCCTAAAAATGTCCAGGTCGTCTTGAGCGAATCCGAAGCGTTCTTCATTATCGATGTACAGAGCATCAAGGAACGCAAGAAAGCGCTCAGCTTCCTCGATTTCCCATGCGGTCACCAACATGCGCTGGCGTGCAGTCTCACGAGCAGCAAGCTTTGCCTGATACCCTTTGTACAAGGTTGCAGGACGCATTTGTGTAAGGCCGCTTTCCAAGGTGCTAGCATGCTTTCAACAATTTAGTCTCTGAAATTAAATAAAAGAAATGCACTATACCTTGAGGAGCGATTCAAGGGGTACATATGGTTTGCATTCTCGCCCCATGACACGAGCCGCATAACGAACCTCAATTGGAGCCGGAGAGGGGGGGTATGGAATAAACTTTCTGTTCATTCTGTCATGGATGAAGCCACGTCGAGAAGCACGCATAGGGTTTGGAGGGGTGGATGTATTATAAAATCTACTATCTGTCCCTGAGTTGGCAGATGCACTCTGAGGTGTCTTTGCCATTGAGGATATGCTTCTTACCGAAGCACACATGTCAGAATGCCTGGTGTTAGGAGAGCTTCCTGACTTGTGGCTGGAATCAAAGAGAGATGACCCGGGAGTGGTGGCACGTCCGTCTGATAGAGGTGAAGACAGGGGACTGCTTGACGGAGGAGGACAACTGCTGGGTCGAGAGATAGGGGAGGAACTGACGGGTCGAGAGGACACTGTATAAACCATCATCTGAGGGCGGTGGACTTGGATAAACCTTGCGGAGGGCCAACTGGGAAACCTGCTACTATATGAGAGTTACCTGTGTGATATTATAAGGTTGACTCAGCATCACGCATGAGCCAGCGGAGTCCGAAAGACTTAGAGAGATTTTTGTATTGCGCAACACGCAGCATAGCAAGCTGAGGATTGTGAGGGCAGCAAATGTGCGTATATCACACTTGATTGGGGGTACTGATCAATGGACATACCTGTGCCAGGTTTTGTCCCAACTGCAATGGAGATTTCTCTACAATCGAGGCGGTTATTCTGCACCTGAATTCTCAGTCTACCTGTTGGCCGCACAAGGAGCATCCGCGTCAATTCCCTGTTCCCCCTGGGTTGCGAAGTTCCCAATCGTCAACATCCTCTACCACTGGCTATTGTCATCCACAGTTGGGATATGTCTTTGGCATTGGCAAGAACCTGTTTGACAAGTTGCAAGACGATCCATATGAATATCGGCGGAAAATAAATGCATATTACCCTTTCCATGATGAAGGAGAGTGGGAACTGGCAAAGTTCTTGGTCGAAAATCTGACTCAGGCTCAGATTGATAAGTTTTTAAAGCTAAAATGGGTAGGAGAGACGTTGAACCCTACTCGTCAGGTCTGACTTTGTTCCTAGTTTCATACTCGCCAAAGACCATCTTTTACTTCAAAGGAACAACTTCTAGATTGGACCGATGCGCTACCTTGTTTTGCACCATGGAAAGTTTCGAATATTGAATTTACAGGCTACAAGACGACTTATCCCGTGCAACTTATTTGGCGCGATGCTTTAGAGGTTGTCAAGCAACTCTTTGGTGATCCGGTTTTTGCCAATCACATTACCTTTCAACCACACGTAGTCAATACAGGGAGTCAGCGCGAGTATGGAGATTATTTTAGTGCTGATATAGCGTGGAAAATCCAGGTCAGTCTGGCCTGTTTGTCTTACTACTCAAAGTTGATCATGTGTATTTAGGACTATCTCCCAGTAGGTGCTACACAAGTACCGATCATCTTGGGATCTGATAAAACCCCTGTTACACGGACCACTGGAGGGCTTGAGATGCACCCACTCTTCATCAGCATCGGTAACATTGACTCAGAGGTTCGCTCCAAGGCCACCCTACGAGCTTGGCGCTGTATCGCCTACATGCCTGTTGCTAAGTTTCGCGTACACCCGGACTATCAGACCATTCTTCAGGCAAGACTGTGGCACAAATGTGTCGATCTCATCTGCGCTAACCTGAAGATTGCAGCGAGAGATGGCTGTTTTATGCCGGATCCTTCCCGTCATATTCGATATGTCTTTACACCACTCATCGCCCATGTATGCGACCTTCCTGAGGCCTCTATGATTGCCGCAGTCAGTAAAAGTGCGTCTCCTATCACTATGGCGACACAAGAAAAATTTGGTGATGGAGTTCTCTACCCTCCTCGTACTGGGAAACATACGCTACAACTTATCTACAACATCTCCCAGGAGATCGACCCTTGGGATCTTGACAGATTCCAGAAGGCAGCCAAGGCTGCCTATCTGTCCGGGGTCCACATGCCATATTGGCTCGATTGGTTGTACTCATGTCCATCTGTCTTTCTTGCCGGCGAAGTCTTGCATACCCTCCATAAGTTTTTTGCAGATCATCCTCTCAAATGGATAAAGGAGATAGTAGGAAAAACTGAACTCGACACTCGCTTCATTATTCAGCACAAACGAGTAGGGACGCGCCACTTTACCAAAGGTATCACCCATGTCAATCAAATGACTGGTCGTGAACATCGAGATATTCAACGGACCATTGTTGCTTCAATTGCAGGTGCTGCTCCACCGAGGTTCGTTCGTGCAATCCGCGCCCTTATAGACTTCATCTATTACACTCAAAATCCGGTCCATTCTCTTGAATCCCTACAGTCGATGTCACAGGCACTTTCGGATTTCCACGCATTCAAGGACGCTATCGTCGAGGCTGAGGCAAGAAGGGGGAAGAAGGGTGCCAAAGAAGATTTTTTCATCCCCAAGCTTGAGCTACTGCAAAGCTTCAGAGGCACGATCGAGAGACTGGGTACTTTAATGCAATTTTCGGCTGATATGACGGAGCGCTTACTCATCACTCACTGCAAGGATCTTTTTGCCCGAACAAACCGGCGAATGAATGATTTCACAGAGCAGTGCGTACGGATTCTCAACCGTCAGGAGTCAATGGAATTGTTCAACCTCTACGCACTGATCAGTTCCCGTGGTGCATCTCTCGTCAATGCCATATGCCTTGAAGATGAGGAGGTGACAACCGTCAATCCAGCGCTCTCCTGGGTTTCCCGTGTACTTCCTGATGAAGCATACTCTGTTCATGGACCTCGACAAGTCCACAATCATTTTCATAAGGGTATTCTCTCTGGAGATGCTCTCACCGCCTTCTATCTGACTTCAACACCGGATTTCAAATCTCTCTCACCTGATGATATTTGCACCAAATATGCACTTGTTGATTTCGATCACGCAGTCTCCCAGTTCATCGCGCGTTTTTCCCTCTCCAATGGCGAGAGTACCCACTGGGACCACAGACACGGACGCTTTTGTGCATGGAACAAGTTTCGAGTACAGCTCCACTCTGCCTTCCAGTCCCGAGTGATCATGCCTAGCAGGGTGATACAATCATACCCACCCAGTGACAGCTTCCCCCTTGGGAACTGTGATACTGTCCTCATCGATGTCACGGGTGATGATGGCCAAATTAGTACGTCTATGTTTGCTGTCATGTTTCAACACTAACAAGGTGATATTCAGCAAGTCGTGTCGCACAAGTTCGACTTGTTTTTCAGCCTAAGGTTCCATGTTCTTCCGACCTGGTTCTTCCAACGCATCTTTCCAGTCCGCTCCTCTACATCCAATATTTTGACTTCATCGCCAATCCCAATGATCAACCTGAACTCGCAATGTGGACGGTAGAACGGTCATATGTGGTGGACCAACATGGCGAACGCTATAGGCGCGGTGGTGTGGTATTATTGACAGATGTAACGCACACCGTTGAATTGATACCAGAATATGGTGACAAGGTGAACAAGAATGTTTCTTCAGCCACTTGTTTGGAGTCCTATGACCGGTTTTTTTTTGAACAACTTTGCAGATAAAGAGAGTTATCATACATTGAGTACAGAGTTCGTATAATGTCAGTAGTTGATAGTGGTAGTAGCGCAGATGATCTTGAATGCCTGCATTAATTACTGCGAATCATGAATGGCCTTACTAAGTACCACCCAACTAAGTCTAGGGTTGGAGAGAAAGCGGGTATCCGAACCCTAGACTAGTAGTTCAAACAGCTACTCTCTCAATCTCAATAATATCATATAATATAATACATATACCCGTTTAATATTTATAACGCCACCGGCATTGAGATGTTTACAGTATCATATGGAAAAGTCTGTTCCACCAATCGCGTTGCTCCATCACCAGTGCTGTAAGCTCATCGTAAGCATCAAACTTCTTTCTGGTAAGCGAGAAAACTGGGTCTTTCACTGATGATAGTTGTACATCAAGTTTAGGAGCGGCGGCCTCTGCCTGAGTATATATCAAGTGACGGGTCGCTACACGATAACACTCGCGTTGCTCAACCTCAACATTCCTCCTTAAGCTCCCAAGTACCTGTTCAGTCAGTCATATACCACAATGTTACGAGACATTTATCACTTTACCACAGAATTTTCATGAGTGTTTGATTGATTTCTCTTTTGCTCCTTTTATTTTATTTTGTTTTCTCATCTGTTTGAACGGATTCTTATGGCAGGAATTCATGTAGTGTTGCACGCTAGCAATAACGACTCTCGTTGGAGATCTACAAAGCTTGACTCCATATATAGTGGGACGATGCAAATCCAGCTGCACACCCGGACTATCAGCCTCTCACCGTGTACCACGGAACTACAATTGAATTCGCGTGTTATTCAAGCCGTGACCTATCAAGCTACCAGGTTGCATCGTGCACGCCCGGCGATGCAACACATCAGAATTGGGAGGCTTCTTATTACATATAATCAAAGTATCAGTTCGACCACAGGTCAATTCGCAAGCGAACGTTTGCTGATTGTTCACCAGATATGATGATCCGGATGCTTCCAAAGTATCATCTCATCGACAATCGTAACAACGGAAGAAGAAAGATGCACTAGCCGCTGATCTCTTTAAAGAGACAAATTTTGTGGAGTCTCCATGGACGACTTTTGAAGACGACAGTGACTATCACTGGTGGCTTGCAGCTTGTCGCTGAACAAGTCCAGTCAGTTTGTATTGTATTCTTTTTGTGTTCCCTCTGACTACTAAGGGTATATGGTATATTTGTAGTCCGAGGTCCAAACTGCTTTGATACTGAAGTCCAACTGCCTTCCACAGACAATGGGCTGGCGCTGACAGATATCTTTGTCAAATGACCGAAGAATAAAAAATCAACTGGTATGGTAAAATTTTGGAGTGGTTGCGCTATTGAAAGATCCAAAGTTTGGCTCGGTATGTTGAACCTTCATGTGAAGGGACTGGGTTTGTACTAATGACATGGGGCATGTTTAAACCCTTTCCCAAAGATTCTGCAATTCGGCTGAGTACAACCTCCAAGATATCCCCATCAAACAGGTCATCATATGCAGCTCCCGTAACGACAGCTCACTGTCACATATCCCAGAACTACCTGCACAGCTCTGGCCTTTCCTGCCTCTACCACCTCAATTCTAAATCATCGTCAGGACACCCCATGTAGACACGCAGAGCACATTGCTCAGTGTATTAACGAACCACTCGCTAACACGTCGCTCCACCACCACTTCTCCATCTCCCCTCGAGGCTCTCCGCAGGTTATATAGGCACGCGGTGTGCCGTTGCAAGTGAAACTTGAAGTTGTCTGAATATTGGTCTTCGATAACTTACAATCATGCATAAAGATAAAGAAACTGAGTTCTACATGCGATGTGCAAACTGTTGGGTCCAGTTCTTTGGCCATTGCCATAGCTTAGTCAGCCACCAACTTGTGCGATCATAGACCATATAAGCTGAACGCTTACAACATACGCTTACCTTATCACATCCCCCATATAAACATGCTGCTTTGTACCATGATACGCAGACTTGAGTCTCCTACCTACTATCACCTACACATATGTACAACACTCAAGAAATCTACAGTTTCATCCTGTTATTTCTTGCCTGACTTGTTTAGAGCTAGTACGGTAACCAAAGTTGGACTGAAGTTTGTTTGAAGTTGGTGTGCCGTTCGGTAGTAGCCGATAGCGGAGCTTTAATATGTAAGTTGTCGGGGTGCATACCATGATTCAACTGACTCGGATTATCGAGACACTGTGAGCCTGTGATGGTTCCGTTGCCCCTTGATCCCCTGTACAATAGACCATTGTTTGCTGACCGACTGGTCAATCGACTCAATATACCATTGGATCAGGCAAGATCTGCCTCATCAGTGGTCCGTGAACGCCTCACTCGATATGTGCTCCTCATGATCAGTATCATCATCGCTATGACTCAATCATTTCTACAAACTGGATTACCAAAGGACCCTGAACCTTACCACACGTCAGCACTCAAGGGTGAAGAATGGCTAATGGAGTTGATCATCGGCCATCCTGAACGCATCCGCTGTGAACTCGGCATCCACGCACACATCTTTGAGAAGCTGATTGAGGAGCTTCGCGGTCTCGGTCATTGGAGCTCTCGCCATGTCTCGCTGGAAGAACAGTTAGCTATTTTTCTCTACACGTGTGTCACTGGTTTGACAATCAGGCATGTTGGAGAGCGTTTCCAAAGATCCAGCGACACAATTTCAAAGTAAGTCTTTGATTTATCAATAAAAGTTAGCCTAATCTATTTGTATCAGGTATTTTCGCAAGATATTGTTCATTTTTGCCTCCCCCCCATTCTACTCCACACATGTACGCTTTCCTGACGGCAGCATCATCCCCGACAAGATTCGCAATAGCCCAAAATTCTGGCCCTACTTCAAAGGCGCTATTGGTGCCATTGATGGCAATCATATTCACGCATCCCCTCCCTCGTGTGATCGTACGTTCTACCGCAATCGCAAGGGCTTCGTGTCCCAAAACTGTCTGTTCGCCTGCAACTGGGACCTCAAATTCATATACACGGAGACCGGCTGGGAGGGTTCAGTGACAGATGCGCGTCTATGGGAGGAGGCTCATTCAGACGGGTTGGATATTCCAGATCAAAAGTATCTCCTTGGTGATGCTGGGTTTCCATCCTGCAAGGAACTCCTTGTCCCATACCGCGGCGTCCGGTATCACCTCGCAGAATGGGGCCGTGCCAGCACTAGGTACATTTTTCTTTTTCTTTTTAACATTTCCAGTTTTAATTTGTCAATAGACCTGCTAATAAACAAGAACTATACAACCTTCGTCACGCCTCTGCACGGAACGTTATTGAAAGAATCTTCGGCGTGTTAAAACGACGCTTTCGCATCCTTCTCTTATCGCCTGAGTACAAGATGGAGGTTCAAGCACGCGTTCCCGCTGCGCTATGCGCCATTCACAACTTCATCCGCACTTTTGATAATCAAGAAGGCCTTCTCCCAGAGACACGCGTCAATTTCAACAACGACAACCCTGAATATCAAGGGCAACCTGCTGACATGGCAGGGCAGGCGGAGGAGGTCGTTAACGACGCGAACATACTACGAGACAATATTGTGCAGAAGATGTGGGACGATTACCAGTTGGTTTTGGCGGAGCGGGGCACACTAGATGACTTTTCCATAGTTGACATTGACGACGATAACATTGACGACGACGATGAATTGTAGTACTGTACATGGTAGTAGCTACAAATGAGAATGCGCTTGTTATACATGATATGTACTAAGTGTTGGCATACTGCTGGATGACAGAGAGAGTGAAAGCGCGGCGCAACACGGGGTCTGTAGTTTCAACGTACGAGCTAGTCACCGCAGTACTTCTCACGAAGATGTTGATCAGCGCAACCTTCTCCTCCAGCGACAGGTCAGAGTCTTCATCCTGCACGATACGAATGGCTTGCTTTCATTGATCAGTTATGCGGCTCTCATCAGTGGCAACCATCTGCGTCACCAATGTATCTGTGAGGCAGTTGACTGCCACTTGGCAGAGTCTCTTGCATGAGTGGATAAAGCCGCCATCCGCTGTTTCAGTAAGGGCGCATGACTTGGTTGGCCTACAGTGACTCAAGCATGAGCAACCTGTTAGCTCTAGATGGTGATGCCAACCGACCTTCTTCTCCATATATGCGTCCCACACATTGCTTGCAGCCTTCCCCTCAATACCAGCTCCAATCTCATTATCCCAGTGAGTACCAGATGTTCTGAGGCGATAGTTCTCAATAACGTAGTAAAGATTTTTTAACTAGAGATCTTAAGATCAGTAGCTGTTAGATAGATGTACAGATAACATACTGATTGCCATTTGTTCTTACACTGGTTCATAGTCTTCGTCGGGCCAAGGGTCCTGTGGTTTGCAATAGTAGTTGCAGCTTCAGAATAAACCTGTGATCTGAAATTCCCACCGTCTCCTATTTTTGAGCGTTGTGAATGGAGGTATGTGACAAGGGCATCTGTCTCTGCATCATTCCAGATCGCCTTTGGAGCCTTCTGGGACTTCGGTTCTTCAGACATGAGAAGTATTTGGTGGTGAGCAGATACAATGATTCCGATTATAATTGGTATGATCTGCCTGCGCAGCTCCTGCAATTTGAGGCTATCGGGGGCATGGAACGAGGTCATTGCAGGAGGTCAGGAAAGTTAAAACTCCGTCTCGGCTTGCATCAAGCCGATACATCCTAAGTTGGCTACTTTGGCCAAACTTTGGTTAACTTTGGTTACCATACTAGCTCTGAGTGTTCTTTATCATCTTCACAACAAGGTTCCACTTTTTTTACATAGCTTAGAGGCAGCCATTGGTGATTCCCTTAGCTTAGTCAGCCACTGACATAGGCAGGCAGCTTGGTTCATAGTGTAGCATCACATCATTCATCCACATCAGAGCTCATTCTCATTGTCCTAGCACTAGTACAACGTGATGAACAGAGTGATTTTGAATTGACTCAACTAGTGTTTTGGCAAAGCAGTTTAGAGCATAGTCATAGCTGCAGCATCAATTTCAAGCAGCACAGCAGAAGTTTCAGTTCAAAAAAGAATAGCTAACCAATTACAGAATTAACAGCCACATTACATCACAATACACCTGAAAAGCCTGTATGTATTACAAAACAAAGGGCTGAGTCCATCCTACTTGTTTACATGGACATTGATGCCTAGCACTGACAGTTTGAGACCCAGAACAACAAAGGGACAAGTGGTGACTAACATTTGTTTAAAAATGAATTGGTCGCATTGGTCAACAGAAACATTGACAGCTTCATCCCCACTTGATACACCAGTACATAACACACCAAACCATTCTGACAGCTCATCACTAAGCAGCCTTGAGGAAAACAACGAGCATATCCCATTCCCAGAGCTAGAAGTCCCAGAACTAGACTTTCAGCCACCATTACTCGAATTCAAAACAATACAGTGACTAAAGAAAAAAGAGCCACTCACATCTATTTCTGCAGTACCAGACTATGACCTAGCCAAATTCTTCATGCTGGTAAAGCCAAAAGCAATCATGCCTGTAGAAACACCACAGATCTTTAACAGAGACAGATGAGCGTCAGAGAATCCAGCCAACTTTTTGAAGTCGTTTAGCCAAGCAATGCATCAACAGACCATAATGCAAAGCAATGACAAGATAGAAGCATTTGGAGACTATCTAGGGACCAGCTCGCAGGCAGAAAGATGGTTTAAGGTGTTAGCATCCACGGACAAGGCCACATGGGCTGCATTCATAGCAGCATTCAAGAAGCATTGGCCACCAGTCATGATAGCAGAGAAAACAAAAGCAGAATATGAGAAAGAGCTGTTGGAACATGTGTTAGCAAGTGGAGAGGTAGGGAAAAAGACGATGCACTACGACAGGGAGTGTTGGACACACATAGCATGGGCAGCAAAAGCGCTGCAACTAGCCACAGACACAGGCATTGAGCAAAGCACATTGATGAACTGGCAGGGTCACAGCAAGTTGCCAGATGTGGTGAAGGACCTACTCAAGGACAAGGAGTATAAGAAGTGGGAGGAGTTCACAAAGGTGGTAACAGGGCTGAAAGGAAGCAGATTAGTAGAGAAGCAGGAACAGCACATCAGGCAAGCTCAGGAGCTCAGAGCATTACAAGCAGATGTAGCACAGATGCAAATGCAAGTGCCAGCACAGAACCCAATCACAGCTCTTTAGAATCAGCTCAACAAGATGTCACTCAGCTCGACAACGACATTACCTACACCCACAGCAAACAGCACATATAGTCGAGCACTGATAGCATGCAGTAATCAAACCCAACAACCCATGTATAGCCATCAATCAGCAGCAGTGCAACAACCCTTCATAATAACAGAAGATATGAAGACCATGATTCGGCAGTTGATCCAAGTGCTACCACAGCATCCAGATAATGCAGCAGGGCAAGCTGCATATGCAGCACAGCTAGTGCAGTGGAATGTAAAATGGGGCAAAAACATGTGAGTCACACATGAGACAGGGTACCCGTTGAATCTGAGCACAGCAGCAATTGCATCAAGCAAGTGCTTCACATGCGGAACTCACAGGCATAACAGACAAAACTGCCCAATGCCAGCAGATCACACAGAGTGACTATCATGCAAAGAAGCAGCATGGAGAGTGATTGTCAGCAAAGTATTGGGCGTGTACAATAGAGCAACAGCAACACCTATCTCACTGGTCATGAACAGTGAATACGAGGAGATGCAAGCATGGATTGAAGAGATTACAGAGCAACAGGGAAAAGCAGATGGGTCAATGTAGAATGGAGCAATACGTTGACCCAGAACACTGAAAACACCCAAGCTGGAGTAGAGGTCCTCACATGCAAAGAGGCAATGTGTGAGGACAATTGCAGGACCATCAGCCCCAAAGTCTCAGCTGAACGCATAGCTAGGAACCCCACATGTACTATTGGATCTCACAGCACAATTGAGGTTATTGATCTGTACTCAGTCAGACACACACGTGTCACAAGAACACAGCTAGAGAGAAGCGAGGCTATCCCATTCATTCACCAGATAGAATTAGAAGGTCCACAAGGAGAGATAGTCAGAGTTAGAGCGCTATTTGACGATGGTGCTATGATTAGTGCAATGTGCACATCAGTCTTTGAGAAAGTCAAACACAGATTGAACAATTGGAGTAGATTGCAAAGACGATTAAGAATGGTGAATGGAGATATAGTTGAAGCAGTCGCAAGATGGACAGGAACAGTCCAAATTGAAGGCATCAAGGCCCAGAGCACATTTGAAGTGTTCAATAGCAGAGGAAACTGGGGATTCTTAATTGGGAAACTGACACTCCAAGCATTCGCAGCAGTTCATGAATATACATTGGACATCATTGAAATAACAGACCAAGCACGGATGATCGTGATCAGCAATCAGATAGCTGATCAGAGGACAGTACAGGGAGATGAGGGAGCCAATCTGATGTTAGATGAGAAGCAGCAAAGAGTAGTCATTGAGCAGAAGAGAAAACAGACCCAAGAAAAAGATACAAAACTACTGAGCATCCCTATTGGACAGTGGAGACCGACAAACTTAAAGGTTGAATGAAGAGAGAAGAGAATAACACGAGAAAAGATAACAGGGAGTGAGAAGCTCCCTGCAAGGGAAGTCTAAACAATCACACTGCCACTACAATGCACACACATTGACACAAAGACATCGACAGTGTGCATAGCAGATGTCAATGTGCTAATAGGATAAGAAGCGCAAGGAGAAGAAGAGCAGCTGTTAGGAGAAATCCCAGAGTTAGAGCCAGTGAAGAGCAATGCATCAATACACACCTGTCAAATGGATCTATTCAATCCAGTGAGAGTCAGGGAGATAGTGCAATAAGTCGAGTTTGGAAAAGACTTATTGGTAGAAGAAAGGGAGGAGCTGGAGAGATTTGTAGAAGAGAATGCGGACAGCTTCACATTAATGTTGAAAGAGGTAATTCTGATCCCAGGAGCGATACTGAACTTGAACATACCAGAGAACACAACATTTAATCTGCAAGTGCACCAGTGCCCGCTGACACCAGAGCAGTCAAAGTTCTACAATGAGTGGGTAAATGACATGATAACAGCAGGTATCATCGAACAAGCACTGCCAGAGCTGATCCAATGCACACCAACCACAGTTATAGTGCAAAGGGCACATGAAACAGGTGGATTACCATGGGAAGAGCTAAAACAACAAAACAACGATCAACATCAAGCAGCAGGATTACAACCAGCATATGAATTACCTCCCCAGGAAATACCAGCACCAATGAATGACAGTGCAATAGAACAAGAGCTGAAGAAATGGAGAATCTGTCAAAATTTTGCACAATTATGTAAATAAGATAACAGAAGTTGTATCAATGCCGCAAGGAGACATACTATCAAAGCAACAAAGGTTAAGTGGTCAGTGCTATATATCAATTTTTGATTTCACACCAAGATATGATGGATCGCACTTCATAGTAATGTCAGATGGATGAATAGAAGGCTTCACAGCAGTTCTATCGCAGAAAGTCAAAATGCAAACACCAACAGGAAGATGGGTAGAGCATCTGCACCCATTGGGGTTTGCATCAAATGGACATCGGTAATGGAAAAGAAATATAAATCATACTTACTAGAGTTTGCAGTGCTCAAATTCGGATTGGACAAGTTCTCGAGCATTATTTGGGGCTTCCCAGTAGAAATCGAAACAGACTGCAGTGCGATGAGGAGCACTTTACTCAATCCACAACTGAACGTAGTGCACGCAAGATGGAGAGAAGGAATATTAGCATATCACATAGTGGACATAAGGCACATACCAGGAAAACTGAACGTTGTAGCTGATGGGATCAGCAGGAAGTGGGAGAATACACCCCCAATACCAGGAGATGGGAGCGAGTGGATGGTAAGTAAAGACTAGGAGGAGAGGACAGGGTTAGTCAACAACATTATGACTATCACCTCAGTGGACGCGGCAATGGATGCATTATGTGCAAGATTTGAGAAAAAGCTGATTTTCAAAGAGGTAATAGAAGCTATCTGCCATATAGATCAGTCCAAAGAAATCAGGGAGAAACAATGAGCACGTCACAGAGCAGAACAGTATGTCATTGAAGGTGGAAAGCTTTGGAAATTGAGAGGAGGCACAATGACAAGAGCAAGAGCAAAGGTAGAGTGCGTTACAAGAGAGGAAGCTAAAATATTAGCAACACAGAAACACACAGAAGGAGGTCATTGGGGATGAGATGTGATCAAGATTGCTCTATTGGACCGGATATGCAGCCCCAAGCTAGATGCAACAATTCTAGATGCTATCAAAGATTGTGCTAAGT
The DNA here is from genome assembly GCA_016758765.1 of Suillus cothurnatus. NCBI lineage: Eukaryota > Fungi > Basidiomycota > Agaricomycetes > Boletales > Suillaceae > Suillus > Suillus cothurnatus. Next base: position 79,514 of record JABBWL010000111.1, on the reverse strand, counting down.
GCAAAAATTTTGGTCCTACACACATACACTCACTACTTGAACTGATCACCAGACGACATCCATTTGAATTGTTAGTTGGAGACTATTTAACACTTCCAAAAGGGAAGAACAGATATATGACACTGGGCGTCTATTTGGACATGTTTTTGCAGCATACCTGGGTGTTCAAATACAAGATGTCAGGCAGTGCAAGAATGACAAAAAAAAGTCTTAACAGCATCTTTAACACATTCACAACACTGGAAACATTTATGGCAGATGGAGGTAAACACTTCAATAATGAGGAAGTGAAAACATTCTGTGAAGCAAGGAAATGCAAACTACACACCATTGCAGCATACTCCCCTTGGATCAATGGCCTAGTAGAAGGGACGAATAAACTTCTGCTCCATGTACTGAAGCGACTATGCACACCTAAGATAGGAGAAGACCAGAATCAAGAAGCATCATGGGACACGGTACCATACTCTTGGCCAGATCATTTAGATGATGCTGTCCATGCTCTCAACTATAGATTATTACCAGCACTGAAATTTTTGCCTAAGGAACTTCTTCTAGGTTTAGTAATCAACACAATGAAGACAAACATAGAGGAAAGCACATCAGCAATATGCACTTTGGACATATTAACACAGATCACGTATGTTGAGCAACAGAGGCTAGATGGTTATGATGAAGTAGTAAAGCACGCAATCAAGAGGAAAGCGGCATTCAACAAGAAACTACTACAATGAGCACTGGGTGAGGTTATATTCAAAATCAGTCAACTAGTTCAAGTTTATTGCAGCGATTTAGATTATACATTCAAAGCAGAATGAAAACTTGTAATGAAATGGTTGGTCCTGTGCCAATTTCAGGAGCAGCAGGTGCTCTCTTGACATGGACTTTAATGTCTCTTTATTTGTCTGGTAGAATGTGAAAACTAGATTGCAAAGCTTGTGTTGCCCTATGAGATGCCAGCCGGAGGTTTGACTACTGAAAGTCAAGTGAAGGATACCAAGTTCCAAGATCCAGGACATGACAAATGAATATCTGAGGGTGCTATACAATATATTACATTAGATGGGAGGGCTGAGGTGAATTATAATTATAGACATGACAATGCTGAGCTAGTTGAATATCATCCAAATCAGAGGAGGTAATAATTTAAAGTTACTGAGTTCCTGCACCAGTGGGTGCTCTCGTGACATGGACTTTAATGGCACTTGAGTTATCCCATAGCATGTGGAACCCGGCATGCAAAGCTTGTGTTGCCCTATGAGATGCCAGCTGGAGGTTCCGACCACCAAAATTTGAGTGAAGCATACCGAGTTCCAAGACCCAGGTCTTGACAAATGAAGATCTAATTTCCAGCACACTTCCAATCATCTGGTATTTCATTTAGCAATGGGTGATAATACATCTTTGACAGTTAACATCATCCAAGGCTCCTTTATCTGATCCTCACTATCTCCAGCAACCAAATGCCAAACCCTAAGTTCTGACTACCAAAATTCAAATCAGGCTTACCAAGCTCTGGGACCCGGGTCTCAACAAACAAATATCTGATATCCAGGACACTTATAATCATCTGGTATTTCATTGAGCACAATGGGTGATAATAAATCTTTGAAAGCTAATATCATTCAATGGTTCCCTTATCTGATCCTCACTATCTCCACCCACTTTAACACCAAAATCTGGACATCCAGCATTCAGGGTCTGATTTGCCAAAATCAACTCCATCATGACTGTGTCTTCCTCTTCTAATAATCAAATAACCTTATGGAGAACTTGGGCCCTGACTGTCACTCATGAGGCATGTGAATATACTGAACAGAAGTTCAATGCAGAGAAGACAGGAGGAGACCCAGTTATACCTTCTCCCAACCTAGACACTGAACTGGTGATGGCATGTGATCAACTGGCCAATGTACTCATAAAGGCATATAAAAATCCCAGTGAGTCTTCCTGCAGAATTAGAAAATTGATGTGATCATTCAAATTCCTTCATCACAGTTCAGATGCAGGCTGATATTGCAAGATATAGCAAATTGATATTCCCAAAGGACACTGGGCATAATGAAGAAAGAGAGGAGAAGTTGCTTCAGAGGTGTCCTCCTGGCCATGAGGGTACAATGTTAATTGATAAACCAGCCACAATTGTTGATGTATATGGTGCCATCATTGCATGGTACCTCCCAGACGCCCTGACCAATGCCACCCAGGTGTGTAAATTATATTTTGACTTGATGGATATTGAATATCAAATGGTACCTACAGAAGGAAATTTGGGCAGCCTCTGATTTTCTTTCTCCAAGTCTTGAAAAAAGTGTAAAGGTTGATAGCAATTGGCGAACAAGTCAAGAGTGGTTCAAACAAAGCTCAGAACATGTAGGCATAACTCTCAGATGCATCAATTTATCTCTGGCATGGTATCAACAGGGGCACGAGGTAGGATCTGATGAAATGGTGATGTTGGTAATTAAACTCACCAATCCCATAGAACCTGTTGGATCTGGAAGTATCTGCATCGTTGAAGGGACCATCCTCTGAGAAAATCCTGAAATCCATAGCAAGGCCAGCAGCCATTGCATCAGTGGCACTCAGGGTGATGCATCCAGAGCAGTACTGGGCAGGGTTGCAAGCCTTGGATAAAAGGCAGAAGGCAAGGAACTCCCGATGATGTCAGAGACCCTCCAGTACTGGGCATCAGTGTTTAACACCCTCTCCATCATTTCCAATCAGCAAACCCCCAATCATTGAGATCATTTATCCATTCCTGAATGCTTTGATATTCTCACGAGCGTGGGGAATTATTCTCATGCCCAGATGAGTATGCCAAGCCTTTGGCTGGAGTTTGGATATAATTCCAGATGCATGATTGCATTTTCTGGAAGGATTGTGAGACATGGGGTTCATGAAGTGGAAGGGGATTGGATTGCATGGGCATGGTATATGAGGGACTCTGTTCATATATATGCCGGGGTTCCCCCATGTGGATGGGCTAGGGTCAATGTGACACATTCACCAAGGTGTAAATGATAAAACAAGTAGAAAGTGTAGTTACACTTGTTAGGACTTACTCAGGAATACCAGTAATAAAGCATCCAGCACCAACCTGTCCAGAACAGGAAATTGGGAACTCAGCTGCGGGACTCCATATCTGGAACATGGGTGTCGTGACTTGATCCTGATATCTGGCACTCAGGTATCAGGACTTGATATCCGGAACTCGATAGCCAGACAAGGGCTTCTGGACTCGATAATCGGCATATAGGATTTGGGACACCATATCTGAAACTCAGGTTTCAGGACTAGATTTCTGGAACCCGATGGCCAGACAAGGGATTCAGGACTTCATATTTGGCATATGGGATTCAAACTGGATCTCTGGAACTTGGGTTTCGAGACTTAATATCTGGAACTCGATATTCATCATATGGGAATCAGGACTCAATATCTGGAACTCGGGCTTTGGCACTTAATATTGGGAACTTGATATTAGGCCTACCTGGAACTCGGGTTTCGGGACTTAATATCTGGAACTCAATATTCAGCATATAGGAATCAGGACTTGATGCCTGGAACTCGGGTTTCAGGACTTAATATCTGGAACTCGATAGGGATTTGGGATTTGATATTCAGCATATGGGATTCAAACTGCATCTCTGGCACTCAGGCTTTGGGACTTAATATCTGGATCTTGATATTTGTCATATGGGAATTGGGACTCAATATCTGGTACTCAGGTTTCAGGACTTAATATCTGGAACTCAACATTCAGCATATGGGATTCAGGACTTAATATTGGGAACTCGATATTCAGCCTACTGGAACTCGTGTTTCAGGACTTAATAGCTGGAACCCGATATTTGGCATATGGGATTTGGGACTTGATATCTGGAACTCGGGTTTCGGGACTTAATATCGGGAACTCGATATTCAGCCTACCTGGAACTCGGGTTTTGGGACTTAATATCTGGAACTCAAGATTCTGCATATGGGATTCAGGACTTCATATCTGGAACTCAGGTTTCGGGACTTAATACTCGGGTTTCGGGACTTGATATCTGGAACCCAATATTTGGCATATGGGATGTGGGACTCAATATCTGGAACTTGGGTGCCAGCACTTGATATCTGGAACTCGATAGCCAGACAATGGCTTCTGGACTCGATATTCAGCATATGGGATTTGGGACTCAATATCTGGAACTTGATATTCAGCCTACCTGGAACTTGAGTTTCAGGACTTGATATCTGGAACTCGATATTTGGCATATGAGATGTGGGACTCAATGTCTGGAACTTGGGTGCCGGGACTTGATATCTGGCACTCAACAGACAGACAAAGAATTCAGGACTCAATATCTGAAACCTGGGTTTTGGGTCATGATATCTGGAACTTGATAAAATCAGGAACAACTGGATATCTGGCACTTGGGCTTCAGGACTCGATGTCTGGAACTCGGGTTTTGGGACATGATATATGCTACTTCGGGACTTGGGACTCGATATTCAGCAGATGGGATTGAACCTCAGGACAAGATATCTGGAACTCAAGATCTACCTCATGGGATTGGGACTTAAAAAGTGGGACTTGACATATAATTTTGTACATCATGTATTGGATTTGGACTTCTTTGACTACTCCCCTCTGCCTCTCTTCAATCTCTCTAGCATGTCAGTGTACATCTTCACCTCTGCCATCTTCTCACGGATGCCCTCATTTTGCTCCTCATTCAATTCTACCAGGTGTTCTCTTATCCACCTCAGTCTGACCAGGGATGAAACAGATGTGTGATCCACCTGCTCAGGAAGCACCAAACCATCATCCTCAACACCACACTAGAATGGATAAGTAATAAATCAAGGAAATGTTATCAACATCGTACCTCCCAATGCTGGTAGTGAAAGACACAGCAGGCCATTACCTGATTCCATTTCCATGGTTCATTTGGGATTGTTGTGTGTCCAATCCACCATGGAGTATCATAGTCAGACACAATCCGGGAGGGATGACCTGGCACTGCAGCATCATCAAACTGACAGAGGTGGGATGAAAAGACATCATCTGGAACCGTGTTCCAGGTGAGCATGGGAAATAACTGAAGAATATGAGAGACTGGGGTTGGAACAACCAAAATGATGTTCCTTGCAGCTGCATACTGCAGGAGGGGTGTAACAAATGTCTGTTGGACATCTAAGCATGCACTACCACAGTTCTCAGGTGATTAGTCACTTACACCAATCTCCCATTGCAGCCCGGCTTTAAAGTGCATGATCCAGGCAGTGGAGGGAACATTGTTGTTGGCAGCCTCACTCTGATATTGAGAGATACATGTGTGGATATGCAATGCAGCCATTGCCAATGTACAGGAAATATCTGAGTGGCTCAGAGTGAGGGGTTGGTAATGATTAGTGGAGTTCTGAGTGGGAGAAGTGGATGCAGCAGATACAGGCATGGCTAATGCAGGAGTATGACACTGGCAATGATAATGACAGTTGGTTGAGATGTGAAGATATGAGTCACTGATTGATGGATAAAAATTTCAAACTCCGACATGGGCTGACCCGGACATTTCCCAGGACTCAAATTGTTGGGTGGAAATTTGTGTTTCATATGATCTGCACAAGAAATTCATTCATCATCAGTGTTAAAGACCGTGGCACGCCGGGTGCATACAATCTCTCGGAGGGGTGAGTATGACTGACTCAGAAGGGCTTTGGCCTCAGCTCGTACGCTGTGCCCCTCACCTGAGTATGGTGCCCTTAATTTTGGATAAAGTCCAATAAGGTCCTAATGAAGTCTGGAGGACTCCGGAGGCAGACAACTCTGGTGGAGCATCCGAAGGACTTCCGGATGAGTGCGGGAACCATCCGGATGAGTGCAGGAAACTTCCGGATGAGTATCGGAAACTTGGATTGAGTTCCGTCCACTTGGTAGGAAGTGGGATAAATGCGTGTATCAATCCTTAGTGAAGACATAGGGTGGAGATACTGCAATGGACACAGTCCAAGGCAGGAAGAGTGGTCTGGAGTTCTGGATAGGGGTTCCGGAGCGGACGCAGATGGATATAGGCTACCCTTGGGTAGGGACGGAGTTGGATAAGGATTGGAAGGAGTGTAAGTATCGGAAAGACAAGACTTTAACCTAAGGATACAATCCTTTAGGCTTAAGATAGAATCCGGAAATGGATGAAGTCCGGAAACATGGAAGAGCGGAGCTCTGGCCTAGGGAATCAATCCTTAGGCCCAAAGAATAGAGAAGGGGTCCTTACAACACTAATGTGCGAGTACAAGAATGCTGCAAGACTGTAATATTTGAACTGAGGATCTATCGAGAAGTACAAGAGTTTATATACTGTAGGTAGCTAACGGAATAGTCAGAGGCAGTGTCCAAGGCTATGTACATTAGCGCAGTCAAAGGATAACAGATCAGTAAGCATAACAGATAAGTAACAACCGAGTACCAGTAATAGACAAGTAGTGAAGATATCGGGTAAGTATAGAACCGGTTATCCGAAAGGTAGAGAATACCGAATAAAGGAATAGGCTGTGTTAACATTATGTGGACAGACAATGAATAGGAAAGCTTATCGTATCGGATCCGGAGTGGATAGGCATATTGGATAGGTTGTGTTAATGTTATATGGACAAGTAATGAATAAGAAAGCTTATTGTATCGGATCTGGAGCGGATAGGCATATCGGATTGGATCCATATATCGGATTGGATCCATATATCGGATTGGATGGATGAGCGATAGTTGGACAAGCACGATAGTGGATGAGACTGGATATGGTTATGAATGAAGTCTAGGACTCTAATCTAAGGATTAGTCCATAAATCCGACTATATGATAGGTCAAGAATCTGGGATATGACAATCGGCATCTATGGACACACTTTGCAGTTCTTGAAATGCTGCCTGTGCATCCTGTGCCAGTAATGAATACATATGGGATTGCCTCCCAGAGTAGCATGCATGACCTGGAAGACCTTTTACCAATGATTCCTGCATCTGGTCACCCCATTTGGCTGCTTTCCACAAGAAAAAGTTGCATGTCCACTCCATCTCCAATTGGACCAATTCTATTTCTTCCTTCCATCTATCTCATAGTGCCTTTGCCCGAAGCCAATGAACTTGGTAAACTTTGATGAGTTCCATCAGTTGACTGTGAGATATGTCAAGCATGCCCAAACTCACATTCCTCATTCCATGAGTGATTTGGACCCCCCAGGTTGATATCGACAGACCAAAACCATGCCAGGGACTCGTTCCGCTGACCCTGGGCATTTGGGTCACCAACAGCAGTGCTGATTTTGAGCTGCTCACGAAGCAACGGTTTGTATTTCTGAAGCTGGGCTTGCCCTGGCTCAAGTTGCATCATTTGCCTCCTGGTTCTATTATATATACTGGCTTGGAGGGACACTGCCTGCTGCACTGATGTCACCTGGGACCAAGCTTGAGTTTTCAGGACTTGGGATTTTGCTTGCCTAACTGATGTTTGGAACAGGATCACCTTATTGCACAAGTGAATTTGGAGGTTGTGAAGGGCATCATTGGCCTGCCCTTCACAAAGCGACATCTCCAGTGGAATCAGATCCTCTGCCATACATCATCTGCATTGATCTACCCCAAGGTTTGATGGAAATAGAATTATGGTGAGCTTGGGGGAGTGTGTCCATGTCTCCAATGTCTGTGTAAAATCTGCCGGGTCATCATTGAGATCATCGAGAATGTCTATATTCAAATCATCAGAATCATCATCTGCATCATATCCATCTCTGAGATATGTCAGAGCAGACTGGGTGAATCCATCTATCTGTCCTTGGAGGCGGTCACATTGCCAGGCTATGTCTAATCTCTGTGTCTCAGTTGGTCATCTTCCAATTCATCGGACCTCGATGAGCAATGCAATCTGAGCCTCTTCAATTGCCAACCCCATTGATATCCATGTTGCCACAGATCTGCGAGAAGGTGCTGCATTATGGGCATTACCATCCTCTAGTAGTCTAAGCTCAATCTCCTTTTTGCTCGGTGCTGGGTGCAAGTTTAATTCAGACCTTGATGGAGACAATGAAGGTCACCTTACCTTTTTTGATATTGATCTCATACACATCCATAGCCACAGGATCTTGTATTCTGCTGGACTGAGCAATCCTCTCTTTGGCTAACCATTCTGTCTTGAAATTGGCTGGTGCTGCTTCATCAAGTCTGTTGAAAGCTGTTTCACTTTTGGACATGCCATTCTTTGCCAGCTTGTATTTACAGCAAAGGGTCCTTTTCATGCAGATCATCTTGCAGAAATTGGAATCATTCATCTGATAATCAAGACATTCCTTTTGATGTGGGGATGACATTCTCCGAGCAGCAGGGGAAATCAGGTTGAGTCGTGCCCATAGGGTCTCCATGATCTCTCCATCGATCTGGCCAATGCCTTCAATAAAATTCGATGCATACCGCACATAGCAGCTGTCTTGATGGCCATGGACATGCCACAATCTGATTCCAGGAATGATGGTCAGTTCCGGTACCATTTCAAGAAATTGGCTTCGATCCACCCGCACCTGAAAGTGCTTGTTGTATTGACAGTTGATATCATAGAAGGTGACAGCCCTTGTGATGCCTTCCATGTTGTGCTGGGCAGCCTTGCAAAGGGCATAGTCCATGTTCATTTGTCTGCAAGTGATGCATGGTTAACTCAAGAATGTGAAATGTCATGTGTGTCTTGCCTTTCGCCTTTCTGAAAATCAACCATGGAGTGAGGGACAAAGCAACCATGTTGGGCACAGGCCACTCCCCCGATGCCTGTGGACTCAAGCTTGTGCTGAGCCACATTTGCTTGATTTACAGCCCGGTGATTGTTGCAGCTCAATTTTTCCACCATGTCAGAAGCTGCTGCAAGATGCATCTTATACCTGTCCTTTCCCACCATGAATCCCAGCCCATCGGACAGCCACACTTCATCAAGTGGCTTAATGGGATGTAGGTGTTCAGCTTTGAAATTTCCATCCATAACAAATGACCGGGTGTATTTCCAGCTTGAAGTTCTTATTATTGCCAAGGTCACTTTGGTATTGAACAACACTCACTCATCGAGGGATTCATCCCCTGACAAGGACACATTAATCCCAGGCTGAGGACAAGCCAGGCAAAATAATGCAAGATCTCCTGCTGTCGGGCTGTCGGAACCATGGCCAAAGCCATGCCATTTCATGGTCTTCAACTGCCTCCACTGTCTAGCGACTCTCATGAGCTCTCTGTATCGATCCTTGCCACATGCTTTGTCAATGTGATGTCCTTGAAAATGATAGAGATATAGCATTACCAGAACAAGGTGTGAAAACATGCTAGAGGTCATTCGCCGGAGCTTGCTGTAATAGTTCATTGCTGAGGTGCCGCATTCAAGATTGTCCAATAGAAAATCATCCAGCACTTGGAAGGTGAACACAGTTTTTGGCCTGTTAAATGATGCAGGGAAAAATCCATGTCGAAACATTTGAATGTCTGGACTCATGGCATTTGGACAATGACAGCATCAAACCTCGAGGTGATGAACTCCGGACTTGTCAACAATGACCATAGTGTTTTCCTTCGGCTGAAACTCGGGTCCTGACACAGATGGTAGATCTTTGGGGTCAAGCCGGTCTTCAGGTTCTTCTCCATCAAACAAATCCCACATATCTGTGAGTACTGGACATTGTCTGCCATCATGTCCAAGGTGTGTGACTAGTCCTACATGAGCAAGACAACTCTGCTTGAAGAATTTACCATTCCATTGACTGATCCAGTGGAAAGGATTGCAACTATGTTGACTCCGGCAACATCTCATGCAATAGAGTGGCTCTCCAAGACAATCTTGACATTTGTAGACCCCATTCTGGTCGCATATGATGCATCTTCTGTCTTCTGGTGGAGCTTCTCGATCGAGGAGGTGATGTAGATATGATTCCTGCCTTGGCAGCCATTGCCTGAGGTAGTCATTCTGACTCTGCATTGCTTTTACTTAGCTATCATTTGAAAGACACTCCAATATTTTACATGAACTTGCCATGGTTTTTGGGAGTTGCAAGGGCTCAAAAGACCCTTGGTTGTGCTCATATGTATTGTCAGGAATTTCTTCCCAAGGAGATGGTCCCTGAACAGGCTGAAGTGTTGGTGATTCTGGGGGAGAGTGAGACATGGACCTGTAGGCATGTCATCTTGTGCTTGCAAGAGGGACCTTGACCCAAGTCTTCCTACCTTTGCTGCCCCTTGCTTCTACCCTGTGGGATTTTTGCAGTGGGGTGCATCAACCTATCTTCATCCTATTTGCTGATGTTGCAAGCAAAGCATTAGCTCAGGAAGGTCGAATGAATTGTTATTCCTATACTATGTTATGCAGTCTTGTTGGCTCATTACAAATTCATTTCCATTAATGGCATGTCATCTGATATAGGTCGATTAACCAACTGTTAGGCTTTGCTCAAAGTTCAACTTGCAACTATTTTTACTTCCACCTTGCATATTCTCAGCCCATTCTACATTTTGATTCACCATGGCAAGATCAGGACATTCCATTCACTCCACTTCTGGAAGACATAGGGCTCATCAACCACAGACACAGAAGCTCACCAACAAGGAAATTGCTGAGTTGAAGAGCTACCTTCCTGACTGGACTTCCGCAAAAAGGAGTGAGAAGCAGGGAGTTTTCACTGCCATAGCTCGAGCTGCCATGTTATTTGCTCTGAAAATCAACTTAGGACAATGGAAAAAGAGGAAGCAGGTGATGCATCCTTGTTGTGTTGAAAATTATAATTATAATATCTTATTCTTCTATCAATGCTCAGATGTATAAGACTTGGTTGTTCAACAACAAGAAAAAGAAGGAAAGGAAGGACATGATCAAGTATGGGAGGAAATGGACACCTAGGATGGTCATCTACCAGCAGAACTGGGGAGAGGTGCTAAAGAGAATTAAGGACGAGTCTGGGGAAAAGCCAGGAGCTCCCAGTATGTTCAAGCATTATCAGGCAGCTGTGAAGGGAGTCATGGCTGAATTGGATGATGATGAGCTGGAAAAGGCAAAAGAAACAGCAGAAGAATGGTCCAATAACTTTCCTCCTCCCGAGATACAAGCACAAGTTGCTCGTAAGAAGGGACTGGCATATATGGAGCACTTTTCAAATGAGATGTGGAGGCAATGCGGGATGAGAGTGTTTGTATTATCAGCATGGAAGAATGAAAAGGGCGAGGTACTGTTTGGGATGTAAGTGAATTTATCAGTCATCAGAGATCATTCTTCTCAATATATGTCATGCAGGCATGATGATAATGAGGCATTAGGAGATGGTGACAGCTTCATGAAGACAAAGGACTGGGAAGACATCGAGCCTGTCTGGCAGGAGTATGCACAGGAACAGTTCGGTGAGTACTTGAACTGTGAATATGAGATGAAATATGTTGATCCTGGTGATGAGTGGAGCGCCTATTGAACCATCGGCAAGGACAACCAGGAGTATGTCACTAAAGCCATCAGACAATACACCTCGAGTGACCCGAGCGAGGGGAAGGATATAATATACATATAGCACACTGGCTGCATTTGTACCATACATTCTGCCTTCACATCCATTTCAATATTGTGCAATCAAGATACAGTATTTGGTATTTGGTATTCAGTATTCGGTGTTCGGTGCTCAGTGATGAATGCTTGATGCTTCATATTTGGAATGTCATGCCCTCTGATAGAAGACACATGATATGTAAAACTCTGGATGTATATACAACACTCCATGTTTCATATGTGACTCTGCCATTGGCACTTGACATATTATGAGAGTGTCACTGAGGCCCAGGTATCCATCACTGAAAACCTAGACATCCAGACCAATGGATGACAAAGAATCATATTCAATATCATCATCTGGCCCAAGGTAGACATGATCTAATGCATCTGATGCATGTCCAGTCAATTGCAAAAGTATAACACATGAATAACATACCTAGTGATATCCAGGATTCAGTTGAGTCATCCACATCCATTGTGTTATATTCAGTTACTGGGGGGTCATTAAATCTAACTGATTGATGAAGACTCATGTTGACTGATGAACTGATGAACTGATGGACTGATAACAGATAACTTCGAAGTTGAACACATGGCCGGCAATGGCCGAAAGTTGAACAATGACCAAACAAAGGCAAACAATCAATGAATAACAAGATCAAGTTTCAGACGTCTTGTTTCTTTGAAACTTCATCCTTGTGATAACAGATTTCAACCTGATTTGAATATTTTCAACTCTCTCAACTCAATCTCAATGTCTACTCCAGTTGACACCTCTTTGGCCAGTCTCAAGGAAATCACTGCTCAGATTGTGGGCATCATCTCCGGTAGTCGGCAGATTCCGGCAGGCAATGCCCATATGGCTCTGACATCACAGGTCACTGACCTTGTGGTATGTAATATTTCATATCTTTCCTTTGTTTTATCTAATGTCCAGGAAGGCTTAGGTCATCTGGGACTATGGGAAAGGTCCCCACATCCCCGGCATCGTGTTGTCTTGCTCAAAGGAGTTGATGTGAGTTCGGGCCATGTCACCCTGGGTTTGGCCCAACTGGCACAGCATCGGCTTTGATGACCTGCGCTTGATGAAGCATGCCTGGTGCCCCAAAATCCTCGCCTGGGAGGCACTTGGTGACCATTCCTTTGACCTCCCTGTTGCAGTTCCTCCCTCAGTTGGCCCAATTCCTGTGGACCTTCCCTCCCCACCCATTGTCACTGACAATGCTGCCAGCTCCTCCACCAACACGACCACCAAGTCCCGGGCGATGGTGAAGGATAAGGGTAAGGGGAAAGCCGACCTGGAGCTGGAGGTGGATGGGAGTAGGAAGAGGAAGTCCCCCATGATGTCAGCACTCCCCTCTCAACCGCTGAAGTCAGCAATGAAGGGTCGAAAGTGGATGAGGTCAGCCCGCATTGCAAAGTTGAGGATGGTTGTTGAGTCAGAAGATGATGAAGACCCAGTCATTCAGGTATTTGGTGTGCTGTATTTTTTGATTGTCCCTAATGTATTTGCAGCCAAGTGGAAGTGGAGTGCTGGAGGTCATCCTTCCCCTGCTCTCCACAATTGATTCTAGGACTCCCAGATCCCCTCACTCACCCCGGTCTCCCAAGAAACAAACCTTTGGCCCGGTTTCGGTAAGTCACATTCATGCATCCGGCACTTGGGGTCTGCTCACAGTATATCAGCGCACAGTGGGAAGTCTTCCAGGTGCTATTGTAAGTCAGCTTGATTTGTCCGGAACTCACTGTTATGCTTACAGTTACTCAGGCCACTTCCAGCAGTCGTCCGGAGGTTGTTGAGCCCCCCCAAGCTATGTCTACCATCTCAGTGGAGGCTCCACCAGTCTTTGATGCAGGTGACATTCTCATTCCCAGCCCAGTGAGTACTTTACATTATTTCAGAGGATCCTCCAACTTACTGAACACACAGGACAATCCATGCTATGCTTGCAGCTCCCACCAGTGGCCCTGTGCAAGTCGCAGGAACAAGAGGACCGGCGCCCTTTGCTTGTCGTGTGTTTACTGCACAACAAAGAAGATCAAATGTACCCCAGCGAATATGGGAACCCCACCAAAGCGTGTTCGAGGCAAATCTACGACTCACCAGACAAGGTCAGGGACTCCCTCCACAGCTCCCTCCAATGTTCCGTCCACCTTACAATTAAGAGCCTGCACTTGCAGCCAATCTTGTGGCCCATCTGGTCCTCCGGCTGCCTCTGCTGTGACAACACCCAAGGCACCAAAACGCAGTCACAGCAAGACTATCACTGCTGTCAAGGCACCTGCACCTGCACCTGCACCAGCTTGTAAGTTACCCTCATTTTTCATGACCTCTGACCTGAAATGTGACTTGTAGCAATTCCATCATCGAGCTCAACTGTGCCTTGTGCAGCACTTGATCTGCCCATGCCAGATCTCCATGCCATGGTATTGGCGATTCGGGATGGTGCAGCTCAAATTGCTATTCTTGAGTCTTGTGTGGTCGAGCAGGATGGTAAGATTGATACCCTGCAACGCCTGCATGAAAGCCTTTGATGTGAAATCATCAACCAGCACCCATCATTTCCACTTCCAGACTTACCCGGCAATGCAACTTTGTTGCTTGATCAATCTATCCCAACTGCCATGTCACCTCCTGCTTCAGCACTCCCTGCCCTTATTGATCTGTCCATGACAGGGATGGAGCCCACACCCCCAACATTCCAGGATGCATCTTCTATCGAGGGACTCATCTTTGAGCCCACTGAAGGTCAGCCAGAGGAACCCCAGACATCTGGCAATATGGTGGACCCGGGTGATCCAGGCAACCTTGTCCCAGAATACAATTCTGATGACATGGATGTTGAGGTGAAAGTTGAGGAGGATGTTGACATTGCTACATAATTGCATAGTGATAGATGCATTTACAATTTTGTTCAATAAAGTTCCCTCTGGAGCCAAGTCCAGAGTGCCAAGTCCCAAAACCTGAACCTTGGGAGTTGGCAGTCAGAAACACATCCCTACAGATGTACACATCAAGTGTGGTTGATACCTGAACACCCGGAACACAAAACATGCAAATATGATTCAAATATTGAATCACCAACTGCTGAGTACCGAGTGCCAAAGCCCGAGGTTCAGAATTCAAGAGACAAGGAAATCTATCAAGATGTTAACATGACAATGGATGAATACCCAAGACCCAAGAAAAAAACATGAACAGTGTGATCTGCACAACACATGGAAAATATGATTCAAGTATTAAATCACCAACTGCCAAGTACCAAGTACCAAGTGTCAAAACCTGAAACTCAGGACTCGTGAGTCAGCAAGAAATCCCTGAAAATGTTCACATAAAATTTGGTAGACACCCACACACCCAAAACACACACATGAAAAATATGATCCAAGTATTGAATCATCAACTACTGACTACTGACTACCAACTACCAACTACTGAGTTCCATGTACCGGGTTTCAGGTTTCGGCACTTGGTAGTTTATGCTGTTGAATCTGCACAAACATTATTTGTGCCCCCCCATGATGGAGAGATATTACTTACACTTCCTCAGATGGGTAGAATCTATGGATTGTGTAGCCATGATTGTGGTTGAACAGTACAGGGGACAGCAGGGGTGAAAATTTCATGGCTGACCATTTTTGCAATTTTTGTACTTTTGAGGTGACATATACTTGTTAGCTCCTTTCATAGTATTAGCTGGATGGTGTAGTGGTAACTTGGTCCCTGTTGCGATACTGTGTGGGATTTAGCCAGGAAACTGCTCTCCTGTTCAACTCCCCCTCATTGCCATAATTAATTTTGCAGTTGTAATGTCATGCACTGCTGAGTGCTGAGTGCCAACACCTGATACCCAACACTCAGGACTCAACAATCAAAGAGAAATCCCTAAAAATATTGACCCAAAATTTTGTTGACACCCAAAAAACAAAGAACAAAAAATGTGATCCAAGTATGGAATCACCGACCACCGAAATTCATGTTCACATTTTCATAGATTTGTTTGATAGTGTCATATCCCATACATTCGCGCTTCTCATCCAAAGTTCCGGATGTCAGATCCAATCAGATCCGATCCACAGATCCGTACCGGATCCGTTACGATAAGCTTCTTCATTCATATCTTGTTCATATAACGTTAAACACTGCTTATTTCCTCCATTTAGTATATCCTCCTTTCCGGTTTATCGGTTATGCTTTCTTCCGGCTATGTTCTACTGATCCGTTTCACTTGTGATTAATTCCCGGTTATGTTTACTGATCTGCTTCACTTGTGATTACCTTCCGGCTTATGATTGACTTCTAATAAGCGTTGCTTATACTTTGCGATACTTTGTGCATAGCCTCTCGCGTAGTTCCATCGTATATAAACTCTTGTATATGTTCTTAGCACCTTAGTTCGAATATCATCTTAGATTGTCCTCATTCCGTTATCCGGACTCGAGTCTTAACAACTCTTGTCACCCTCCGAGACTTAAGGATTGTATCCGATAGTCTATACGCATCCGCCTCTATCTACGGATAGTCTACACCCTGTTAGTTTCTAGTCCTAGACTTGTCTAGACTAGTCTTTATACTCTCGTCCGATATCCGGACGCCATCCGGATCCGTATATGTTACTATTCCTTATCTTCGGATAGGAATACGATACCAATCCTTACCTTCGGATATCCTATGATACTATTCCTTGTCTTCGGATAGGAATATGTCACTCTCCTCTACACCCGGATACCATACGATAGTCATCCGGACCTTCGGATACGCTACAATAGCCATCCGGATCTTCGTGTACGATACTTATAGTATTCTGAAATACGGGGCTATACTCGGGAAAGGGGCACAGCGTACGAGCTGAGGCCAAAGCCCTTCGGATCCGTTACCTTTTGAGTACGACCTTAACAAGCCAACAGATTGTACTTTTAAATGTGTTGCTCAAAAATTTTTTATTTATTTGTTTCAAAATCCACTATGGTTATTAGTAATTACTAAGTCAAGGTGCCACAGGCACCTGCCAAAGGCACAGTGACTATGAGTATTAGGATAAAACCAAGGCCAGGAAGCCAAAAAGGAGCGCTTTGCACTCCTTTTTCTTCCTGTGCCGAAGGCACAATGGGTGTTGGACTAGTATCAACTAATGATGAGGGATGCTCAAAGTTAGAGTCAAGGATTCAAATGATCTAAGTTGGAAGACTTAGACGAGGGAATACAAGAGTCAGGTAAAACCTAGTAAGATTCAAGTAAAGAACTACATAGTATGAAGTCTTGTATTTATAGTGAATGGGAAGGAGGTTTAGGGCTGGTACCAGTATGTAAGAATACAAGTATCTGCCTGATTAGGAATGCATGCAAGTCAAAGATAATAATAGTACAAGTGAGTCAGGATGATGTGAAAGAATAAATTTAGCTAGGCTGAAATCACCCAACTCTACTTATCCTTATTTGCAAGGGAAGCTGGACTCAAGGATTTAAGATCTATAGTGACCTTATAGTGACCTGACAGCGAATAGCGCTTAATGAAGTAGTAGCGCTATGTAAGTGCACTGAGAACTGAAGGAACTCAAGTAGCGCGTGTGGACTCAGAGATGGCAAGGAGATTGACAATTGCACAAGACTATGAGAATTCCTAGGTGACTCCACTATATGACTCTAACCTGTGGGAAGGGGAAGTAAGTAAAAACTATCTACCAATGGTCCTTATATCATAGTGCATGGATATGCGGAATGGGTAGGTGAAACTTGTAGCAATGTAAGTGTGGCGTGTTGTATCTGTAGGTAAATGGAGAACTGGTGCTGTGCAACATGAGGATACATGTAATAAGACCTGCACCAATAGCTTTTAGCGATGATAACAATGGGAATTGATGCACCAGTGGAGGTAAGCAGACATAGACTGATACCAACATTGGACCAAATTCTGCATAAGCGCACATGTTTGGCCATATTATGCCCATGGCACAGTAGGTGTGTGGGTCACTGTCCACTATAGTGTGTGGTAGTATTTTGTACTTAGTGGAATTCAACCTTTCCAAATTTCTTGATTTGCAACTTTTTCTCTCATTTTGTTAGTGATTTGTTAGCAAGTTTGTTCACTTGAGAATTTCGTCCACATGAGAAATCCATGTGAGATTTCCAAAAAGAGGTTTAACCGAGGTAAGCGAACTAAGCATATTTATGCAAAACCCACGCGGGCTAGCGAGCTACTTTCACACCTGTCACACCTTACTTTATAGATGATTGAAGCAAACATGAGGTCTGGAGCAGCATTCAGCAAAATGATTGAATGAAATGTGAGGAGAATTTCCCATTGAACCAGACTGAACTGGACTTCCACAATGCTAGAAAATGAAGACTGTATAATTATTTGTATTAGTGGTGGCATAAATGATGAGTGTTCTATTGTATGTGTGCAGTAAGTGAACATGAAGATAAACAAATGAATATTAACTACAAGACTTGCAGATTGCATCAAAATATTCAACTCATTATTCTGCCCATGGGACTGTTCTGAGGGCTGAAAAATGTGGGTTAGTAGTGCACCACAATTTTCCGCCCATGGGACTGTTCTGTGGGCAGAAAAATGTGGTGCACTACTAACCCACATTTTTCAGCCCTCAGAACAGTCACATGGGCCTTGAGTAAAGCACTCAGTACTCAAGAGTCAAACAAATCTGTTACGAACTGGGATGGGTTCTAACAACCTAGACTCAAAAGAGAGCCTTCGTGGTTGAGTCTGGTCTAACGACGCAATGACAATGAAGTCGACTTGCGAAGTTAACAGCTAGCAGCAAGGCTGGACCTTGAAGTTAGGTTCTAAGGTTAAGACTGACGAAGAGGAGTGCTCTAAGTCAGATATCGGTTCAGACGACTAAGCTTGGAAGGCTTAGACGAAGGAGATCGAGTTATCAGGTAAAACCCAGTAAGATTAAAGTAAAGAACTACATAGTACAAATGCGCGTATTTATAGTAAATTGTAGAGAGATTTAGGGCAGGTTTGGAGAGTAACGGTAGCTGCCTAGTTAAGCATGTATGCGCGAGAAACGGTAAACAAACCAAGAAAGGAAACGTCCGTCATCTAGCGACGGCGGTAAGCGATCGTGATGTAGTACAATGGTAAGTAAAGGAGAAAAACAAATAGGGCCAGAGCGTACTGTAACAAAATCTCACAAAAATGAACTTCAAATTTATGTATTTCCTTACAAATTTGAAGTTTATATTTTTGTGAGATTTGTTTGACTCTCAAGTACTGAGTGCCAAGTACCAGTACTCAGCACTTGGTACTCGGTCCTCAAGAGTCAAACATCAATTTCTTTTTGGCTCTCAAGTCCCAAGTCTCGGCTTTTATCAAGTTGGCAAATCCACATAAGATTTTCAAAAAGAGGTTTAACCAAAGAGCTCAAACTAGTGCTTACTAAGTGGGTGAGCACCATAACCTGTAATGTGTTACTATACACGTATCTCATCTTATTCCTTATTGCACTCTCACTTGCCCATTTTTCTCAAGTTGAGGATTCAGTCTATCATCAAATCTTCATGTCATTATTAGTACTGTTATGACTTCTACTAAATTACCAAATCCTGGGCATCCTGAAGGAGCTGGAGGAAAAGATACAGGAATCTTTAACCAGTGTGGTGATGGTCTGCTGTCCAAAGAATATGCTTCAAGAGTTGCACTATCCTTGACCAAAAACAAGCAAAAACACATCAATCTACATGACTGCAATGCAGTAGAGGATGTTATCACCACTAGGTGTTGTTGAAAAGGCCAGAGAGCCTGGCAAGTTTTGAGTCATCAGAGACCTATCATACCAAAACCCAGAAAGGTACTCCATTAACAGCTTTCAGGATTCAGACAACTTCCCTACCGAGTGGGGAACAGCAGCACAAGTGGCTGAAATTGTAAGTGCCCTTATTTATACTGAACTGCATGCTTCAGCATTATTGCTATTGCATGCCATGGTGTTTGTACTTTGCACACTTTAGTGTTTATCACAAATTTCCGCCCATGGGACTGTTCTGTGGGCGGAAAAATGTGGGTTTGTAGTGTATCAAAATTTTCCGCCCATGGGACTGTTCTGTGGGCGGAAAAATGTGGCACAGTACTCTAACACATTTTTCCGCCTATGGGACTGTTCTAAGGGCGGAAAATTGTGATACACTACAAACCCACATTTTTCCGCCCACAGAACAGTCCCATGGGCGGAAAATTTTGATGCACTACTAACCCACATTTTTCCGCCCATGGGACTGTTCTGTGGGCGGAAAACTATGGGTTTGTAGTGTATCACAATTTTCCGCCCTCAAAATAGTCCCATAAGTGGAAAACCAGGTGTGAAAGGTCAACCTAACCACTAAATCACCCCAACCTATTTAGAAAAATATCCTTTAATAGACAAATAGTGAAGATATCGGGTAGGTATAGAACCGGTTATCCAAAAGGTAGAGAATACCGAATAAGGAATAGGCTGTGTTAACGTTATATGGACAGGTAATGAATAGAAAGCTTATCGTATCAGATCCGGAGCGGATAGGCATATTGGATAAAGGAATAGGCTGTGTTAATGTTATATGGACAGGTAATGGATAAGAAAGCTTATCGTATCGGATCTGGATCGGATAGGCATATCGGATCGGATCCATATATCGGATCAGATGGATGAGCGGTAGTTGGACAAGCACAATAGTGGATGAGACTGGATATGGTTATGAATGAAGTCTAGAGGTCTAATCTAAGGATTAGTCCATATATCCGACTATATGATAGGTCCAGAATCTGGGATATGACATTATATGTGAATTCTGCCAATGGAAGGAGTTCCAACCAACCAACCAGTTATCCTGCTGATAATTGCAATAGATGCAGAAGTATTGTTCTAGGGTTTGGTTGTCTTGTTCTGTTTGTCCATCTCCTTCCAGATGATATCTGGATGTGAAGTGGAGGATCATATTGAGTGCCTTTCCTAGAGAATGGAAGAAATGGGACACGAATTCTGTACCTCAGTCCGAAGTAATGTGAGATGGGATTCTGTGCTTAGAGAATACATGAAGCAGGAATAGTCTAGTGAGATATAGAGAGGTAATGGTATCATAAGTTGGGATGAATATAGCTTGCTTGGATAAATGATCCATGATAATGAGGATGGCTGTATAGCCAGATGAGTCTGGAAGTTATTTGATGAAATTTATGGATATGGAATTCCAAGGTCTTTCCAGTATGGGGAGTTGTTTCAGTAATTCAAATGGCTTGTATCTTGGAACTTTGGCTTGGGTGCAGGTGGTACAGGATTTGACATAGTCCTTAACATAGGTACATATACCAAGCTTGGTATATTTGCATTGGATAAGCTCTAGGGTATGGTTCTGAGTGAAGTGTCCTGATAACAGATGGTCATGGGTATTCCAAAGGACACAACACCTAAGGTCATTGGATTCTGGAATGTATATGTGATTGTCACAACAGAGGAAACCACTATTGTCTACGGTCTATCTATCGTCCAAAGGATCAGACATGCATGTGGATCCGATAGGGTCATTAGGGAGTGCAGATAGGATATCCTTATGAAGCTGTTCGACATCCATAAGTACAGCTGCATGGAGCACTAGAAATGCTAAGGTTGATGCTTGTAGGGACAAAGCTAACTGTTCAGATATGAATATGGGATGGAAATTATGAGGGTTAACTTGAGTGTAGTCCTTATCCCCCTCTTTGGGATAGACATCCCAGCATCTAATAAGGGAATCCTGTTTGGCTCCAAGTTTTCCAGGATGGAAATGGATGATCATATTGAATTGGTGGAGGAATTCTGACCAATGAGCCTGACCGCGAGAGAGGAGTTTGTTAGTTGCAAAATACTCAAGGTTCCTATGGTCCATGACAATGTCAACAGGCTTGGATGAGCCTTCTAGATAGTGTTGCCAGGTCCAAAAAGCCTTGTGAATAGCTAAGAGCTCCTTATTATGGGTATCATAATTAAGTTCCGGAGGGGTAAGGGTTCTGGAATTGAATGCTACTGGATGGATTTCAGAAACAGAACATACTATAGACAGTATGCCAGCGATAGCATAATCCAAAGCATCCACTTCCACAATCAAAGGAATGTTTAGCATCCAATGCATTAGTATTGGAGCCATAGTGAAAGCTTTCTTGAGTGTTTCAAAGGATTTCCGGCACTCATCCGAAAAATTCCAAGGTGCATCCTTGTGGGTAAGCCATGTAAGTGGAACTATGATATCCGAGTGGTTATAGATGAATCAACGATAGAAATTTGTGAATCTGAGGAAGGATTAAATATCCTTAACCTTCCAAGGTTCCGGCCAGTCTATGATAGCTTGTAATTTCTCATTAGACATAGTAAGGCTGTCTGGAGATAAGAGATAATCCAGGTACTCCATGGATGTAGAATGGAATTCACATTTTTCAGGTTTGGCATAGAGCCAATGCTTGCGGAGGCATTGAAGTACTTCTTGGACATGATTCTTATGGGATGCAAGGTCTTGGGAATATATAAAGATGTCATCCAGATAGATGATAACACATATGTCTAGCATATCAGTGAAGATGCTATTGACAAACCACTGGAAAGCAGCCAGTGCATTGGTGAGGCCTTCAGGCATAACCAACCATTCATAGGAACCATAGCGCGTTTGGAAAGCAGTCTTCCACTCATCTCTGGATGTGATCCAGATGAGATGATAAGCAGAATGGAGGTCAATTTTTGTATAGATTTTGGTGTGGCTAGGGGATTCTAATAGGTCAGATATTAGAGGTAACAGATATCAGTCTTTCTTGGTTATCTGGTTGAGGCCACGTAAATCCACACAAAGGCGTAAGGAACCATCCTTTTTCTTGACAAAGAGGACGGGTGCTCCATGAGGAGAGGAAGAGTAACGGAGGAGTCTGGTAGCAATGTTTTCATCAAGAAACTTCCTAAGAGCTTCAAGCTCTACTGGGGATAACAGATAAATAGTTCCAAGGAGTGGGGTGGATCCTTCCTCCAAATTAATCTTGAGATCATACAGACGATGAGGAGGAAGTTGACTAGCCTTTCCCTTATCGAAGACATCTGCAAACTCATGATAATCCAAAGGCACTCCAGATATGTCCAGACCTTTGGACGAGAGCTTAGCGGAATGGAGATCTACTCCAGACAGATGAAGATAAATGCTGAACTGGGTTGGGTGGATCCTTCTAGTTTACAGGCCCTGCAAAAGGCTACTGCATTGATTAGCAATATTTTAGGAACCAGATTATCAGCAGATGGTTCTGGCAAATTTGGAGGGTGAGGTTCCACTGTAGGAATGGGATCCAGAAGTGGAAGTGATGTTGGAGGGGTTGATGGCATTCTATGAGGTGTTGTCTGGAAATCGATGCAGCCTGTAACCCAATCAATCAATGGATTGTGTAGGGAAAGCCAGTTATATCCAAGGATGATAAGACATGATGAATCCAAAGGAGTAATGTAAAATGTTTCAGAGGTGGCTTTGCCAAAAGAGAAATGGACAGAGAGATCTATAGCTTTGGAAATGGTTGCATTACAAGTACTGTCAAACAAGTGGGGCAGAATAGGAGGAATTGGATATGTACGGAGTTTTTGTTTTCAGATGAGACTAGTTTCTATAAAACAATGAGAGGAACCACAATCTACAAGAGCTGGAAATTCAGAGATACTAGGATAGTCCGGAAGTGAAACGTATGAACAAAGTGAAGTCAGTGTGACAATTAAGTTTTCTTTGGGCTGATATTAGCTTTACTTACTTTACTTTACATTCATTACATTTGTGGCTTATATAAGCATGTTTTCCCTTTCACCAGTATCAGTCTGAAGTTAGATGATATTTCACTACCTCTGAGCTTGAGTCTAGATCAGAAATCCTTTAGGGTCAAACACTGTCTTCTAGGACATAGTAGCTAGGCAGGGTATTGGCCACATATTGGTTAGGGAGTGATCCTACTACCTAGCCAAGTTTGCGCATCACATCGGATTCAAAAGCGCAACAGTGTTGAGTCTTAACTCCTTAGCACGGGTTGAGTCAACACAACCCTCATCTCATGCGGAGTCAGAAGGGTTGTGGACTATTTTTTTGCTTTGGATGAAGCCTCCTGGTTAGTTTCAGGAGTGACCATGGCTGCATGTCCTTTAGCAGCATGAGAGGTCGACTTAGTGCAGTCCCGAGCAGAGTGCCCAGGTCCACCACAGAATAGGCAGAGTTTCTTATTGAAATATCTTTGATGTTCCTCAGATGTTAGCTTTCCATCCTTACTCAGCTTGGTATTAAGATCTGGAGCTTTAGGAGCGGATGAGGTAGATGCAGATGTGGGTTTAGCAGACTTATTCTGTCCAGATCTATGATTTCCAGATCTGGACAGATGAGAACTAGCGCACGGTCGGATGTGGATGGTTTCAGAGGATTGGATGATGAGGATTTGGTTTCCCTAGAAATCTCACCCTTACATTTCCAGTAACAGGTATTGATAGTCTGGGCAAGGGTTTTGAACTCTGAGAGGGTAGCAGATTTACCCATGCGACTGATTTTGTCCTTAATACAAGCTGGAAGTCCATTATAGAATTGGCAACATAAGGCTCCATCACCCCATCCACAGACTTGTAAAGCAAGCCTTTGGAATTCTACAATATACTTATTGATACATTGTCCTTCATGCATAATGAGTTGCTCAAGTTGCATCTTGGCATCTCCGGATGGGTCATGGGGTCTGAAATTAGTTTGAAGTTCTAGCATGAACTCAGAGTAGTCGTCCATCCAATCCAGACGAGAGCTTAACTCATCTTGGGTGAAGTTAACTTTGGCCTGATCCAAACAGAAGGTCTTGGATTTGCTTTGGAAATTAAGCTCACATTAAACAAAGAATGCGCGCAACTTCCTAGGCTTGGATCCGTCAAAGGTATTCAGCTCGCGAACTTTGACTTTGGAGTCGTCTGAAGAGGAAGTGCAACAGTTATTACATGCAAGATTATTGATGGCTTTGAATAACCGCATGAAAATGCAGTCCTGAGCACTAAGACCATCATCCTCATCATGGTCTGGTTCATCATCCAGATCTCCACCTTCATCATCGGGTGGGTTTCTGTGTCATATCCCATACATTCGCGCTTCTCATCCGAAGTTCCGGATGTCAGATCCGATCAGATCCGATCCACAGATCCGTACCAGATCCGTCACGATAAGCTTCTTCATTCATATCCTGTTCATATAATGTTAAACACTGCTTATTTCCTCCATTTAGTATATCCTCCTTTCCGGTTTATCGGTTATGCTTTCTTCCGGCTATGTTCTACTGATCCGTTTCACTTGTGATTAATTTCCGGCTATGTTTACTGATCCACTTCACTTGTGATTATCTTCCGGCTTATGATTGACTCCTAATAAGCGTTGCTTATACTTTGCGATACTTGTGCATAGCCTCTCGTGTAGACCTATCATATATAAACTCTTGTATATGTCTTATAGCACCCCAGTTCAAATATCATCTTAGATTGTCCTCATTCCGTTATCCAGACTCGAGTCTTAACAACTCTTGTGTTAAGGTCGTGCTCAAGGGTAACGGATCCAAAGGGCTTCGGCCTCAGCTCGTACGCTGTGCCCCTTTCCCGAGTATAGCCCCGTATTTCAGAGTACTATATGTATCGTACACGAAGATCCGGATGGCTATTGTAGCGTATCCGAAGGTCCGGACGACTGTCGTATGGTATCCGGGTATAGAGGGAAGTAACGTATTCCTATCCGAAGACAAGGAATAGTATCGTATGATATCCGAAGGTAAGGATTGGTATCGTATTCCTATCCGAAGATAAGGAATAGTAACGTATACAGATCCGGATGGCGTCCGGATATCGGACGAGAGTATAAAGACTAGTCTAGACAAGTCTAGGACTAGAAACTTAAACAGAGTGTAGACTATCCGTAGATAGAGGCGGATGCGTATAGACTATCGGATACAATCCTTAAGTCTCGGAGGGTGACAAGAGTTATTAAGACTCGAGTCCGGATAACGGAATGAGAACAATCTAAGATGATATTCGAACTGGGGTGCTAAGAACATATACAAGAGTTTATATACGATAGAACTACGCGGGAGGCTATGCACAAAGTATCGCGAAGTATAAGCAACGCTTATTAGAAGTCAATCATAAGCCGGAAGGTAATCACAAGTGAAGCGGATCAGTAAACATAACCGGGAATTAATCACAAGTGAAACGGATCAGTAGAACATAGCCGGAAGAAAGCATAACCGATGAACCGGAAAGGAGGATATACTAAATGGAGGAAATAAGCAGTGTTTAACGTTATATGAACAGGATATGAATGAAGAAGCTTATCGTAACGGATCCGGTACGGATCTGTGGATCGGATCTGATCGGATCTGACATCCGGAACTTCGGATGAGAAGCGCGAATGTATGGGATATGACAGTATCCCCCCTTTAGGGCCGATCCCTAGAAGGCTAAAGAATCGTAGATCCGGTCCGCGAGAATCGATGGAGAAGAATGATGGTAGTAGTGCTGAGTTCGGATTTCCACAGATATACCAACGTCAAAGCGTCGCAGATGATTCCTACCCCCCACTTCTTAACACACACTAGTTTAACTTGAAATATGTCTGGCAACAACTCTGGAGCTCAACAATCTGCTAAGGCTAGGCTGGAAGAGCTTAGACAGCAGATCCTGGACGCGGAAGAAGCGGCCCGGATGGAAGAGGAGGCTCTGAAGGCTCAGGAAGCGGAGCGGAAGCGCCTAGCGGATCTGGAGAAAGTGAGGCAAGCGGAGCTTCGGATCCAGCAAGCGGAAGAGAAAAGGCGTCAGGAGATTGTTAAGGAAATGGTGCGTTTCGGATCCGTTTGCTAGTCTTTTCACTAACGTTTCGGATAGACTCAGAAGATGTCCTCTAAGGAGGACGGATCCTGCACGCGTTGCTCCGGAAGGGCGCGGATCTGTCAATGGACGGATGCTGCAGCTAATCCTTTGGTAAGTCGTCCGGATAGCTTCGGATCCGCGTTTTTGACTTTCGGATAGATCAAGTCTTGTGACGCTTGCCGGAAGGATAAGGCTACCTGTCCCGGACGGCCTGGAACTGTCAAGGCCTCTAAGGGCAAGAAACATCAGCAGAGTCCCACTCCGGAAGCTCCGGATTATATGGAGTATGATGATCAGGCTTGGGTGGCTGCTGCTAACAACATAGTGGCTGAGTTGACTAGGACTAACGCGCTCCTGGAGAAGAGTATAGAAGCGGCTGAGGGGAGTAGGGCTGCCACGGAGCGGATGTGCTCCGGATTGGAGCTGTTCCTTCAGCAACAGAGGGAATTCCAAGCCCTCTTGTTCAAGGAGCTGAGGCTTGACCCCCAGATCGCTTCGGATAAGGCTCGGATGGGTCCGGATGAGGAAGAGGGAGGTGATGAGGAGATGGAAAAGGCGTCCGGAAGTGAGGAGAGTGGATCCGGAGCGGATGAGGAGTCTATGGAGATGTAGATTTTCGGATCCGTTTTCTTAACTTCCGCTACTTGTACTTGTAGTTTCCGTTATGTACAATTTGTATACTTCAGTTTTGAATAGGACCAGGCTTGTCCGGATATGCTGAGTGATAATCCGATACTAGTTCGGACGCGTTTCCGAGTTCTGTAGCTAGTAACCATGAAGTTTCTTCGTCCGTTCCTTCATATCCGGACCATCGGACGAGGTATAAGAGTTGGCATTGTCTTCTTCGACGGTCTAGCTTAGAGTCTAGGATTTCGGATATCTCATACTCTGGTTCTCCGTTAACTTCTACTGGAGGCGGAGGGGGTTGGATACGATTAGGAATGGTGTTCGGTGTTGCAGGTTCTAATTGAGACACATGGAAAACAGGATGGACGGAACGCATAGAATCCGGAAGTCGGACGGTAATGGAGTGTGATCCCGGACGAGCTATAATCTCAAACGGACCTAAGTTCTTTTCCGATAGTTTCTTGGACGGACGAGTGGAACGGAAGTATTTAGCTTTCACGAATACTTGTTCTCCAACTTTGAAGTCCGGAGCGGGTATCCGATGCGCGTCCGCAGGTCCTTGATATCTTTTCTGCGCAAGAGACATTTCTTCTCGGAGGAATAGGTGTAGTTCGTTAAGGTCTATAGCATAGTCACGGGCGAGGGCGGATGAGAGGTCGCGTTCTGGATGGATGGATATGTTCGGATGGTAACCCTTATTAGCGAAGAATGGGGAAACTCCAGTGGTAGCACTCGGAGCGTTGTTATAAGCGAATTCTGCTAATGGAAGGAGTTCCGACCAGTTATCCTGCTGATAATTGCAGTAGATGCGGAGGTATTGTTCTAGGGTTTGGTTGGCTCGTTCCGTTTGTCCATCTCCTTCCGGATGATATCCGGATGTGAAGTGGAGGACCATATCGAGTGCCTTTCCTAGAGAACGGAAGAAATGGGATACGAATTCTGTACCTCGGTCTGAAGTAACATGAGAAGGGATTCCGTGCTTAGAGAATACATGAAGCAGGAATAGTCTAGCGAGATCCGGAGAGGTAATGGTATCGTGAGTTGGGACGAATATAGCTTGCTTGGATAGACGATCAATGATAACGAGGATGGCTGTATAGCCGGATGAGTCCGGAAGTTGTTTGATAAAATCCATGGATATGGAATTCCAAGGTCTTTCCGGTATGGGGAGTTGTTTCAGTAATCCGAATGGCTTATGTCTCGGAACCTTGGCTCGGGCGCAGGTAGTACAGGATTTGACGTAGTCCTTAACGTAGGTGCGTATACCCGGCCAGGTATATTCGCGCCGGATAAGCTCTAGGGTACGGTTCTGACCGAAGTGTCCTGATAACGGATGGTCATGGGTATTCCGGAGGACGCGAAGCCTAAGGTCATTGGATTCTGGAACGTATATGCGATTATCACAACGGAGGAAACCACTATCGTCCACGGTCCATCTATCGTCCGGAGGATCGGACATGCGCGCGGATCCGATAGGGTCATTAGGAAGTGCGGATAGGATATCCTTATGAAGCTGTTCAACGTCCATAAGCACAGCTGCGCGGAGCACTGGAAATGCTAGGGTTGATGCTCGTAGGGACGAAGCTAATTGTTCGGATGTGAATATGGGACGGAAATTATGAGGGTTAACTTGAGCGTAGTCCTTATCCCCCTCTTTGGATAGACGTCCCAGCGTCTAGTAAGGGAATCCGGTTTGGCTCCAAGTTTTCCGGGACGGAAACGGATGATCATATTGAATTGGTGGAGGAATTCCGACCAACGAGCCTGACGGCGAGAGAGGAGTTTGGTAGTCGCGAAATACTCAAGGTTCTTATGGTCCGTGACAACGTCAACAGGCTCGGACGAGCCTTCTAGATAGTGACGCCAGGTCCGAAAGGCCTCGTAAATAGCTAAAAGTTCCTTATCATGGGTATCGTAATTGAGTTCCGGAGGGGTAAGGGTTCTGGAATAGAACGCTACTGGACGGATTTCAGAATCCGGACATACTATGGACAGTATGCCAGTGATAGCGTAGTCCGAAGCGTCTGTTTCCACAATCAAAGGAACGTCCGGCATCCAATGCGTTAGTATTGGGGCCGTAGTAAAAGCTTTCTTGAGCGTTTCAAAGGATTTCCGGCACTCATCCGAAAAATTCCAAGGTGCATCCTTGCGAGTAAGCCGTGTAAGCGGAACTACGATATCCGAGTAGTTATAGATGAATCGACGATAGAAATTTGCGAATCCGAGGAAGGATTGAATATCCTTAACCTTCCGAGGTTCCGGCCAGTCTACGATAGCTTGTACTTTCTCGTTAGACATAGTAAGGCCGTCCGGAGATAAGAGATAACCAAGGTACTCCACGGACGTGGAATGGAATTCGCATTTTTCGGGTTTGGCATAGAGCCGATGCTTGCGGAGGCGTCGAAGTACTTCTCGGACGTGATTCTTATGGGATGCGAGGTCTTGGGAATATATAAGGATGTCATCCAGATAGACAATAACGCATACGTCTAGCATATCGGCGAAGACGCTATTGACAAACCGTTGGAAAGCGGCCGGTGCATTGGTAAGACCTTCAGGCATAACCAACCATTCATAGGAACCATAGCGCGTTCGGAAAGCCGTTTTCCACTCATCTCCGGACGCGATCTGGACGAGATGATAAGCGGAACGGAGGTCGATTTTTGTATAGATTTTGGCGCGGCTAGGGGATTCTAATAGGTCGGATATGAGGGGTAACGGATATCGGTCTTTCTTGGTTATCTGGTTGAGGCCACGGAAGTCTACGCAAAGGCGTAGGGAACCATCCTTTTTCTTGACAAAGAGAACGGGTGCTCCGTGAGGAGAGGAAGAGGAGCGGAGGAGTCCGGTAGCGATATTTTCATCAAGAAACTTTCTAAGAGCTTCAAGCTCTACCGGGGATAACGGATAAATAGTTCCAAGGGGTGGGGCGGATCCTTCCTCCAAATCGATCTTGAGATCGTACGGACGATGAGGAGGAAGTTGACTAGCCTTTCCCTTATCGAAGACGTCCGCAAACTCATGATAATCCGAAGGCACTCCGGATAGGTCCGGACCTTCGGACGAGAGCTTAGCGGAGCGGAGATCAACTCCGGACGGACGAAGGTAAATGCTGAACTGGGTGGATCCTTCTAATTTGCAGGCCCTGCAAAAGGCTACTGCATTGATTAGCGATATATTAGGAGCCGGATTATCAGCGGATGGTTCTGGCAAAGTCGGAGGGTGAGGTTCCACTGTAGGAATAGGATCCGGAAGTGGAGATGACGTCGGAGGGGTTGATGGCATTCTATGAGGTGTCGTCCGGAAGTCGATGCAGCCTGTAACCCAATCAATCAACAGATTGTGTAGGGAAAGCCAGCTATATCCAAGAACGATAAGACAAGATGAATCCAAAGGAGTAACATAAAACGTTTCGGAGGTAACTTTGCCGGAAGAGAAACGAACGGAGAGATCTATAGCTTCGGAAATGGTAGCATTACAAGTACCGTCAAACAAGCGGAGCGGAATAGGAGGAATCGGATATGTACGGAGCTTTTGTTTTCGGACGAGACTAGTTTCTATAAAACAATGAGAGGAACCACAATCTACAAGAGCTGGAAATTCAGAAATACTAGGGTAGTCCGGAAGTGAAACGTATGGACAAAGGGAAGTCGGATTCGAAAGCGCGACAGCGTTGAGTCTTAACTCCTTAGCACGGGTCGAGTCAACGCGACCCTCATCCCGTGCAGAGTCAGGAGGGTCGCGGACTATTTTTTTGCTTCGGACGAAGCCTCCTGTTTAGTTTCAGGAGTGACCTTGGCTGCACGTCCTTTAGCAGCACGAGAGGTCGACTTAGTGCAGTCCCGAGCAGTGTGCCCAGGTCCGCCACAGAATAGGCAGAGTTTCTTATCTAAACGTCTCTGACGTTCCTCGGCCGTAAGCTTTCCGTCCTTACCCAGCTTGGTATTAAGATCCGGTGCTTTCGGAGCGGACGAGGTAGACGCGGACGCGGGTTTAGCGGATTTGTTCTGTCCGGATCTGTGACTTCCGGATCCGGACGGATGGGAACTAGCGCGGTCGGATGTGGATGATTTCGGAGGATTGGATGATGCGGATTTGGTTTCTCTAGAGATTTCACCCTTACGTTCCCAGTAACGGGCATCGATAGTCTGGGCAAGGGTTTTGAACTCGGAGAGGGTAGCGGGTTTACCCATGCGACTGATTTCGTCCTTGATACGAGCTGGAAGTCCGTTATAGAATTGGCGACGTAAGGCTCCGTCACCCCATCCGCGGACCTGTGAAGCAAGCCTTTGGAACTCTACAACGTACTTATTAATACGTTGTCCTTCGCGCATATTGAGTTGCTCGAGTTGCATCTCAGCATCTCCGGATGGGTCATGGGGTCCGAAATTGGTTTGGAGTTCTAGCATGAACTCGGAGTAGTTATCCATCCAATCCGGACGAGGACTTAACCCGTCCGAAAGGAGGTCCGGTTCGAACCATTCGAGGGCCATGCCCTTAAGATAAGACTGGGCGAAGTTAACTTTGGCCCGGTCCGAGCGGAAGGTCTTGGGTTTACTCTGGAAATTAAGCTCGCATTGAACAAAAAACGCGCGCAACTTCCTAGGCTCGGATCCGTCAAAGGTATCCGGTTCGCGAACCTTGACTTTAGAGTCGTCCGAAGGGAAGGTGCGTCTGTTATTACGCGCAAGGTTATTGATGGCTTCGGATAGCCGCATGAAAATGCGGTCCTGAGCGTTAAGGCCATCATCGTCTTCATTGTGGTCGGGTTCATCATCCGGATCTCCACCTTCATCATCAGGTGGATTTCCGCCTGGAGTATCATCTTCATCGTCAGGATCCTCATCGTCCGGGGCTAATCCGGATGGAGTACGCATAGGGGTCTCTGGGTGCCTACGGTTCATCAACTCGGATATACTCTGAGCCGGTCCGGATATACTAGCGCGGCGTTGAGAGAAACTGGTGAAGGTATTGACTATGGGTGTAGGGTCTCGTCGCGTGGACACAAGTCCAGCGTTACGGAGGGAATTCTGAGTAGTTCTAGTAGGTGCCATGGAGAAAGTTGTAAGTATACTCGGAAAGGTGTGAGTTCGAATATACTGTTAAGGTCGTGCTCAAGGGTAACGGATCCAAAGGGCTTCGGCCTCAGCTCGTACGCTGTGCCCCTTTCCCGAGTATAGCCCCGTATTTCAGAGTACTATATGTATCGTACACGAAGATCCGGATGGCTATTGTAGCGTATCCGAAGGTCCGGACGACTGTCGTATGGTATCCGGGTATAGAGGGAAGTAACGTATTCCTATCCGAAGACAAGGAATAGTATCGTATGATATCCGAAGGTAAGGATTGGTATCGTATTCCTATCCGAAGATAAGGAATAGTAACGTATACAGATCCGGATGGCGTCCGGATATCGGACGAGAGTATAAAGACTAGTCTAGACAAGTCTAGGACTAGAAACTTAAACAGAGTGTAGACTATCCGTAGATAGAGGCGGATGCGTATAGACTATCGGATACAATCCTTAAGTCTCGGAGGGTGACAAGAGTTATTAAGACTCGAGTCCGGATAACGGAATGAGAACAATCTAAGATGATATTCGAACTGGGGTGCTAAGAACATATACAAGAGTTTATATACGATAGAACTACGCGGGAGGCTATGCACAAAGTATCGCGAAGTATAAGCAACGCTTATTAGAAGTCAATCATAAGCCGGAAGGTAATCACAAGTGAAGCGGATCAGTAAACATAACCGGGAATTAATCACAAGTGAAACGGATCAGTAGAACATAGCCGGAAGAAAGCATAACCGATGAACCGGAAAGGAGGATATACTAAATGGAGGAAATAAGCAGTGTTTAACGTTATATGAACAGGATATGAATGAAGAAGCTTATCGTAACGGATCCGGTACGGATCTGTGGATCGGATCTGATCGGATCTGACATCCGGAACTTCGGATGAGAAGCGCGAATGTATGGGATATGACATCTTGTCACCCTCCGAGACTTAAGGATTGTATCCAATAGTCTATATGCATCTGCCTCTATCTATGGATAGTCTACACTCTGCTAGTTTCTAGTTCTAGACTTGTCTAGACTAGTCCTTATACTCTTGTCCGATATCCGGACGCCATCCGGATACGTATACAATACTATTCCTTATCTTCGGATAGGAATACGATACTAATCCTTACCTTCGGATATCATACGATACTATTCCTTGTCTTCGGATAGGAATACATTACCTTCCTCTCTAACCGGATACCATACGATAGTCGTCCAGACCTTCGGATACGCTATAATAGCCATCCGGATCTTCGGATACAATACTTATAGCATTCTGAAATACAGAGCTATACTCAGGAAAGGGGCACAGCGTACAAGCTGAGGCTGAAGCCCTTTGGATCCGTTACCCTTGAGCACGATGATGGGTGAGGCTCGACTACAGGGATGAAAAGGCGGTTAGCGATAATGGGGAAACTCTGCAGTAAGACCCGGGCGCGAGGTATACACTCGACCCGTAGGACAGCTACTGAGAGGGAGAACCTCGGAATATAGGCAAGGGACTCTCTTGCAACAAGGGAGGGTGCTCTAAGGCGCGGGGAACGCGAGAGGCGCGGTGCGCGTTATGGTCTATACGCGCGAGTCGTCGTGAGCGCAGATACGCGATAATCCAATCGCATATTGGGTACTTTTAGAATCTAACTATGGCTAAGGAGTGGGGAGTGCGCGAAGTGTGTGTACTAAAAGTCCAGTAAGGTCTCTATATACTGTATCTATAAGCGCGAAGGCGCGCGGTACCGAGCCGAATAGCGCGCGGTCCCGAGTAATTAGTATGTATGTAACTATATGTAAGGCGCGCGCTCGGTTCCGAAGTGGACGCTTTCGTAGCAATTGAGATAACTTACCAGTAAATCAGCAAGGACAAGGGGCGGGCGGGTGTGTGGAGATAGGCGCGAGGCGCGCGAGCGGGACGTGGTGATCTGAGCCTGTAGGACCTCAATATCAATAGGTAGACGCGATGTTCCTTACAACGACCTTAACATTCTGCCTGGAATATCATCATCTTCATCATCAGGATCTTCATTGGCTGGGCCTAATCTGGACAGAGTACGCATAGGAGGTTCTGGATGCCTACAGCTCATCAAACTTGGATATACTCTGAGCTGGTCTGGAAATGCTAGCGCAGCATTGAGAGAAACTAGTGAAGGTATTGACTATGGGTGTAGGGTCTCATCGCGTGGACACAAGTCCAGCATTATGGAGAGAATTCTGTGCAACTCTAGTAGGTGCCATGGAGAGTGTTGTAAGTATACTTGGAAAGGTGTGAGTTCAAATATACTGTTAAGATCATACTCAAATAAGTTTGGATCCAAAGGGCTTCAGCCTCAGCTCATACACTGTGCCCCTTTCCTGAGTATAGCCCAGTATTTCAGAATACTATAGGTATCATATCCAAAAATCCAGATGGCTATTGTAGCGTATCCGAAGGTCTGGACAACTATTGTATAATATCTGGATGTAGGGACAAGTATCATTACCTATCCAAAGATAAGGATTAGTATTGTATACTTATCTGAAGGTGCATCCAGATATCGGATGGAAGTATAAAGGCTAGTTGTTAAGGTCGTACTCAAGGGGTAACGGATCCGAAGGGCTTTGGCCTCAGCTCATACGCTGTGCCCCTTTCCCGAGTATAGCCCCGTATTTCAGAATGCTATACGTATTGTATCCGAAGATCCGGATGGCTATTGTAGCGTATCCGAAGGTCTGGACGACTATCGTATGGTATCCGGTTAGAGAGGAAGGTAATGTATTCCTATCCGAAGACAAGGAATAGTATCGTATGATATCCGAAGGTAAGGATTAGTATCGTATTCCTATCCGAAGATAAGGAATAGTATTGTATACGTATCCGGATGGCATCCGGATATCGGACAAGAGTATAAGGACTAGTCTAGACAAGTCTAGAACTAGAAACTAGCAGAGTGTAGACTATCCATAGATAGAGGCAGATGCATATAGACTATTGGATACAATCCTTAAGTCTCGGAGGGTGACAAGAGTTGTTAAGACTCGAGTCTGGATAACGGAATGAGGACAATCTAAGATGATATTTGAACTGGGGTGCTATAAGACATATACAAGAGTTTATATATGATAGGTCTACACGAGAGGCTATGCACAAGTATCGCAAAGTATAAGCAACGCTTATTAGGAGTCAATCATAAGCCGGAAGATAATCACAAGTGAAGCGGATCAGTAAACATAGCCGGAAATTAATCACAAGTGAAACAGATCAGTAGAACATAGCCGGAAGAAAGCATAACTGATACACCGGAAAGGAGGATATACTAAATGGAGGAAATAAGCAGTGTTTAATGTTATATGAACAGGATATGAATGAAGAAGCTTATCGTGACGGATCCAGTACGGATCTGTGGATCGGATCTGATCAGATCTGACATCCGGAACTTCGGATGAGAAGCGCGAATGTATGGGATATGACAATATACGATAGAACAAAGCAAAAGGCTATGCACAATTAACGTTATACAAACAGGAAATGAATGAAGAAGCTTATTGTAACAGATCTGCAATGGATCTGTGGATTGGATCAGATCAGATCTGGTATCCGGAACTTCGGATGAGAAGGGCGAATATATGGGATATGACAGTTGGTTGGTTGGTTTGGTTTGGTTGATTGGTTGATTGGTTGATTGGTTGGTTGGTTGGTTGGTTGGTTGGTTTTATTGGTGGGGTTTCAGGACAATATGGAATGACAAAACCATATGTTTACCCAAGCCTATTTACAGTTTTCCTACATAATGTTTGTATCTAGAGTCAACAACTCTAGATGGGGCACTGTGCAGGTGATTATAGTTGGTGAATCTAGGAATGTAGTGATTTCACCAATGACACGTCTTGGGGACCGTCGCATGTATAGGCATTTCTATTTCACCAAAGACACGGCTCCCATTGGGGACCGTGGCATGTATAGCCATTATTGATATCATCACAGACACGGCTCTGATTGGGGACTGTTGCATGCACAGGGATTGTTGTTGTTGTTGTTGTTGTTGTTGATTTCACTAGACACTAACTCCAATTGGGAACCATGGCACGTACAAGGATCTCGCCACCATAAACGCGGCTGCCATTGGGGACCGTCAGATGTACAGGTATTGTGTATGATACCACAGACACGGCTCCCATTGGGGACCGTTGCATGCACAGGGATTTTTTTTTTCACCAAAGGAACAGCTCCAATTGTGGACCGCCGCATGTATAGGCATTTTTGAGGTCACCATAGGGACGGCTCCCAAAGGGGACCGTCGCATCTATAGCCATTTTGTATGACACGGAGATACCTGCAGAATGGGCAGTTCTCAAGGGGAGCGGTGTTTGTGGTAAAGAGATATCTACAGATTGCGTGGTCCCCATTGGGAGCCGTGTCTGTGGTAAAGAGATATCTACAGATTGCGCGGTCCCCATTGGGAGCCGTGTCTGTGGTAAAGAGATATCTACAGATTGCGCGGTCCCCATTGGGAGCCGCGTCTGGGTGAGGAAATACCTGCACACGCGAAAGTCTCAATTGGGAGCCATGTCTGTGGTGGTGGGGAGATATTGCAAACGCAACGGTCCCCAATGGGAGCCGTGTCTGTGATGAAGAGTGACCTGCACATGCGATGGTCCCCAATGGGAGCCATGTCTGTCCAGAGGAGACACTTGCACTCTGTATGGTCCCTCATGGGAGCCGCATCTGTCGTGACGAGATCCTTGCAGATTTCATGGGAGCCGTGTCTGTAGTGAGCCGGTCAGTCACCGACGGCCGCCCATAGATCTCGTTGGTGGACCGCATCTGTAGCATGTGTCGGGCACATTTCACTGGCTGCGGGATGGCTCTTGCATTGCAAATGCAAAGTGCCCATCACAAATGGAGCTCTCTTATGGAGGTGCTCAAAAGGTCGGTGTGTCGAAGCGCATGGGCTCATCGTATGCGTGATAATCTTACTCTGGGAGACACCTTCATGGTGGTCCTACAGTGTCGCCCTCATTCAGCTCAATGTGTAGACCATCCATATATTTCTCTGTCGTGATGTGTACTAACAGACCGACCGAAATACATTGGCGTTCCAAAAGACATCAGACATTGGCACTTTGCGAAAATTCGTGTGTGTCATGTGACCGCGAATGGTCCACCTGATGTCCAATTGAGCCAGGAGAATCGGTGTGGCCCGTGGCCACAGAATCGCGGTTCCACACACATTTGCCTGTCATGTGACCGCGAATTGTCCACCTAATGTATAAGTGAGCCTGGACAATGGGCGTGCCACACGGCCACAGAATTGCGGTTCCCTACATATTCCCTTCTGAGCCCCGTTCATGTCTATTTTCTTCCCAAACTTCATCTCATGACTGACAACATGAACATGAACGACAACGTCAACGATAACGGCAACGGCACCAACACCAACACCACCACCGCCGAAGTCGACATCTTTGCTCCTCCGCCTCCAGTCGTCGAGGACGAGAAGGCCATCGCTCTCAAACGCGAGGTCAACGAGCTGCGCGGACGGCTTCAAGCCATGGTCGAAGTCGCACCCGTTGCGGACGATAGACCTTGCTTGAGAAGGAGGAATGGTGCCAGAAATGGAAGGATTTGATTGTGAGTGACTCGTTCCCTTGACCAATTTACTAATTGACTTCATACATTACTCGAACAGGACTCTCTCACCACCTGCATGCAGGTCGCGCATCAAATCAAGGTGCACATCCACCTGACCGACACTGAGAGGCAGAACGGTCAGTCCGGAAACAAGATCCGCGATACGCTCCAGGGCCAAGTCAGTGCCATGAAGGAGCCCGCGGCAATACAGGCTGATCAAGACGCGCGATCCAACCTTCAAGCCGAGCAGAAACAGCAGGCCCAGGCTGAGAAGGATGGTGCCGCGACCGTGCAGGACCACACTCAGGAGGGCGATGAGGGTCACGAAGATAATACTGAGGCCGACAACGGTCACGGAGAAAATACTGAGGCCGACGACGGCCACGAAGAGAATACTGAGGCCAACGACGGTCACGAAGATAACACTGAGGCCAACGACGGTCAGGAGGACCATGCTCGGGCCGACGTTCCTCAGGCTGACGAGGACGGCACTCAACAACAACAACAACTCACACCGAGTGTTCCGTCGGACAGCGATGCTCCCAAGCCAGCGGAGGCGGTTGTTAATCCAAAGGTAAGCATTGTCGTTGTTGTTGAATCCTTTTCGCCCGTTTAACTTCTCACAATTCTCTTATACAGATCATCATAGTGTGCAAGAATCCCAAGAAAATAATCGCCAATGCCGTCCCATGCACCAAATGCGTCAGGATTGGTCGCACATGCTACCCCACATCTGTCGGCAACGTGTGCAAAGACTGCAAGCGTCTCAAGGTGAAGTGTTCCCTTGCTAGCGGTAAGCATGCGCTCCATCATGAATATGTGACCAGCACTGACATCAATTGTAGACAAAAACAAGGGCAAGGAGCAGCCAACCCCAACCCCAGCTCCACCTTCCAAAGCCACCGCTGCCAAGCCACGGCCGAGGCCAATCACGAGGCAAAAAGCAGAGCTGCCTCGCAAGGCTGCTGCGCCCGTCTCAGCGGCCAAACCACAAGGTCAGGCTAAGGAGAAGGACGAGCCGACCGCCGGCCCCGCACCTCAACGCACGGCTCCAGGCCCCTCGAGGGCCCTTCGCCCATATGTCGAGATCAAGGTCGCGCGCAAGAGAAAGCATGTCGAAGTCGAAGAAGAATCCAGCGAGAGCGAGAGCGAAGGCGATGATGAAGATGATGACGCATACATGGCCGGCAGGCTCAATGGGTTGAATACCTTCGTTAACATGTTCGAGACCGCGTTTGGGGCTCTGAAGAAAGAAGTGGCGGAGATTGACAGTTACTTAGGGAGGAAGCGCCGTCGCCACCACAAATAGCTAGTTATCTAGTTGACTTCATACTTACATGGAAAGGAAGCGCCATCGCCGCAACCACCAACCAACCAACCACCATATACATTACATAGTACAAAGTAATTCATAGAGCAGAGCAGGCTCGGGCTCGGTGCGGTCCCAAATGTCCCTCAGCGTGGTTTTTAATTTGAGCCCACTGAATGCTTTCAGCCACATCCAATCTGAGGAAGTAACACCACGTACTGTGCGTTGTGCGGCTCCCAATGGGAGCCGTGTGTGTGATGAGGATATACGGATGTATGACACGGTTCCCAACAGGAGCCATGTCTGTAGTGAAATCCACAATACTGGTCCATGCGATGGTCCTAAATGGGAGCCGTGTGTGTGGTGAGGATATACCAATGTATGACACGGTCCCATTTGGAGCCGTATCTGTCCTGAAATCAAATACACACGTATATGTGATGGTGCCCGAAGAGAGCCACGTCTATGGTAATATAAAAACACCTAACACCTCTATGCTGAAATTGAAAAACACCTGTTCATGGGAGGTCCCCAATGGGAGCCATATCGATGAACAGCCACGGCTCCCATTGGGGACCGTTGCATGTATAACCAACCATGTTGTATGACATGACAGACACGGCCCCCCTTGGGGACCGTCGCATGTATAGTCATGTTTAGCTCACCACTGCGACGGCTCCCATTGGGGACCGTTGCATGCACAGGGATATTTGTGTTCACCACAGGGCCGGCTCCCATTGGGGACCGTCTGTCTATAGCCATTTTGTATGACACCACAGACGCGGCTCCCATTAGGGACCGAATTTGAATACACCTGTCTGAATAGTGACAAGAATGTCTAAAGACTTGGCCATGTTGTTGTTGTTGTTTTTATTGTTGCTTCTGAAGCAGATGTTTGGATGTGCATTGTACAAGTTGTGCTCGCTGTTGCCGCATCCTGGACATCCAACCGTGCAACCGTGCAGCCATGCAACAGACAGGACGCTCCCAGGAATCGTAATACACTTGGGAGATGGTATCACTCTTATTATCCCTTGGGCGGAAGGGTATGTCATTGGAAGTGCCATTAAACACATCCCTACGGCCGGCCGTGACATATAACAATTCATGCTCAACAACATATTGGGTGAATGGCGCGGCTTCATATAGGACCAGCCTCTGTTGCGAATTGGTGATAAAATGCACCTGCAGACTGGGCAGCTCCCAACGGGAGCCATCTCTGTTGTGAGGGCATACCAACAGTTGGATGCGGTGCGTGCGGTCCCCAATGGGAGCCATGTCTGTGTTGGGTGGTGCGGCTCCCCATGGGACCCACCTCTGTTGTGAGAGGGTGATGAAATGTATCTGCAGACTTGGCAGCGATCAAATTGTACTTAGTGCACCCGGACCGGCGGGACCTGCCCTGATCCATATATTGCTCTGTACTATGTGCCGTAGTGCTAATTAGAATGAGTATGAAGTCCAGCAAGTTATCTACTGGAGGGGGGGCGACGGCACTGCTGCTGTTCCAAATAAGCTTCAAGTTCAATGAGCTCCTTCTCCAATGACCCCAACGCACCGCCACACATGTAGATGAAGGTGCGGAGGTATTGGAGCTTCGCGGCCAATTCAGCGTACTCGTCCTCAACAACATTGCTCTCAACAACAACATCGCTCTCACCACCGCTTGAATGATCCTCAATATCGGCGAGCGTCCTCTTGGGATCTACGTCCGGGTCGCCTTGCACCGAGTCGGTGTGCACGGAATCCGTATTCAGCCGTCGACGTTTTGGAATAGGCTCATGTGGGGCAGGATTCCTAGCCATTGGAGCTGGTTTTGCCCTTGTAGAGTTGCCGCCCCGCTGCACAACCGTTGGCACGGGCGTAGAGGTCGATGTGGAATGATCAGGTGGGATGGGAGTAGTGGCACTTAGAGTCGCGCTGGGCATTGGCTTGCCTAGATTCAAAGTCAGCGTTGGAAATAACATAGTGATACCACAAAATATTACCAGGGACAAGGGAGCACGTCAGCTGGCGATGCTTACAGTGTTCGCAGATATGGCCGCCCTCAGTGCGGACGCAGTCGATTTGCAGGCCGGCACATGAAGTACATGGGACGACGTTGCTGTTGCTGTTGCTGTTGCTGTTGCTGTTGCTGTTGTTGTTGTTGATGTCGGCGCGCGCGACTATCTTCTGTATAAGTGACTTTAGAAACTTCAGATCTGAAAGAGATAATCAAGAACGCACCTTGCGAGCAACCGGCTCTGCCTGGTTTGGAGCCATCTCTATGATGTCGATGTCCGAGTCAGATTCAACCTGTGGTGAAATCTTTGTCGAGGTGTGGACACGAGCCGATCGTTTGATAGGCGATTCCTCCAGCGCATCATCCTCTTGAGCATTATCGTCTTCCTCCAACTGGGAGTTACCCTCCAGCTGAGCGTTGGCCTCCTTCTCCTTCTTCCGTCTTTCCTCTCCATTGTTCTTCGACACCTGGGCCAGCCGTTCCTGCTCGGCTGGCAGTGGTGCCTGCGCAGTGCCTTCCGCCTCGTCGGCTGCGGCCGCCTTCATAGCATTGAGTTCGCGCTGGAGCCTGGCATAGATCAGTCGTCCACTGGAAGCGGCTTGCCTCTCGGCGTCGGTTATGTGGCCCTCAGCCATCTTGTGCTTGTTCGCCAACTTGATGAGCCTCTTCATCGATTCCTATTTGAACATGTGTGAAGTCAGTAAGTTGCGCAGGCAGAGAAAACTCACTCACGGTCACATCTTTCCATTGTCGGCACCAATCCTCCAATTCAACACCCGCATCACTAGCATCCTCGGCGGGAGCAGACTGAAGGAGAGTTCGAAGCCGCCTGCGCTGCACGCCCAAGTCGCGTTTGACAATCTCATCCTCGGGCCACCAAGCAGTAGGACTGAAAATGTCGATGCCCGTGATGTCTTGGTCCAACTTAGTCATCGTATGATGTAGAACACGGACAGGAAGGACAAAGGCAAATCAATCTCAGACGGGAATATATAGCGAACGGCTGTGCGCCACCCATTGTTCGGGTGTAATTAAACATCCGCGGTCACGTGACCTCTGCGAAAATTTTCGCAATGTTCCAACATCTGATGTCGAGTCACATAATTAAGTCAGTTTGCGAGTGCATATGATATTACATTGTATACAGACGGTCGACATTAGAAGCTGAGTGAGAGTGATGCAGTACGAGCATTAGGTAAGCATCCCTCACAGGACCGTGTCTGGGATTCACCGGCGGGCCAATTTTATGACTGGTGGGATTAATTAGTGGAAATGACACAGGCAGGCATATATAAGACTAACGGCCATCCCAGGTGCGGTCCCCAATGGGAGCCACCAACGGCTGAAGAGGACCATAGGTTCCAACACTGACACTCAGAGTACTCGTTTTCTATTGATAATACGCCAGCACCCATACCTTCATACCTACGATAGATTAAAGCGGGAGCAAGGCCCCCGCGAACAGGGTTATGTCCAACATAGGGTCCTCGACCCCAAAGGACAATAAAATGATTGTTTTTTTTAAAAAACAAAGACAAAAAAAAAGCACTGACACTCATCAGTGATGCTGTCCCCGGGGGGTGCCGTATGTCATGTAGCCATCAGTATATCCCCATTGTGTATGGCGGGTCCCAATGGGAGCCGCGTTTGTGAGGAACGGAAAGGCAACAGTCTGCATCATGACTCCCAGTGGGCGCCGTGTGTTTGCAATGGTGAATTTATCCAGGATCGGCTGTGTATCAGGCATATGCAGACCACCATCGTGCCCTCTGTTACACACATGCACTTTGGGATCCGCGACCATCACCGATGAGTCCACCCATTGGGACTCCTTAGATACAATAGAGACACGCTGACAGCCGCAAGACACCCGGCACACGCTGGGGACTGCATTTGTGATGAATGTGAGTGTCAGCACTTACGGCTGTCTACGGCCATCCTCGGCTCCCTTCGGAGACCGCACTTGTGATGGCTGTCAGGCCCGTGAACACAGGACTCTTTCATTGCCAGCAGGTTCATTGCCAGCATATTGCCTCGCCCACACAGCACTCATCTCAGCTATGGCTATGAACAGGGCAGGCTGCCTAAGCGCATGGGTTCAAGGTTCGGGTCAATGATATGCATCAGTAGCCGTTAATGGACCGTCTGGAAATTTTCCTCATGTAGCCTACGGCTCTGCCCCAAAAGACAATAATTAACAAGGATTGAATATATATTATACGTATTCCTCATACATTATGCACTCACAGACCAACTGAAACACGTGAGTGGTCCACAAGACATCGGAGTTTGGGACTTAGTGAACATTCTTACAAATGTCACGTGACCGCGTATATGTGGCGCTTAATTTGATCAATTAACTAACCACAAACCAGAACAATTGGTAGCACACGACCCTATATTCTCTTCTCAGCTTCTGTCGCATTTTGTCTTTCCCCGTTGTTTATCTACATCTCACCATGACTGATTCCATCAACAACAACAACAACAACAACAACAACAACAACAACAACGATATCGACATCTTTGCTGATCACACTCCCGTCTCCGACGAGAGGAATGACGCACTCAAAAGCGAGCTAGAGGCGTTGCGCGTCCAGCTGCAGACGATGGTCGCCTCCGCGCCCAGCAAGGACGCAGACATGCTGTATCCCGAGATGGAGATTTGGTGCCGGACATGGAAGACTCTCACCGTGAGTGACTTCTTGATTGATTTTGGTCACTCATATGCACACTAACCTCACGCAATCTCCCTTATAGAACTCGCTCACCAAATTAATGACGCTCGCACGTGAGCGCAGGGTCAACTTCGAGTTGAGCGCTGCCGAAAGGCAACACGGTCAGACTGGCAACCAAACCTACGACAGGTTGCAGAAACTTATCAGCGAAGTGAAGGAGGCCGCGGCCAAGCAGGCGGAATCCACGGCCGTGGCGGCTATCCCAGCGCAGGTTGTTCAGAAGGTACATATCTCCATCTTATTCAGCTACCCGGTCGTCTGACACAAGTGTACTTATGCAGAAGATAACCCCGCGCATGAGCGTCAGAAAGAAAGGCGTTGAAGGGATCAATGAAATCCCATGCGACAGATGCGTCGCGCAAGCTCGCACGTGCTACCGCGTGAAGGGCCGCAGGGTGTGTATGAACTGCCATCGTCTGAAGGCCGCGTGCTCCCTTACTGGTCAGAATATTTTACATTACTTTTAACTGGCACTGACAATTCTAGACACAGGCAAAGGCAAGGAGAAGTCCAGCTCACCTCCCAGTCCTACTCCTCCCCCGCCAAATCCATCCACATCTGCTGCAACGTCAGGCCCAACAGCCAAAGCAGAGCCGGCTCCAAAGGCCACAGGTGAGGACAAGTCGGCCGACTTGCCACCTCAACAACAACAACGACAACAACACCCGGCTTCAGTCCCCTTGGGCATCCAACGGGCGTACGTCGAGATCCCAGTTGTTGATCTCAAGAGAAAGGTCGCTGCGCTGGAGCCAGAATCAAGCGACGCTGAGGATGAGGATGCCTACATGGCCGGTAGGCTCGATGGCCTCAACACGTTCGTCTCAATGCTTGAGAGTACATTGGGCGCATTGAAGAAGGAAGTTACCGACATTGACACTTACATGACACAGAAGCGCCGCCGCCGCCGCCGCTTGCAGTAGATATCATCGTTGCATTGATACTCTTGATCGTCATCACTACAATACATAGTACAACATAATATATGGATCAAGGCAGAATCCGCCGGTCCATGTGCACTGTGTATAATTCACTGACCTGAGCCTCCATGGTGTACCTGCATAGAGTGGCAGGAGTTTTGAAAGACTTGGTGATGTTGTTGATGTTAATGCTGTTGCGGCGGATGTGGTATCTGCAACTTTCCATAGTATTTCCATATGTGGTGGCAAGGATGTCTAAACACTTAGCAATATCGCTTGAAGAGGTG
The DNA here is from genome assembly GCA_016758765.1 of Suillus cothurnatus. Taxonomy (NCBI): domain Eukaryota; kingdom Fungi; phylum Basidiomycota; class Agaricomycetes; order Boletales; family Suillaceae; genus Suillus; species Suillus cothurnatus. The sequence continues at coordinate 34,560 of JABBWL010000111.1, read as the reverse complement.
TGATTTGAACAACCAAGCGGTGCTTGAGGGCAAGGGCGGTGCCAATTTTGAGCCGCCTGAACAGTGATTGATGACCGACTTCCAAATGTGTGAGCATAAGATAACATTACCGTCGGTTGTGAAGTCCTCAATGGGAGCCGCGTCTATGGTGAAAAACACCTGTACGGTAACGGTCCCCAATGGGAGCCGTATCTGTGGTGCAAGAACACTTGTAGAAGCGGCGGTCTCCAATGGGAGCCGCGTCCGTAGTGAAATAAAACAAATCTTACACATGCGACGGTCGCCAATGAGAGCCGTGTCTAAGATAAAATAACATACGACGGTCCCAGATGGGAGCCGTCTAAGCGTGTAGAGATTAGCGGTTTAGCGGTTTGTAGTTTCTTATGAATTTTGTCCGAAATGGTTCTGATAATGTGCAGTGTGCCACCCTCATGATAGAGCATATTAACCAACCAACCAACCAACCAATCAAACCAATTAACAACCAAACCAATCAACAATCAAGCAACAATCAAGCAACCAGCCGGCGCCCATTGGGAGCCACCTCCCCTCCGTCAGCTCGCATGTGTGACAGATTGCTCACATTGCTCAAATTACATACGACGCCACAACAACAACAACAACAACAACAGAACAATACTAACAGAGCTACAGATCACTGAGTCAAGAAATTCAAAGAATCGACGCATGCGGGAGACTACGGAGGTGAAAGTGACGTGTGAGTGGTTGGTTGCGGTCTCGGCGGTATCTCATACACCGCGAGATCTCATCATAGCCGCATGGCCTCGTGCAAAACGGTTGCCTCTTGGCTTGGGCGCATTGGCCGGAACAGCGGTTTTGGACTTGAAGGATATGCTTGCGCCGCCACCACCGTCATCATCAGAAGCCTCATTGGACTGACGACCGGATGCTGAGGCACTCGCTCGCACGTTAACCCTTTTACGCAGAGGACGCACACGACTGGGACTTTTCATTGGTCCGGACGGTGGAGACGCAACCGTGGACGTGGTATCCCGACGGCGCTTCGATGGACCAGAGGCGGCATTATCATCAGAAAGGTCAGCCCCTGGCTGCGAAGTTTGAACCATATTATTGTCGTCCAGTGAATTTAGAGTGAGCTGAGACAGTTGCCTCGCAGGCAACAATACCTCCACAATCCGTCTAGACTGGAAACCGCAACCACAACAGGACATGAGTCAGACCGGAATATATGGAGCCAGTGGCAACTCACCGCGCCTGAACTTTGAGTGCCGTGTGGTGGACGGTCAGGGGTGTTCTCATCGTCTATCGTGAAGCCATCATCTAGCGTGAAGATATCATCAATGTCACTGTTGTTGTTGTTGTTGTTGTTGTCGTGAAACTGCTGCTGTTCGACGCAACAGGACATGAGTTAGGCCTGAATATACGGAGCCAGTGGCAACTCACCGCGCCTGAACTTTGAGTGCTGTTTGGTGGACGGTCAGGGGTGTTCTCATCATCTAGCGTGAAGCCATCATCTAGCATGAAGTTATCATCTAGCATGAAGATATTATCAATGTCTCGGTCGATCTGCTGCTGATCGATGTCCATATGAGTGACGTCTTGATCGTCCTCAGTATCAGCCGTGTGGGGCTGACGGGGGTGATGCTAAATCCTTGACGTCAGTTTCACTCATCGGCCGTGTAACAAATTAGACGTACACATCTCAGTGGCACCAGACGATCCGGCCTGAATCTGCATGCGCTCGTGTTCAGCATCGCCATCATTTGTATTCACGGGAGATGGCTCTTTGTGGGAGCCGGTGTCGTTGTGCATAATATCAACATCTGAGACGACCTTGAGAGAGGTCGAGCGAGTGCTGCGCTTGTCGGATGACGAATCTTCTTCATCAAGCACCATTCGCTCGGTCAGAGACACGGAAGGACGGCTGCGTCCTGTGTTGGTCACCTTTCCCTTGGGCCCCGGTTTGGGTCTTTGCCCACACGGAGGTGGCGACAACGGTACTGACGAATCTGTGTCAATCTCATCTTCCTTGTCCTCATTGACTTCCACGACGATTTCATCAGAATCAGAATCAGTCGTGAGAGCTCCACGGATTGATGCTGCATATTTAACGTTAGTCTCAGTCAGTGCTCAAGTAGCAAATGATACGTACACAGATCTAGTGTACCAAACGAGCCGGGCTGATCCTGAGTGCTCTCATCCTCCGCGTCGTCATTGCTCTTGTCTACAGGCGGCTCCTTTTGGGAGCCAGTATTCTCGTGCAAGGCATCAGCGTCCGTTGCGGTAGATGGTTTGCCAGTGGCCGTGTGCGTCTTCAGGTTCTTCGACTTACTGGATCCAACTGACGCAACATTGGGAGAGCTCGTGCGAGTGCCGGAAACGCGGGACACAGAACCTTCTTCATCGAGCAGCATTCTCTCAGTCGCGGCCATTGAAACACGGCTGATTTCCTTGGCGGTCGCCTTTACCTTTGGCCTCGGTTTGGGTCTTTCCTTGCGCGGAGGTGGCGGCGGCAGTGACGAATCGGTCTCGATGTCATCTTCCTCATTCTTATCGACTACCATGACCATTTGCTTCTTCTTCCCCTTCGCGGTGGCCTTCTGCTTTCCCTTGGCGGCGGTACGTGGAGCAACAGTTTCATCAACAGTTTCATCATTGTCCTCATTGTCCGCATCGGTTCGAGGTTCAGCTGGACGGTCGGTCTGCTCATCATCATCGTCCATCTCGATAGTGGTAGAGTCGAAAATCCTCCCTTCCTCATCGCCAGTATTCTTGATATTGCGAGCCTGCTGCTTCTTGCCACCGTATGTTTTGACAACCTTCTTCTTTGTGGGAGTCTTGGCCCGTCCGGAAGATGCAGGCTGTTGTGAACCCTGAGCGGCGCTCGGTGCTGAGTTGTGGGAAGAAGCTCCGGCAGAGGCAGTCGCAGAGCCGGTGGCGCGAGACTTCAATCCAACAGCACCGTCAAACACTTCGATGTTGTCATCGCTGTCGTTTTCGTCGTCATCATCGTCGCCCGTGATCTTTTCTCCTCTCATGGCTTTCTGAATCTTGTCCACAATCGCTAGCAGCGGTCGTTAGGCATTACAATCAAGAACTATGAACGCTGTGTGCGGACCTTTGTTTTTTGCCAAGAATTGACCAAGCATTTTGCCCTTGCCTTCGCTGTGGTCCACCATCAACACATCCACCGTGCCAACCGCGACCATATTGTACACAATGACGGTCTCCTCTTGCCCAAGGCGCCATGCTCGTCCAATGATTTGATTCACGAGCATACGCGACCAACATTGATCCTGCACGCGTGATCAGTTGCCAAACGTCATTGCACAGGAGCGTTGCGGACTCACAAAAAGAATAACTACTGTCGCAATGGTGAGATTCAAGCCGACCGCTCCGACAGTGGAAAATAGCAGCACCCGCGCCTCAGGCTTGGTGTTGAACTGGTGGATGATGTCATTGCGCTCATCGACCGTATGAGTGCCGTTGAGTGTTAGCGCGTTTATATTATATATCTTGAGGATCTGACAAACATGCATGGAAGCATGATCAGCGCGAGGGATTTTATTGATGAGCATTACAAAAGACTTACCGATTTCAACAGCGGTGCCATCATAGCAAATTCAGTGAACACCAAGATCTTTCGCTTGCCCATGGTCATGAGTTCAGGAAGATCTTGCTCGAGAGCATGCGGGCCGACATAATCCGGGTCCGTGTCCATATCCCACTCATTCTCCACGCTTTCCTGTTCCTCTTGTGAGAGTTCTTTGTCGAGGTCTTTGTAGACACCGTGATCATCAGAGTATAAATGCCACCTTAGGATAGTCATGAGTTTGTCCACTTTTATCGAGCGGACCTTGTCGTATTCCTCAAGATCGGGCACAGCCGGATAAGTGGGCGAACTATGGTAAGGGAATGCCACCTTCGTGCGGCTCTCCAGATAAAATTTCTATTGGATGTTGGTTAGTTTCAGCTCCCTAAGGGGACCATATACCATGCTCATGTACCCACCTGATTAAATGCATTGGCGTCGTCTAAATCTCCCAGCTTACCCCTACCACGCAGATACAACAAGTGGTCAGCGATGATGAACGCGGTCGCGAGGGGAGCCTCCAACTCACTCGCCGGCCAAGCTCTTCATGCCGCTATTGACAATCGTGAGTTCTTCATCACTCAGGAGGACCGGAACGATGACCATCTTGTAGGGAGGCAGACTGTCATTGATCTTGGAGCCGTCAAATCGATGGGAGTCCACCGTGCGTCGAATAACCCTACCGCGGAAGCCACCTTTGATGCTTCCGATCCACTGGTTGGCACACTCGCGTACACGTACCTTCGACTCTGGCTCTTGATAGCTGCTCTTTGATCCAGCGAGCCGCTGGATTGTGTGACGGGCAGCGAGCTCCTTATCTTCTTTGGAGATGACACGACGCGCGGCACGGACTTGCTTCCAATGATCTGCCTCCGTTTCATCGCCACGTCTCCCGCTAAAGTATGCAATGTGTAGAAGACGGCCAAGATTACAAAGATCCTACCGCCGGCCACAATATGAATGTTAGATTCATGTGCCAGGACAGGATGCGCGGTTACACACCTTAGGACTGGTGAACAAGGGAGTAGCGGTAGAGAGAAGCAGGAGGAATGCGACCCTCGATACCTCTAGGTAAGCATACCACCCAGCAGTGGGATTACGAAATTCATGAGCTTCGTCGAGGTTGGATAAATTGAAGCGCTGTTGGCGCCAGATGCAATATTTCTCCAAGGTGCTGTTCTTTACATGCCGCTTTTCATCCAAAGCCTTGTGAGTATTGTGACCGGCTTTCCCCTTACGAAGGTCAAACACTTTGCCCTGCGTAGCAAGCACCTAGAATGCGTAGAAACAACAAAAACAACAACAACCGTGAAGCGTCAGTACTCCGGCACCATGGGAATATACGAACGGACCGAATGTGTCATCAGAATTATTCTATGGATCATGGGCATCGTGGATGTCTTCCAAGGTCCTTCCCAAAATCCTTGGAAGTCCTTCTCGGAGGCTGGATGGACATATATCTCGATTGACTTGGGAGCGAAGAAAACGCGAAGCTCCGACGTCCATTGATCTATCAACGAATTTGGAACGATAATGAGGTGAGGAAGGTCTGAAATTAACTCTCTACCCGCGAGGTAAGGATTGGCCTCTGTTGGAGTAGATGAATCAACGCGACGTGAGTGCGAGACGCGGCTCCCATTGGGAGCCACCTCTGCCTGCATGGACTCACCTAAGATCGGCGCTTTGCGCACGTTATTAATATCCAATTCGCGTGGACACGATGCAGCCAAGCCGCGGGCCAACTGTTGCGCCCAATACGCATCGATGATAAACGCGATGGTGCCCATGACCTGAGCGGTCTTGCCGACGCCGACATCATCCGCTAGCAGGACGCCCGGCACATCATCCGTCAACGTTTTTGTCCAGATTTTCTCCACAATGGAGGCAATTCCAACACGTTGGTGCCATAGAAGGCTGAGCGGTTGCATATCTGGGTTGCCTTCGACGAAATCTTTCTCCGCGCCTTTGTCCCAAGCACATTTTCTACTGATCGATCGGAACTTATTGAATAGAGCTGGGCGGCCGTCTGGAAAATGCAACAGCCGATTAAGCGACTCTTCGTCATACGTACGGAATGTATCGACGCCAATATCGTCAGAGTTTTCCCATAGTTCATCCCCCTTTTCGTTATCCAAGTCTATTGACGGAGGCTCTGGCTGAGTGGGGATCGTACGGTATAGTTGTACATAAGCCGGCCAAATGAGGTCGACGTCACCCGCCGACCTCAAGGACACGTTCTTGACCTTGCTCGCACGTGCACGACCTCGTGATTCTGAGGAGTATGCATTCAGCGACAAGTACCACGGCGCACAGAAGTCGATTCACTCACTAGCACTGCCCGATGATTCCTTGGAGTTAGAGATTTCCGGTGCCAACTTTTCTTTAGGGATGCCTTTGGCCTTGGCCACGGCGGTCACGACGACATGCTTCAAAAATTCTTCTAGCTCAGCCACTCCTTGGGCTTTTTCCAATTCCAACGGAAACCATTGGACGGCATTACTGTATTTTTTGATGGCTTGCGTAGCTTCACGCAGCATCTTGGGCGTAACGCGGGTCTCATTCTCGATTGCTACCGGCCCAGATGAATTAATGAAAACGTCGACGAAAAGCAAAAGGCACGTACATTTGCATGCAGAAATAGCGTTTTGGCGCGTTGAGGGCAACGCCTTTTCCGCCCGCTTGAAGACCTTTCTGTGCCGCTCCCACTGATGATGAAGAATGGGACTTAACGCCTCACGAAAATTGCCGCGGAGTCCTGTCGAAGTGGCGTTCTTGCCAAAGATTGCCAGCGCAATGTCTTCTTTGGCGGTATCCGCGTCATTAATGTTCGGAAACCCATCTTCTGGAGCCAGTTGGATCAATTTGAGGGGTGTTACATCCATGTCTTCCCAAATGGGGTCGATGCGGCTTTTCAGTTTGTTGTTTACGCCTTGCTCCTTGAACCATTTCGTTAGGGCGCTGCGGCCAGCTGCGTAAGACGTTTGCTGCCTCCCTTCAAGAATGTTACACCACGTTTTGTAGTCTTTGGTTTTCTCCAAGGCGGACATCATGGCCTGAAGCGATCGTAGTTCATTTGTCTCCAGGTGGCGATTCGGAACGTTAAACATCTCTCTGCCCAGACCATAGATCTCCTGGATCGTATCCTCGTCCTCGAAGATAAAATCTTTGCCGGCTATCAGGGCACAGATAATGCCGGTCTGGGTTTTCTTGCTCATGGTGGTAGTTGGTGGGTTGGTGTCGTGCCTTCATATCGCCGAAGACCTTTATAAAGATGACTGAACCGAGTAAACCGAGTAAGCCCGTCCGGTGAAAGGGATTTGATGCACCATTGCTTGGACAAATCAATTCACGTGGTAGTCCATCGATCATTCATCTGCCCACATGAGGACGATGATTAGGTGAACCACACGTAACTGGAGCTATTATCTCATCACGGCCTTATGACACACGAGTGGGCACGATGCCAGCAGACAAACCTCAACCTCAACCTGAATGGTGGATGTCGCTTTCCTGAGTCGGTCATATTAGCGCGGGCCAATTTATTTAACAAACAACAACAACAATAATAATAATCATAAAAACCCTACGACCGTCCGGTCTTTGTTGTCATTGGTGCGATCAAATTCAGATAACACAGATAAGCGAGCCGAGATGTGAACATCCAGGCATGAGGCAGGGCACAGGTGATTCGACGGCCGCGGTGTGCATAATAAGCCGGTCCCCATAGGGAGCCGCAAGACCGTATAGCACCAAATAGCACGATAAGAATCACTAGCACAAAGAGCAGTCCCCAACGGGTGACGTTTAGATGCATCCAAATGACGTACACTTGAAGCATATGTTGGCCGTGACGGTCCCCATTGGGAGCCGTGGGAAATCACAATGCGCACATACCCCAAACCCTGCGGTAGTCAGGCACATTGTGTATACTGGTTCTGGCACTGCAAACCCTGTAAAAAACCCTGCAGTGCGTAGGAGGTAACACCCTGTACCCTAATGGTCCCCATTGGGAGCCGAGTACAACTGCGGCTCAAATAAGGGAAGAAAACCCTCACTAATCAACCCAAACCCAAGCACTCTCATACTTCCACCCTAGCGGATCTAGCACAATGCACTCCAAGTCGTTCAGGTATGGCGCACATCGGTCCCCAAGTGGGAGCCGTGACACACAACAACATACAGCTAGTATCCTACCGACATCTCGCCGGCATAACAACAAGCACTTCAACGTGAGTGATTATATTACAAAGATAGTAACTCTAACCCTCACGTCTGAAAGGAGGGTGATCAAACGACAGTACATGGGATGTTATGTGCTGCCTTCTCATGGCACCTAAGCTATGTGAATGCAGCTCACCACATACCATGATGCGAACCTCACACTGGGGGTGTAGTTTGGTTGGTTAGGGTTGTTGGTTGGTTGGTTGGTCGGTTGGTTGGACGGAGGCACAAATCCATCTGCACGGCTCTCATTGGGTGCCGGTGCGGTGCCGGTGAGCTTAGCGGGGTATAGGAGGATGTAAATTTTCTACATCCGATGGCTCCCAAGGGGAGCCGGATGACAACCGGGTGGTGTTTCCTATTCACTGACGTGAGTTGACGGATCCATCGATGCGAACCTGGCACTCGGATTGGATGGAAGTACAAATCCATCTGCACGGCTCTCAATGGGAGCCGATGCGGTGCCGGTGAGCTTCACTGGGTATAGGAGGATGTACATATCCTACATCCGATGGCTCCCAAGGGGAGCCGGTTCACGATCGGTTAGTTGGTGTTGGTGTTGGTGTTGGTGTTGGTAGTGTTGTTGTTGTGTTTTCCTATTCACTGACGTGAGTTGGCGACTTTATAGGCTCGGTCATTCCAGTATTGTACATTACCGCTGAATTGTTGGTCTTAAGATCCTGCGCTGATGGCTCATAAACATACAACAACCTACAAACCTACAAACTGTCCAACGTTCCAAAACGCGCTGGGCGGTCCACAGACTTTGGACTTGATGAGATTTTTGTAATCGCCACATGACCGTATGATTGTCTAATCCTATCATAGGGGGACCACTCATTTGTGGTCCTGCATTGCTGTCACGGCTTGTAGCCCAATTACAAACCGGCCGAACCAAACAACAACAACAACACCCACAAACCACAACCACAACCACAGACCGGCGGTTGCACATGAGTTAGCCACAAACTTCAGAGCGCGAGATGTACCGACCATGGCACGTGACTGCGTGACTGTGGATCACTACCTAATTTGAACATCAATAGTTCCTTTGCAGCCACAAATCGCGGGTCCCTATATGTATTCCATTTTGATATTGATTGCCATCTTTCCTTTTACTTGACTTAACTCCAAACTCCAAACTCCAATTCCAACTCCAGACTCCAAGCCTCCAAACACCTCCAACACCTCCAAACTTCAACTTCAACTTCAGTCGAACTCAACTCGCAGCTCACAACTCAACTCCAACCCACAATGTCTGACGACTTCGATATTTTCGCCCTCATTACTCCGGCGCCGGAGGACGAGAAGACCATTGCTCTGAGAACCGAGGTCAACGAACTCCTCGCGCGGATCACCGAAATGGTCAAGTCCGCTCCTGCTGAGGACGAAGGCCATGATTTCCTGGCGAAGGAGGAGTGGTGCCGGAGATGGAACAGTTCCACGGTAAGTATTTTGTCTTGTATTTTTTCTTTAGCCACTGACATGGAGCGAATATCTTCATAGGCCTCGCTGACCGCCTGCCTCAATGTCGCGCAAGATGCAAAGGCAAACATCAGTCTGACCGACGCCGACAGGCAACAAGGTCAGAAAGGTAGGCTACTTTGTGCGGCTTTCCAACGGCAGATCAGTGCCATGAAAGCGGCCGCGGCGATGCAAGGGGATCCCTCCTCGAAACAGAAGACTACTGGCGCATCAGAACACGAGGCAGGCGACCAGGATCAAGAGGCGGATGAAGAGCATCAAGAGAAGCACGCGTTGGAGTGCACTCAGGAGCGCGATAGCGAGGATGATAATATTGTAGAAGTTCTTCCCACCTCGCACATGGCGAGTAAACGACAGGTAAGTGTCACCGGCGAGTATGTTGACAATCGCTGGCGTTCTGATCTGACCTCCTGCAGAAGACTCCTCGAATGAGCGTCCCACGCAAGGCTCACAATGATCCCGCTTGCGAGAGATGCATCTCTAAGAAAATCAATTGTTATCCTCATCCTGGTGGCTTGAGGTGTGCAGAATGCAAGCGACTCCGGAACAAGTGCTCGCTTGTTGGAGGTAAGTTCATCCAACAATAACAACATACTTGTGAGCTTTGCGCTCAATTCCAAACTCTAGAAAAAGGCAAGGGGAAGCAAAAGCCCACCATGACTACCAAACCCGCTGCAGTTCAGAGGTCAAGCAGTGTTGTCAAGTCTACCGCGGTAAAAGCGACACCCAGTGTTGAAGCTTCCGTGTCTGGGAGCATGGGAAATGCTGCAGCGGCCAAGGCCGCGGCTATTGAAGCACTTGCTTCTGGGAGCAAGGGTAAGGCCAAGGACGCGCTGGGAAACGTACCAGCATCCAAGCGCCCGCCTCCTGGCCCTTTGACCAAGCCTGTACAGCGTGCCTATGTGGATATTCCCACAAGCAGCAAGAGGAAGGCGATCGCCATCGAAGAGGAATCCAGCGAGAGTGAAGAAGAGGATCTGTATGACGATGAAGATCAGGACGATTACCTGGCCGGGAAGGTGTCTGGACTCAACGCTTTTGTCCAAATGATGGAGACCGCTTGCGCCACTATGCGTAAGGAGATCAATGAGATTGATGGGAGGGTTTCAAAGAGGCGCCGCCGCCACCACTAGACATGTATCTTCTTGTATAGGATATGATACCGGTTTCAAACCGGTTGTTTGTGTGAGAGCATTACTTAGCAGTAGATACCCTTTGAATAGCATGAATTGCGGTTTGTTAGTGTTGTTGACAACGCAATTTATGGATCAGCGCAGTGTCTTCCTCAGTGTGGTCCCGAGTATACCTCAGCGTAATCCGGTTGTACTAAGTACAATTGATTTGAGGCTCCTCAGTAATTCCATGTTGTGAGACGGTCCCCATTGGGAGCCGTCTGATCAGTGAGTCTGGAACAGCCGCTTCTAGTCTCAGGATATAACAATCAACAACAACAACAACAACAACAACAACAACAACAACAACAACAACAACAACAACAAGATGTAGCATGTGTTGTGCGGTCCTCAACAGGAGGCGTGTCTGTGGTAAGATCAAGAATACCTACACATGGCAAGGTCCCCAATTGCAGTCACCTCTCTGCTGAGGAGATACCTGCAGATCGTGCGGTCCCCATTGGGAGCCGTGTATGGAGTGATAAATTGGCTATATCAGTGACGGTCCCCAATGGGAGATGCCTGTGGTGGCATGCAACAACATACCTGTACATACGACGGTCCCCAATGGGAGCCGTGCCTGTAGTGAAATATACAATGCCTATACATACGACGGTCCCTAATGGGAGCCGCGTCTGTAGTGAAATAAAATAAAATACCGGTGCTGATGGAAGCCGTGTGTGTGTCGAAATGCAACATACCTGCACATAATACGGTCCCCAATGGGAGCCGTGTCTGTTGTGAAATAAAATAAAATACCGGTGCTGATGGAAGCCGTGTGTGTGTCGAAATGCAACATACCCGCACATAATACGGTCCCCAATGGGAGCCGTGTCTGTTGTGAAATAAAATAAAATACCGGTGCTGATGGAAGCCGTGTGTGTGTCGAAATGCAACATACCCGCACATAATACGGTCCCCAATGGGAGCCGTGTCTATGGCGAAATAAAGAACAAACCCTGTATAGGTGGCGGTCCCCAATGGGAGCCGTCTCTGTGGTGAAATACAAATGCCTATACATGTGACGGTCCCCAATGGGAGCCGTGTTTGTAGTGAAACAAAAAGATACTTGCACATACGACGGTCCCCAATGGGAGCCGTGTCTGTGGTGACATGCAACAACATACCTGTACATACGACAGTCCCCAATGGGAGCCGTGCCTGTAGTGACATACACAATGCCTATACATGCGACGTTCCCCAATGGGAGCCGTATTTGTAGCGAAACAAAAAGATACTTGCACATACAACGGTCCCCAATGGGAGCCGTGTCTGTAGTGAACTAAAAGATGCCTATACATGTGACGGTCCCCAATGGGAGCCGTGTTGGTAGTGAAATGAACATGCCTATACATGCGACGGTCCCCAATGGGAGCCGCTTCTGTGGCGAAATGAAACAATACCTGTACATGACGGTCCCCAAAGGGAGCCGTATCTGTGCTGAGATATTTCACATTGAGGGAACGGATGTCAAACCCATAATCAATAAGCTCTGTGCAATTCCATTGAGCATGGCGCTGGAATAATTGTGGGATGCGGGGCAGTTCTTTTTCTTTTGAATGAACAATATATATTTGTGGCAACTGACAAGGTCTAGTTCTACAAGTATGTGCTATAGTAGGATTATTCATAGAACACTGATCCCAGGAAAAAATGCACTTACACACTCCTGCTTTTGTGGAGTGTATGGGACTTTGTTGTTGTTGTTGTTGTTGTTGTTGTTGTTTGTTGTTCACTAAACTAACTAAGTTTGGTGGATCCCACTATAGTAGGAGTGGGTTGTTTGTAGTTAGTTGGTTAGTGTTGGTTGGTTGGTTTTCATTTCATTGTTGTTCAATCTCAAGTCATCTAGCAGAAGATCCTGCGATGAAAGCCTATGCCAGGCATGTTGTAAATAAACCTAGGTACATTTTTATTCATATTATCTCTTCGGCCTCATTTCTTGATTTTATGCCTAGCAAGTTTATGCCTCCTTCTTCTTGTGGTTGGTATACTTGTTCAAGGCTTATTGGTGATGATTTTGCTTCATTCCAGATACAGTTTCTTATAATTTTTGTGATCGCTTGTTTGATGTTCTTGGGCATGCCCTGAGCTTTTGTGAGAAATTGTGTCATGCCTCATACAACCATTTGTATTATCAGTATATTCTGTCTAGTGTGGGGTGACTTTTTTCCATCAATTTAAGGCAGTATTGATTTTGTCTAGGATCAGTTCCCAAGGAGTCATGTTGTTTGTCCCATTTTCAATCTATGTGCCTAATTATCTGATAGGATGCCTATTGGGGGCAATTTTGATGGAGTCATAAAGAGGTGGGTCTGTTTGATTTAGTTTTCTTATTGTTATCACTCAGTCTCAATAGGGTTTTGAGCAGATCAGGATACTTTCTGTTTTTTTCCATATTGAATTTCACTCCAGATGCTAAGCACCATTTGGCTAGGATACTCTCAAAGTCACTATACTTATCAGTTCTGTTCAGGAATATAGTTGTGTTATCAGTATATAAGTTAACAATGAGTCTGTTCGCTATCCTGGGTATGATGTATCCTTGTAGGTTTTGGCAGTTTCTTAGTGTGCATGCTAGAGGCTCTATAACCAGGTCAAAAAGCAGACAAGAGAGTGGGTCTTCTTGTCACACTCCCCTCATTACTTTGAATGGTTTGCTCATCACTCTGTTGAATGATTCTAGGGTTTCTACAAGATAGTTGTGTTTTATCTTATTGTATACTTTTTCTTGACCCAGTGCTAATAGGGCTTGTTAAGGTCATGCTCAAAGGTTATCGGATCTGAAGGGCTTTGGCCTCAGCTTGTATGCTGTGCCCCTTTCTTGAGTATTGCCCAGTATGTTAGAAAGGTATACATATCATATCTGAAGGTAAGGATTAGTATTGTAGTACTGTCCAAAACACATTTGGATATCGGATGGAAGTATATAGGCTAGTCTAGACAAGTCTAAGACTAGAAACAACAGAGTGCAGACTATCTGAAGATAGAGGCAGATGTGTTAGACTTATCGGATACAATCCTTAAGTCTTGGAGGGTGACAAGAGCTTATTAGGCTCAAGTCTGGATGTCATATCCCAGATCCTGGACCTATCGTATAGTCAGATTATGGACTAATCCTTAGATTAGGATCCTAGACTTCATCCATAACCAGTTCCAGTCTCATCCACTATCGCAATTGTCCAACTACCAACTACCACTCATCCGTCCGATCCGATATATGGATCCGATCCGATATATGGATCCGATCCGATATGCCTATCCGATCCGGATCCGATACGATAAGCTTTCCTATCCATTACCTGTCCATATAAGATTAACACAGCCTATTCCTTTATCCGATATGCCTATCCGCTCCGGATCCAATACGATAAGCTTTCTTATTCATTACCTGTCCATATAGCATTAATACAGCCTTATTCCGTTATTCGGTATTCTCTACCTTTCGGATAACCGGTTCTATACTTACCCGATACCTTCGCTATTTGTCTATTACCGGTACTCGGTTGTTTACCTATCCGATACGCTTACTGATCTGTTATCCCTTGACTGCGCTAATGTACATAGCCTCAGACACTGCCTCTGATTATTCCGTTAGCTACCTACAGTATATAAACTCTTGTACTTCTCGATAGATCCTCAGTTCGAATATAACATTGTCTTGCAGCATTCTTGTCCTCGCACATTAGTGTTGTAAGGACCCCTTCTCTATCCTTTGGGCCTAGGGATTGATTCCCTAGGCCAGAGCTCCGCTCTTCCGCATTTCCGGACTTCATCCATTTCCGGATTCTACCTCAAGCCTAAAGGATTGTATCCTTAGGTTGAAGTCTTGTCTTTCCGATACTTACACTCCTTCCGATCCTTATCCAACTCCGTCTCTACCCAAGGGTAGCCTATATCCGTCCGCGTCCGCTCCGGAACCCCTATCCGGAACTCCGGACCACTCTTCCTGCCTTGGACTGTGTCCGTTGCAGTATATCCACCCTATGTCTTTACTAAGGATTGATACGCGCACTTATTCTACTTCCTATCAAGTAGACAGAACTCCATCCGAGTTTCCGATACTCGTCCGGAAGTTTCCCGCACTCATCCGGACGGTTCCCGCGCTCATCCGGAAGTCCTTCGGACGCTCCACCAGAGTTGTCTGCCTCCAGAGTCCTCTGGACTTCGTTAGGACCTTATTGGACTTTATCCGAAATTAAGGGCACCGTACTCAGGTGAGGGGCACAGTGTACGAGCTGAGGCCAAAGCCCTTCTGAGTCAGTCATACTCACCCCTCCGAGAGATTGTATGCACCGGCGTGCCACAGTCTTTAACACTGGATAACAGAATGAAAACAATCTAAGATGATATTTGAACTGAGATACTACACAACATATACAAGAGTTTATATATGAGAGAACTAACCAAAGGCTATGCATAAAGTATAAATAATGTATAAGCAACACTTATTAACATTTATTACAACACTTATTACAAGTCAAATGCAAGCTAGAAGTTAATCACAGGTTAATCACAGGTTAATAGATCAATAAGCATAGCTGGAAGTAAGAGTAACCAAGACACTGAAAGGGAGAATATACTGAATTGAGGAAATAAATAGTGTTAGTGTTTAATGTGATATAAACAGAATATGAATTAAGAAGCTTATTGTATTGGATATGGATTGGATCTGATTGGATCTGAAACTTTGGATGAGAAGCACAAATATATGGGATATGACAGGGCTCTGTTTTCCTCAGTTATGTTGGTGTATTCAATCATTAATTTTGTAAATCTAATTGGGTCAAAAATCAATCACTTCTGGATAAAGCCACTTTGGTCGGAATGAGTTGCAAGCTGCATGGCTAAAGCTTTAGTAAGTATTTATAGTCTGTTTATAGTCTGTTTAGAAAAGCAATTGGATAGTAGTTTTTGATTTCAGTTTGGTTTAGTTTATTTATTCTTTTTGTATATTAGACACTTCCAACTAAGGGTGAAGTTGGTTTGGTTGTCAACTCTGTGTTTATAAATATAGTTTATTACTATTGTGAGTGTTAAAGACTGTGCACACAGGTGCATACAATCTCTTAGAGGGGTGAGAGTGACTAACTCAGAAGGGCTTTGGCCTCAGCTTGTATGCTGTGCCCCTCACCTAAGTATGGTGCCCTTAATTTTGGATAAAGTCCAATAAAGTCCTAATAAAGTCTGAAGGACTTTGGAGGCAGACAACTCTGGTAGAGCATCCAAAGGACTTTTGGATAGTGTGGGAACCACCCAGATGAGTGCGGGAAACTTCCAGATGAGTATTGGAAACTCAGATGGAGTTCTGTCCACTTGATAGGAAGTGGAATAACTGCGTGTATCAATCTTTTGTGAAGACATAGAGTGGAGATACTGCAATAGACACAGTCCAAGGCAGGAATAGTGGTTCGGAGTTCCAGATAGGGGTTCTGGAGCAGATGTGGATGGATATAGACTACCTTTAGGTAGAGATGGAGTTGGATAAGGACTGGAAAGAGTACAAGTATCAGAAAGGCAAGACTTTGACCTAAGGATACAATCCATTAGGCCTAAGGTAGGATCCAGAAATGGATAAAGTCCAGAAATGCAGAAGGGTGGAGCTCTGGCCTAGGGAATCAATCTCTAGACCTGAAGGATAGAGAAGGGATCCTTACAACACTAAGGTGTGAGAATGATAATGCTGCAAGACAATAATATTCGAACTGAGGATCTATCAAGAAGTACAAGAGTTTATATACTGTAGGTAGCTAATGGAATAGTCAGAGGCAGTGTCCGAGGCTATGTATATTAGCACAGTCAAAGGATAATGGATCAGTGGGCATAATGGATAGGTAAACAACCGAGTACCAGTAATAGACAAGTAGCAAAGGGATTGGGTAAGTATAGAACCGGTTATCTAGAAGGTAGAGAATCACCGAATAAAGGAATAGGCTGTGTTAACGTTATATGGACAGGTAATGAATCAGAAAGCTTATTATATTAGATCTGAAGCGGATAGGGATATTGGATCAGATCCATATGTTGGATTGGATAGATGAGCGGTAGTTGGACAAGTGTGAAAGTGGATGAGACTGCAAGTGGTTAGTTTATGGATGAAGTCTAGGAATCTAATCTAAGGATTAGTCCATAAATCCAAACTATAGGATAGGTCCAGAATCTGGGATATGACAGTGAGTGTTTTTATTATATTAAAACATTTTGGTTACTTAAATGTATCTCATGTAGTCATTTCCATACTTCATATGGTATCCCATCTATACCCACTGCACTTCTAGATTTGGAAGTGTACAATGTTTCATGTATCAATCCCATCACACTTCCAGATCTGAAGATCCAGATTTTAGATCAGATTCATAACTCTTCCTTAGATCAATGAATTAACTAGCAACTAGCACTTCAGATAAGAGAACCAACTAGTGCTCAACTCCTTTTAGGTGTTCCCCTGTTACTGGTACTTGGTTGTATGCATATCTGTTGTGATTACTGATCCATTATGTATGTTCCAATCTCCCTTCAGTTACTATACAAACTTATAGTAGCCTTTGATTATGCTGTGTCATATCCCATACATTCGCGCTTCTCATCCGAAGTTCCGGATGTCAGATCCGATCAGATCCGATCAGATCCGATCCACAGATCTGTACCGGATCCGTCACGATAAGCTTCTTCATTCATATCCTGTTCATATAACGTTAAACACTGCTTATTTCCTCCATTTAGTATATCCTCCTTTCTGGTATATCGGTTATGCTTTCTTCCGGCTATGTTCTACTGATCTGTTTCACTTGTGATTAATTTCTGGCTATGTTTACTGATCCGCTTCACTTTTGATTATCTTCCGGCTTATGATTGACTTCTAATAAGCGTTGCTTATACATTGCGATACTTTGTGCATAGCTTCTCGTATAGTTCTATCATATATAAACTCTTGTATATGTCTTATAGCACTCTAGTTCGAATATCATCTTAGATTGTCCTCATTCCGTTATCCGGACTCGAGTCTTAACAACTCTTGTCACCCTCCGAGACTTAAGGATTGTATCTGATAGTCTATATGCATCCGCCTCTATCTATGGATAGTCTACACTCTGCTAGTTTCTAGTCCTAGACTTGTCTAGACTAGCCCTTATACTCTCATCCGATATCCGGACGCCATCCGGATACGTATACGATACTATTCCTTATCTTCGGATAGGAATACGATACTAATCCTTACCCTTGGATATCATACGATACTATTCCTTGTCTTCAGATAGGAATACATTACCTTCCCCTCTAACCGGATACCATACGATAGTCGTCCGGACCTTCGGATACGCTACAATAGCCATCTGGATCTTTGGATACAATACTTATAGCATTCTGAAATACAGGGCTATACTCGGGAAAGGGGCACAGCGCACGAGCTGAGGCCGAAGCCCTTCGGATCCGTTACCCTTGAGCACGACCTTAACATGCTGTGTACATAGCCTCAGACACTGCCTACTGAATATTCTGTTACCTACCTAGAGTCTATAATGTCCTATACATCTCTGTAGAACTTCAGTTCAAATATCATCTTAGATTCTGCTCATTCTGTCTGTTAAGGTTGTACTCAAAAGATATCGGATCCAAAGGGCTTTGGCCTCAGTTCATACGCTGTGCCCCTTTCCTGAGTATAGTCCAGTATTTCAGAGTACTATATGTATCATATCCAAAGATCCGGACGACTATCATATGATATCCAGATGTAGGGATAAGTAATGTTTACCTATCCAAAGGCAAGAATAAGTATTGTATTCCTATCCAAAGATAAGAATTAGTATCATATACTTATCTGAAGATGCATCCAGATATTGGACGGAAGTATAAAGACTAGTCTAGACAAGTCTAAGACTAGAAACTGACCGAGTGTAGACTATCTGAAGATAGAGGTGGATGTGTTAGACTATCAGATACAATTCTTAAGTCTTGGAGGGTGACAAGAGTTGGTAAGACTCAAGTCTGGATAGCAGAATGAGGAAAATCTAAGATGATATTCAAACTGGGGTGCTACAGGATACATACAAGAGTTTATATACGGTAGAACTAAGTGAAGTAAGCTATGCACAAAGTATCACAATGTATAAGCAACACTTATTACAAGTCAAACATAGGCCGGAAGTTAATCACAGGTTAGGGTTAATGGATCAGTAATCATAGCTGGAAGTAAGCATAACTGATATACTGGAAGAGAAAATATACTAAATGGAAGAAATAAGCAGTGTTTAATATTATATGAACAGGATATGAATGAAGAAGCTTATCGTAACAGATCCAGTACAGATTTGTGGATTGGATCTGATATCTGGAACTTCGGATAAGAAGCGCAAATATATGGGATATGACACTGTCCTCCAGACTCAAGCTTTCTTAACTCTTGTCAAACTCCAAGACTATAGTCTATATATCTGCTTCTGTTACTGGATATTTATTTAGGTCGTGCTTAAGGGATAATGGATCCAAAAGGGACTTGGCCTCAGCTCATAAGCTGTGCCCCTTTCCTGAGTGCTTGTCCTTAATTTTAGATCTCAATAGATAAGCAGATCTAGGACTTCCAGATGATCATTTAAACTATTATATATAGATCTGGACAATAAAATATCAGACATACAGACTAGTATCAAAGGATACTGTCATATGCCATATATTTGCACTTCTCATCTGGAGTTCCAGATCTACGATCAGATCAGATCCAATGCACAGATCAGTTCCATATCTGATATGATAAGCTTTTTATTTCATATCTGTTAAGGTCATGCTCAAAGGTTATCAGATCTCAAAGACTTTGGCCTCAGCTTATATGCTATGCCCCTTTATTGAGTATTGCCCCATATTTCAGAAGGGTATATGTAGCATATCCAAAGATCCGGATGACTATCGTATGATATCTGAAGGTTTGGACTAGTATCATAATCTGAAATGCATCTGGATATCAGATAGAAGTAGATAGGCTAGTCTAGACAAGTCTTAGGCTAGAAACAACAGAGTGTAGACTATCCAGAGATAGAGGCGGATGCACAGACTTATTGGATACAATCTTTAAGTCTCAGAGGGTGACAAGAGTTTATTAGACTTGAGTCTGGAGGACAAAATGAGAATAATCTAAGATGATATTTAAACTAAGATACTACAGAACATATACAAGAACTTATATATGAGAGGACTAACTGAAGGCTGTGCACAAAGTATAAGTAATGTATAAGCAACACTTATTACAAGTCAAACACAAGCCAGAAGTAAGAGTAACCAAGACACTGGAAGGGAGAATATACTGAATGGAGGAAATAAGCAGTGTCAAGCAGTGTTGTCAAGCAATGTTGTTGTTTAATGTTATATGAACAGGATATGAATTAAGAAGCTTATCATATCAGATATGGAACAGATCTATGCATCAGATCTGATCAGATCTTGGATCTGAAACTTCAGATAAGAAGTGCAAATATATGGGATATGACAATATCCTGTTCATATAATGTTAAACACTGCTTATTTCCTCCATTCAGTATATCCTCTCTTCCAGTATATTGGTTATACTTACTTCTGGCTATGCTTATTGATCTGCTAACCTGTGATTAACTTCTGGCCTGCGTTTGACTTGTAATAAGTGTTGCTTATACATTGCTTATACTGTATGCATAGCCTTCAGTTAGTTCTATCATATATAAACTCTTGTATATGTCCTGTAGTACCTTAGTTCAAATATCATCTTAGATTGTCCTCATTCTGTTATCCGTATTTGAGTCTAATAAACTCTTGTCACCCTCCAAGACTTAAGGATTGTATCCGATAAGTCTAATGCATCTGTCTCTATCTTTGGACAGTCTACACCCTGTTAGTTTCTAGTCCTAGACTTGTCTAGACTAGTCTATATGCTTCCATCTGATATCCAGACGCATTTTGGATAGTAATACAATACTTATCCTTACCTCCAGATATCATATGATAGATGTCCAGACCTTCGGATACACTACTATAGCCATCCAGATCTTTAGATACAATATGAGCTGAGGCTGAAGCCCTTTGGATCTAATACCCTTTGAGTACAACCTTAACCTTAACAAGTCTATGTGTCTGCCTCTATCTTCAGATAGTCTATACTCCATTGTTTCTAGTCTAAGACCTGTCTAGACTAGCCTATACACTCTCTTTCAATATCTGGACACATCTCAGATAGTAATATGCTACTAGGCCAAACCTTCGGCCTTTAACCTTCAGATATCATACAATAATCATCCAGATCTTCAGATATGCTATGTATAGTACTCTGAAATATGGGGCAGTACTTAGCAAAGAGGCACAGCATATGAGCTGAGGCCAAAGCCCTTCAGATCTGATATCCCTTCAGTATGACTTTAACAGATATTTAAAACATAAATAAAAGACTAGTTAGAATGATGTCCTGACTAGAAACTAATGAGTTAGACTATCCGAAGATAGAGACAGATAAATAGACTATAGGATTCTGTTAAAGACCGTGGTACGCCGGTGCATACAATCTCTCAGAGAGGTGAGTATGACTGACTCAGAAGGGCTTTGGCCTCAGCTCATACACTGTGCCCCTCACCTAAGTACGGTGCCCTTAATTTCGGATAAAGTCCAATAAGGTCCTAACAAAGTCCAGAGGACTCCAGAGGCAGACAACTCTGGTGGAGCATCCAAAGGACTTCTGGATGAGTGTGGGAACTGTCCAGATGAGTGCAGGAAACTTCTGGATGAGTATTGGAAACTCAGATGGAGTTCCGTCCACTTGATAGGAAGTGGGATAAACACACATATCAATCCTTAGTGCAGGCATAGGGTGGAGATACTGCAATGGACACAGTCCAAGGCAGGAATAGTGGTCTGGAGTTCTGGATAGGGGTTCCGGAGTAGATGCGGATGGATATAGACTACCCTTAGGTAGAGACAGAGTTGGATAAGGATTGGAAAGAGTGTAAGTATTGGAAAGATAAGACTTTAACCTAAAGATACAATCCTTTAGGCTTAATATATAATCCAGAAATGGATGAAGTCCAGAAACGTGGAAGAGCAGAGCTCTGGCCTAGGGAATCAATCCCTAGGCCCAAAGGATAGAGAAGGGGTCCTTACAACACTAATGTGCGAGGACAAGAATGCTGCAAGACAATGTAATATTTGAACTGAGGATCTATCAAGATGTACAAGAGTTTATATACTGTAGGTAGCTAATGGAATAATCAGAGGCAGTGTCTGAGGCTATGTACATTAGCACAGTCAAAGGATAACGGATCAGTAAGCGTATCAGATAGGTAAACAACCGAGTACCGGTGATAGACAAGTAGCGAAGATATCAGGTAAGTATAGAACCGGTTATCCGAAAGGTAGAGAATACCAAATAAAGGAATAGGCTGTGTTGGTTAATGCTATATGGACAGGTAATGAATAAGAAAGCTTATCATATTGGATCTGGAGTGGATAGACATATTGGATAAAGGAATAGGCTGTGTTATGAATGAAGTCTAGGGGTCTAATCTAAGGATTAGTCCATATATCCAACTATAGGATAGGTCTGGAATCCAGGATATGACAGATTTAATTCTATAGTCTCAGAGTATTGACAAGAGTAAGCAACTCGAGTCCTGAGGATGGAAGAGCAGAATCTAAGATGATATTTAACTGAGGTACTACAGGGCATATACAAGAGTTTATATACTAGAAGGCTATCTGAAGGCTATGTATAAAGTATAAGCAAAGCTTACTATACGAGTGTTAAAGACCGTGGCACGCCGGGTGCATACAATCTCTCGGAGGGGTGAGTATGACTGACTCAGAAGGGCTTTGGCCTCAGCTCATACACTGTGCCCCTCACCTGAGTACGGTGCCCTTAATTTCGGATAAAGTCCAATGAGGTCCTAACGAAGTCCAGAGGACTCCGGAGGCAGACAACTCTGGTGGAGTGTCTGAAGGACTTCCAGATGAGCATGGGAACCGTCCAGATGAGTGTGGAAAACTTCTGGACGAGTATCGGAAACTCGGATGGAGTTCCGTCTACTTGACAGGAAGTAGAATAAGTGCGTGTATCAATCCTTGGTGAAGACATAGGGTGGATATACTGCAACGGACACAGTCCGAGGCAGGAAGAGTGGTCTGGAGTTCCGGATAGGGGTTCCAGAGCGGATATGGATGGATATAGACTACCCTTAGGTAGAGACAGAGTTGAATAAGGATCGGAAGGAGTGCAAGTATCGGAAAGATAAGACTTTAACCTAAGGATACAATCCTTTAGGCTTAAGATAGAATCTGGGAATGGATGAAGTCCAGAAACACGGAAGAGCGGAGCTCTGGCCTAGGGAATCAATCCCTAGGCCCAAAGGATAGAGAAGGGGTCCTTACAACACTAATGTGCGAGGACAAGAATGCTGCAAGACAATGTAATATTTGAACTGAGGATCTATCAAGATGTACAAGAGTTTATATACTGTAGGTAGCTAACGGAATAGTCAGAGGCAGTGTCCGAGGCTATGTACATTAGTGCAGTCAAAGGATAACGGATCAGTAAGCGTATCGGATAGGTAAACAACCGAGTACCGGTAGTAGACAAGTAGCGAAGGTATCGGGTAAGTATAGAACCGGTTATCCGAAAGGTAGGAATAGGCCATGTTGTTGTCAAGGTCATATGAACAGGAAATGAATTGAAAAGCTTATTGTATCAGATGAGAGATACCCCTTGAGCATGACCTTAATAATTTCCAAGGAAGCCCAGACCAGGATCCAAAATTCCAGACCTGTCTCACCTGTCAACAACAACAACTCTAACTATCTCATATATTTCTCAAAACCTCCAATGCAGTTTGTGTATTTCTGTCCATGGACATATCTTGGAGGGATTAGTCAATGATAATCAGGCTGATCACACTGCACCAGCAGGTGTTGCATTTGCAGCACCAGCAGGTGTTGCATTTGCAGCACCAGCAGGTGTTGCATTTGCAGCACCAGCAGGTGTTGCATTCGCAGCACCATGCTGAGTGAGATCAAGCAGATTATATTGATAATGGGTTGGGTTGGTTTGACATCCTTTCCCTTGTCATTATCAGAAATATCTCGCACAAAATTCATAAGAAACTACTAACCGCTAACCCCTATATGCATTGGTCCAATTGTAAGTATCACTCCTATATATGGTAATTGTTGTGCGGAGAAAATATCTTCCTTATCGGGTACGCTGGTGCTTGGACACCACTCAGACAGCTCCCATCGGGGACCGTAGCATGTATAGGCATTTATATTTCACCATAGACACGGCTCCCATTGGGGACCGTCGTATGTGCAGGAATGTCGTGATTTCACCTTAGACACGGCTCCCATTGGTGACCGTCGCATGTACAGGAATTTGTTTTATTTCACTACAGACGCGGCTCCCTTTGGGGATGGTCGCATGCACAGGTATTTTGTTATTTCACCTTAGACATGGCTCCCATTGTGGACCGTCACATGTACAGGTGTTTTTCACAATAGACGCGGCTCCCATTGGGGACCGTCACTTTTACAGGTGTGTTTTCGCCACAGACACGGCTCCCATTGGGGACCGTCATCGTATAGGTTTTTTATACCATAGACATGCGGCTCCCATCGAGGACCGTCACTTCTACATGTATTTTATTTTTACCACAGACACGGCTCCCATTGGGGACCGTCACTTTTACAGGTGTGTTTTCACCACAGACACGGTTCCCATTGGGGACCGTCATCGTATAGGTTTTTTCACCAAAGACGCGGCTCCCATTGAGGACCGTCACTTGTACATGTGTTTTTCACCACAGACACGGCTCCCATTGGGGACCGTCACATTTACAGGTGTGTTTTTACCACAGACACGGCTCCCTTTGTGGACCGTCACTTTACAGGTGTTTTTTCACCACAGACACGGCTCCCATTGGGGACCGTCACATTTACAGGTGTGTTTTTACCACAGACACGGCTCCCTTTGTGGACCGTCACTTTACAGGTGTTTTTTCACCACAGACACGGCTCCCATTGGGGACCGTCACATTTACAGGTGTGTTTTCACCATAGATGCGGCTCCCATTGAGGACCGTCACTTCTACATGTGTTTTTTCACCATAGACATGGCTCCTATTGGGGCCGTCATATGTACAGGTATTTTTTTTTAGATAACTCTGCTTGAATTATAGGGATACTTATGAAGTGCCATTAAGTGCTTGTTGTTGTTAAGTGCTTGTTTAGTGACTGGTGCATGAAGGATTGTTCTTAATGTGTGCTACATATGCATTCCTTAGGTAGGGTTTTCAAGGTGCAGCAGTAATAGGACTTATTGATGAAGGGCTCTCACTGGGTGTGAATGGGTGCCATATCCATCCATAGCCTGCTACAACTCAATGATAAACAAAACACTCTCCATGAGTACTATACATACAATAGTGCATGAAAACCTCACAAAAATGTACCTCACTTAAAAATGATGTATGCAAAACTTTGCATGGGTGTCACAACACTGCTGTCAAAATGTCTTTTCTAATCCTGTGATGAGATATCCTTTCTCAAAGAGTAAAGAGTGAGTTGATTACATAATATTTCAATGAGATTCTGTATGTAAATGGTTGGTTGGTTGGTTAGAATTTACATAATATTTTATTGAGATTCTTTATGTAAATGGATTCAGGATCATTACCTCATCTTCCAAACTTGGATTATGAATCTTAAATATGACATAATGCCACAATCTTCTATATAAATGGCCTGCAATATTTTGTATCACTCTTTTTCCCCCATCTTTCAACATCCTGTGTTGGATTGGGTTGTTAAGAATCTTCAGCTTTCTCACATTTGTTTTATCTCCAATATGCCAGCCAACAGAGCTCTCCAGCAGAGAATTCAAGGGTGCTCTCTTGCTGCATTTAACAACAAGTGCATCCCTCTTCTCCATGCTGATGAAGATGAAGCTGAGCCCACCGATGCTGCTCAGTACTATAGGGCTCTCAATCTGGTGCTTACTGGCTATGACTCTGCAACTGGTGTTCAGTATTCCATCGAACCGACACGCAATAGATTTACTCAAGACAGGATCGTCACTGTTGTCAGAGATTATGACAGCCTCATCAGCTTCACTAATTGGCTCCCCATCATCAAGGATATCTACATCTATCCTGTCTCGAATCCTGTGGACACCCTGACATCTAATGTACACCTGAAGGTTCCAATGAAAATACATCAACATCAGGTAAGTGTAGACTTCTCTGATGAGTGTTATCTATGGTGACAACATGCAACATGCAACATCAGGCTGAGGTGCTGGTGCATCCTCATCGTGTTCCCAACATATGCTTGGGCATTATGGGTGTTCGCACTAAAGTCCGGCTGTTCTTTCCAGCATTATATGATCAGAATGATACCAAAGCATCTGTGGAGCTTACTCTGGAGCAGAAGACGGCAATTTATGAGGATGGTCTGTTGCCGACACTCAACAAACACAATCCAGAGACTGTCACCAATTGGCCTACCAGCTACACCAGTGCTCTCAATCGTGCCAGGAAACAGAACAATCAGTACCAACACCGAACTCATCCTTTCCCACATATGATGATAGCTAATCTCGGATATGACCTCCCTAGGAAATTAGCCAACAAGCATGCTTGGGCAAGAGATATGCTGTTCATGGTGCAGGTGCAGGGTGTCAAAGAGGCAAATCAACATGTCCCGGATGATGAAGATGAGGCAGCCGGAGCACTCTTGTTGATGATGAATGACCTCCATCCTGCCTTGCGCAGAGAACCGAACTGCTGGATTGATGTCGGACTGGAACTATCGGAGCCGGGCTTCTCATATCAGTGGCGCACTGACTCTCACAGTGACATTATTGAGCACTTCACGTGTTTGAGTGCTGCTCAGGCTGCCAGATATGTCGACCGTCCATCACGCCAGTACTACAGGGATGTCTCGGCAGGATTATTGCATGTTTCCGGATTCCGTGGAACATTTGATTTGCGCGATGAAGATCCAGTTTACATCCAAATTTACACCACCGATAAAGCATTAATTCAACAACTGGATCGCGGGAGACATGGGTTGACCATGAGTGGCAAGCAGGTGTTGGATGGTTGTCCCCCAGCATACATGCAGAGACTTCATGATCTGTATTTTGACGCTAAAGAACACCACAACTGCGCTGCGAGGATTGAGCTCCGAGTTCGGATCAACCAGGCCACCACGACATTGACGTCCTTGCCTGAGCGGCTGATAGCGAGCAGCATCCTGGCTTTTGATCGGAAAGATTGGTGGTGAGTGAGCTTCAGTTCCTGCATTGTTCCATAGCAAAGGCTGCAAATGGGTTGTTGTTGTTGTTGTTGTTGATTTGATATTTAGTCAAATGCATTATACTGACATGAAAGTCTTGTTCCACAGGCAATGGCGACTCGTCCGTCTGCAGGGATTTTCACGGACCTTATCTCTGCAAAATCAAACTCATGGTGAACTCCGAGGAGGACTGGATGCCCTTGCCTTATCGGCCGGTCTATGGTGGCTGACGAATGGGCTACACTCTCGGCCGGATGATGGTAGTGCGGCACGTGATATCATGTGCACGGTCCTTCCTCTGACACAGGATTATGCAAATGACATGTTGACAATCCAGCCGAGAAGAGCGATGGTGGAGCATGGAGATAGCCTGCCATTCTGTGCATTTGGGGCATATTTCCTCCGAACTATTATCTGGCCGCCGACAGCAGATGTTCCAAGAATGCAGCGAGGTGGAGTCATGCGGAACTCCACATTCAAGTATGTGTTTGGAATGGATTATGAGGCACTGCAGAGAAAGTTTCGACCACCGGCCTACATTCCCCGCGCGATGGTGCCTCGTGCAAGAGTGGGGACGCAGAAGGGATTCTCCAAAAGACACCGCTTGGATGATCCAGCTCCGGCACCGTTGCTCGCGGACCTTGATATCGACCTTGGTGGTGGACAACATGATGCCGGTGAGGACCTGCCGTGGGATGAACGTAACGACTTCCCTCCTGAACTTGAAGAAGACCCTGGAGTGCAATTGACTAAACTGTGGAACCAGTTTTGCTGCGATTTGCTGCAAAAATGTGGAAATTTGAAGAACCAGCCACTCGCGGCATCCCACTGCAGACTAACCATGGAGGAACGTCTGCATGTCACGGAGGATGTTTACAAGGACATGAACCTTGCGATGGTGTTCCACCGGGTCCAGTGGAAGAAAGTCAGCGGACAGGAATGGAAGGAAGCATTTGACATTTTCTTTCCACCTCCGAAAGCACCACTCCGGATCCAGCCACAGAACTATCCGTCGATGGAGTATTGGGTGAAATGGTGCAGCATGAAGGAGCAACTTCCGATCGCGACTGCGAACACCATCCGAAATCGTTTTTGGCAAATGTTCAAGGGGTTGATGTGGGTTCCGAAGCCACACAAGGACCGGCTGTGGAAATATATGGTGAACCAGGACTTCAGAACATTTCCGCCCACGTACAAGGATCAAGCTCCGCAGGTAATTGTGAGCCCGGCTTCACAGGGTGCTAGATGGGAGCCAGAGCGTGTTCTGGGGGGATGTTGTAGGAGAGGAGGAAGAGGCGAGTGAGGAGGAGGATGGAGATGAGCCTGAGGTGGACCGACGAGAATGGGTGAATGGGATTGCACCCATCCCAGACAGAATCCTCTTGCGTGAGGAGGAGGAGGAATCCGGCTCAGAAATAGATGTATAATGAGGGGTCTGGATGCGCTGCAAGGTAGCACGAGCCGGCTTGCTATGATATTCGTACATAAACAAGTGTCTTGCATTTTAGTCAACTTAACAACTTAACAACAGTGACAACTTATGTATGTGAACCGGGTCCACCGCAGTGACGGTCCTCTTTGGGAGCCGAGTTTGATAAGAGACATCAGCGCACATGACGAATGACAGATTGCTCAAATGCAGCAGTCAAGAAGCACCGGTGTGTTACAGACGGGGTATAAACGGCACTCACCGGGGACCGCACTCGCTACGGTCAGTCAAACATTCCTCCGGGCATAGGGATATTGCACATCAGATAATAGAAGGCTTGACTGAGGATATTAGTGTGCATAATGAATCGTATTATATGAAGTTAGTAAGTTGAGTTTATATGTGACATGTGAGCATATCCATTTCCCACAGATGCGGCCCCCCATGGGGAGCCATGCATATGGAGTCCAGAGTGAATGTGGTCACATAGGTCCGAGCTTATGTAGTCGGAACTGAAGTTTAGCTGACAGATGCGGCTCCCAATGGGAGCCGTGCTCATGTAGTACGGACGGAGGTGTAGGTGGTGGACGCGGCTCCCAATGGAACCTGTTCTTATGTAGTCCGGACTGTTGAATGTTGAATGTTGAATGTTGAATGTTGAATGTTGAATGTTGTTGTTGTTGCTGTTGTTGTTGTTGTTTGTTGTTTGTTGATCAGAGGTTGGAAGGTTATCAACAACAACCAAAATTCTACTGACTGCAGGACGGCTCCCATCAGGGTCCGCATCTATCATAGAAGTTTACCCACGTTGTCTACGGCTGCCGGATGGCTCCCATTGGGGAGCGCATCCATACCGGAGGTGATATAACAGCTTTATGGGCTCATTGATGGCTGCATGACACACTGCACCCACTGGGGACCCCATCTGTGACAAGTATCAGTGTCTAGTAAACCAACCAACCAACCAACCAACCAACCAACCAACCAACCAACAACCAACCAACCAACCAACCAACCAACAACCAACCAACAACCTACAACCTACAACCTACAACCTACAACCACCATGGCCGTCTACAGCCGTCCGCGGCTCCCATTGGGAACCGCGCCTGTGACGGCCGCCAGCATATATGTACCTGCCGTTTTCATTACCACTAATGATCTCACCAGTCGTCAAAATGCTCAGGGCAGACACGGCTCACCCGTGGACACAGACATCACTCAGCTTCGTCTATGGACCATAAACTAATATCGTATGTACTCACATACTGACTGAAACACGTGATTTGACATCACAGTTCGGAAGTTAGGAAAATTTTCATAAATATCACGTGACCGCGTATGTGGCGCCTAAAATTTGATCGAACCAGAACAATGGGTGGCGCGCAGCCCTTAAATCACAGTTCCCTATATATTCCCTTCTGAGCTTGATTCGCGTTTGTCCTTCCTGTCCGTTCTTCACATAAACCAGCCAACCAACAACCAACCAACCAACCATGAATGATCTCGACAACGCCAACAACATCGATAACATCGACAACGCCATGGACATTGACATCTTCGCTCCTCCTGCTTTGTTACCTGACGATGAGGTGACCATGACTCTCAAACGCGACTTTGACGTGCAGCGCGAGCGTCTTCGCGCGCTTGTTCAGTCCGCTCCTGCCGAGGATGCCGGTGATGTTGATGTTGATGTTTGCGTTGTTGTTGATGTTGATGTTGCACTCCGGGAATGGTGCCGACAATGGAAAGATCTGAACGTGAGTAATGTTCCAATTCCTCCGCGACTTATTGAAACTTCGCACATGTTCAAATAGGCCTCGATTACCAGGCTCATTATTCTCGCGCGTGAGCACAAGTTTGACGCCAAGCTGACCGATGCCGAAAGGGAAGTCGGGCACACTGGACGAAAGATCTACGATAGGCTCCAATGCCAACTCATTGCCATGAAGCAAGCCGCGGCCGAGAAGGCGGAGGCAGCTCCGCAGGCACAACTGGAAGCCGGGCAAGAACGGCTGGCCCAGGTGGAGAAGGAACAGGCCCAGGCAGCGAAGAACATTGGAGAGGAAGGACAGACAGCGATGAAAGAGGCCAACGCTGAGGAGGATGAGGGTCACGCTCAGGAAGATGACGGTCACGCTGAGGAGGATGAGGAAGACGAGGTCAACGCTCAGGTCGAGGATAATTCCCAGGCGGAGGAGGACGACAATGTTCAAGAGGATGATGCGCCGGAGGAGTCACCCATCAAACGATCGGCTCGCGTCTATACCGCGAAAAAGATCTCACCACTGGTTCTATCTGAGCCGGACATCGAAACCATGGAGGTGGCTCCCAAACAGGCAGAGCTGGTCGTTCACAACGTGCGTTCTTGTTTATGTCGTTCAGATTGTAAGCTTCTAATATCATTTATACAGAAGAGAGTCACACGCAAGGATATCAAGGAGCTAGGTACCAACGTCATCCCATGCAAGACATGTGCCGGCCTTAAAATCGACTGCGTCGGCACTGAGGGCGGCTATGTCTGCGCCCACTGTAAGCGTCGCAAGATGGCGTGCTCCCTTGTCCCTGGTAATCATGTGTGTTATCACTGTATTCTCGCCAACGCTAATGATAAATGTAGGCAAATCGAAGCCCAGCCCGGCTTCCAATGCCACTACTCCCACCCCACCTCCTCATTCCACATCGACTACTCAGCCGAGGCCGATGCTCATGTTGAGGCCCGGAAGCCCTGTGAAGACAGGACCGGCTCCAAAGGCCACGACTGCCTCGCCTGCTGAACTCCCATCTGCTTTTAAGCCGAGGCCGACGAACGGTCTGAACAACAACAAGCTCGGCAACCTCGGCACAGATGTGAAGGTAGGGCCGGCTGCCAAGGCCACAGGAGCTGGAGAGCCACGTCTGAAAGTTAAAGGAAAGGCTGCCGACGCGCTTCCTCAACGGGTGACTCCAGGCCCCTTGAGTACCCAGCAGGCGCGTGTCGACCGACCAATTAATCGCAAGAGGAAGCTCGCCGACATTGAGGATGATTCGACCAGTGATGAGAGCGATTATGAGGACGAGGACGTCTACTTCGTCAGGAAATTCAAATGTATCTACGGATACGTCTGCTTGTTTGAGGCTTCTTTGCAGGCAGTGAAGAGGCAAATGAGCGAAATTGACGATTACTTGGCAGAGAAGCACCGCCGTCGCCGTCGCATCCGTAGATAGTTTGATTGCATCAACAACCCTCAAGACCCAACACTCAGTTGAATTTAGCACTACATTACATAGTACTAGGCAATATATGGATCAGGGCAACTCTCGCCGGTCAGGGTGGAACAAGTGCAATTGAATGACCTGAACCACCATAGTGTGTGCATATGTAGTGGTAAGGATTTCTAATGATTTAGTGATGTTAGTTGGTTGGTTGATTTAAATTGAACCAACCAACCAACCAAACCAACCAACCAACCAACACTATGGGCCTCTTCAATTGACCCGGCTCCCAATCGGACGTGCCTCTGTTGTCGTGCGCAGCGAATAAAATATACTTGTATGACTGGGTGGCTCCGAATGTAAGTATGCACACACGTATGGATGCAGAGCGTGTGGTCTCAACAAAGCCGCATCTATGGTGGGATGCACGGCTCCCAATGGGACCCGTTTGTGTTGTGAGGATGAACCAACCAACCAACAGATGGATGCCCAATGACACAACACACCTGGACCATCAGGAGGAAGCATTGTGTGATGGGGACCGCACACACTCCATCCATATGTGGGCCCATCCTTACAACAGACACGGGTCCCATTGGGAGCCGTGCATCCCACCACAGATGCGGCTTTGTTGGGACCACACGCTCTGCATCCATCCATCGGAGCCACCCAGTCTACAGGTACATTTTATTAGCTGTGCATGACAACGGAGGCACGTCCAAATAGGAGCCGCGCACCCGCCACACATTCGGCTCCCATTGGGGACCGCACAACCGACGGTAATATTTTCTTCTGCTCACATATTGGAAGCCGGTCATCAATCACTGTTCAGGCGGCTCAAAAGTGGCACCCCCTTGCCCTTACGCACCGATTGGTCGTTCAATCACACCTCTTCGATCAACTCTAAACCTGGCTCCCAATGGGGGCCCTCATGAGATGCACATCCCAAGTATCTGCTTCAACATTACTAAGTCTTTAGACATCCTTACCTCCACATATGGAAATACTATGGAAAGTTGCAGATACCACATCCGCCGCAACAGCATCAACATCACCAACATCACCAACATCACCAAGTTTTTCAAAACACTTGCCACTACATGCGGGCACCCCATGGAGGCTCAGGTCAGTGAATAATACTGAGTGCACCTGGACCGTCGGGATCTGCCCCATCCATATATTGTGTTGTACTATGTATATTGTAAAGATAACGATGATGAGTATCAATGCAACGATTGCTATCTACTGCAAGAGGCGGCGGGTGGCGGCGGCGCTTC
This sequence comes from Suillus cothurnatus, assembly GCA_016758765.1. Lineage (NCBI taxonomy): Eukaryota > Fungi > Basidiomycota > Agaricomycetes > Boletales > Suillaceae > Suillus > Suillus cothurnatus. The sequence goes on along the minus strand of JABBWL010000111.1, from coordinate 1,914 downwards.
TGTGTCAAGTGACTGTCCATGTTGGTGACTTCCTTTCTTCAACGCCCCCAAAGTACTCTCAAGCATCGAGACGAACGTTTTAAGGCCATCGAGCCTACCGGCCATGTAGGCATCCTCGTCCTCAGCGTCGCTTGATTCCGGCTCGAGCGCAGCGACCTTTCTCTTGCGATCAACAGCAACAGCAACAGCAACTGGTATCTCGACGTACGCCCGTTGGCTGCCCAAGGGGACTGGAGCCGGGTGTTGTTTTTGAGGTGGCAAGTCGGCAGACTTGTCCTCACCTGCAGTTCCTGTGGCCCTTGGAGCCGGCGCTGCTTTGGCTGTTGGGCCTGACGTTGCAGCAGATGTGGATGTATCTGCCGGGGGGGAGTAGGACTGGGAGGTGAACTAGACTTATCCTTGCCTTTGCCTTTGTCTAGAATTGTCCGCGCGAGTTAAACATGTAGAAAATATTTCTCACCAGCGAGGGAAGGAACACGCGGCCTTCAGGACGGATGGCAGTTCATACCACCACCATGCGGCCCCCTTCTCGCGGTGGTAGCATGTGCGAGTTTGCCGCGACGCATCTGTCGCAGGAATGGCATTGCATGATCCGTTCTATGGGTTCGACGGACTTTTTTGTGGCGCTCATAGCGCGGTTATGTTCTGCATAAGTAAATTGGTGTCCAGACACACCTGAGTAGCTGAACAAGATGGAGATATCTACCTATGAACCAACAACCTGCGCTGGGATAGCCACAGCGCCGTGGATCGACGTCTGCTGCTCGACCGGGATATCGTGTGTGATCTTTCCTGGCGCCATCGGACGCAAATAGATCTATGAGGGGTCGCTCCTGCTTCTCAGCGTCGTCGCCTCGCACCACCTCGGCCTCGTTATCCCCATCCTCTTCCACCAGAATCTCCTTATCTGCCTTGGCCCGTGTCTGCCGTCTCTTCTTCTGCCGGGGCTGCTTTGTCCGCTTTGCTGCAGGTTTCGTCAGCGCAGCTTGTTCCGCCTGCTTGGCCGCGGCCTCCTTGACTCGCTAATATGTTGCTGCAAACTGTCATAGGTTTGGTTGCCAGTCTGACCGTGTTGCCTTTCGGCAGCGCTCAACTCGAACTTGACCTTGCGCTCACGTGCGAGCGTCATCAACTTGGTGAGCGAGTTCTATGTGGGAGATTGCATGAAGTTAGTGCGTATATGAAGACCAATATGAATCAAGAAGTCACTCACGGTGAGAGTCTTCCATCTCTGGCACCAAATCTCCATGTCGGGACACAGCATGTCTTTGTCCGTGCTGGGCGCGGAGGCGACCATCGTTTGCAACCGGACGCGCAACTCCTCTAGCTCGCCTTTGAGTGCATCATTCCTCTCATCAGAGACGGGAGTGTGATCAGCAAAGATGTCGATATCGTTGTTGTTGTTGCTGTTGTTGTTGTTGTTGATGATGAAATCAGTCATGGTGAGATGTAGATAAACGACGGGGAAAGATAAAATGCGACAGAGGCTGAGAGAAGAATATAGGGTCGTGTGTTACCAATTGTTCCGGTTTCTGGTTATGTTAAATGATCAAACTAAGAGCCACATATACGCAGTCACGTGACGTTTGTAAGACTGTTCTTTAAGTCCCAAACTGCAATGTCTCATGGACTACTCACGGGTTTCATTTCGTCTGTGAGTGCATAATGTATGAGGAATACATGTAATATATATTCGAATATTTGTGGTTGGTTGGTTGTTAATATGTATTGAATCCTTGTTGTGAATTGTCTTTTGGGGCGGAGCCCTACATGAGGAAAATTTCTAGACGGTCCATTATCGGCTACTGATGCATATCATTCACCCAAACAACCTTAAACTCACGCGCTTAGGCAGGCTGCTCTGTTCATAGCCACGGTTGCGGTAAGTGCTGTGCGGGCGAGGCAGCATGCTGG